>WOVY01010105.1:0-485820 GCA_013436015.1 Rhipicephalus annulatus | reverse complement strand
TTTGCGTGGCCAAGGCACGAGGACAAAGAAGAGGAGAAACAGTAAAAGACGAGTCGAGGGTGAACGAGATTTGAAATCTTTCCCCCCCAAGCCAAGTTTCAATCTCTATAGATTTTTGACCACTACATTAAACGATTACTTGGTACATGCAGAAACAAAAAATGTAATAGCATACAGATGCTTCTGTCAACAATGAAAAGGCGAAGGCGTAGGAATTGCGTCTGATTCCTCGGCTGGTCTTTTTCAGTAAGGCTTCCAGATTTCACTCCTATATTTGAAGCCGAGCTAGTAGCTACTTATTTTAGCTCTTGGTAAAATTCCTACGACCGAGACCAGTGCAATCATCCTAAAAGACTCACTTTTGGTGTGTGCAGCTCTGACAACCTCTGAACAATCTCGTGCCCTAGCAGCGTTTCACACATTAGCACCGCCGCATTTAAAACTCCTCAAATTAATGTGGGTCCCAGGTCACTGCGGATTACAATTAAATGAATTGGCAGATGCTTTGGCACGAGCATCACCTCGATGGACCAGTAAATTTCAGTACTTCTGAGTTAGAATACTTATCAGGGTTAGATATAGAAAATTTGCTATTTTTTACAGATAGTTTAGAAAATATCACACAATGGACAGATTATCAGCACCTCAAATTTCCATGAAAAGCCCAGTGGAGTCCGTCAAAAAAAACTTGAAATTATAATCTCCAGATTCCGGTGCCGTGTCCCCACCCATGAAATTTTTATTTACACAGAGCTGGTCTGACACTTTTCCCCTTTTGTCTGTTCTGCAAAGAATCAGAAACTATTGAACATTATTGTTGGCTCATGTCGTAACTATGCATTCAGTAGGAAACGACTTTTAGATATTCCATTTGCGAAGCTAGGTTTAAATTTAACCAACAGGAAATGTTCTAAGTTTTGGTGCCTCTGTTTTGGGAAATTGCCACAGAGATGCATTCGATGTGGTGTGTAATTTATTCAAGACTCTAAACGTTTTTCAACATAAAGCCCACGTGAACAGATACTAAAAAAATCGGGTCGAAAAGTAATTTTCAATCCTGGATAAATTCGTGACATACCAAATTAAGTGGGTTTGGCAAAACCAGCTGTCTGGTCGGCTCCCAAAATCAAGTTGTAGCTATTAGTGTCTACTTGTTGTTGATTCTTTTTCTCACTACCTAAATCTTGGTTTCTTTTTTTTAACATACTGTCTTCACTATACAACTCCCCCCCCCCCTTTTTTTTCGTTGTAAGCAATTATGCAGTTATTGTCCATATGAGACTATATGTTCTCTTGGCCCAATCCCCCCGAGTGGGTACGAGCCATGAATTAGAGGATACAAACAAACAAACAAACAAACAACAAACGAGATTTAGCAGGCTGGAGTGAAGATTCTGGGTGTCCCGCGACTGCGGTGTCGGGTTCCGGACCTGAATACGTGAAGTCAGGCAAGGCCAGGACGCTCCAGCTGCCCATGGTGTACTCGGAGGTACGCGGCCTTCCAGAGTTCCGGCCATGACGGTTCAAGGTCACATCCCAAGTGTCCGGGCTTCAACTCCGGTCCCGAACCGCCCGTAGAGGGCGGAACCTTCCGGGTGGTGATCACCTCCTCGGAATAAGCCAGCATCGGTAAGCAGCCGCAGTTCTTGCGAGGGCAAGGGCTACCGCGTCTTCCACCAAGTTTCGACATGCTGGTCAGCGCGTGACTCCAGTTGCTGAGATGTCGCCAGTGTCCGCCGCCTGAACCCACCAAGACATCGCCATTATCAACGCCACCGGGGACTGTGAATTTTCACAAACGTTATAGCTGGGCAACTTAGAGGTCATTTTTTAGTTTGTCAGCTTAGACTCGGTGTGCGTACAATGCAACTTTATCTCTTTTTTGCCCTTATTATGCTTAAAGTTTCTACTTTTCTTCTTTTACTTTAAACGGCTTCGTCGTTACTGAGCTCTGAGGCTTTCTCTCCGAGCAACAATTTACTCGACCGTGAACCTGCATCACAGACTGGGATCAGTGTGGTGACTTCCAGATGAGCCATGCAGCTTAGAGAAAAAAAGTCAGAAATCCTACTTTCCTTGGGAGTTCTGCAAATGCAGTAGGTATGTTTTTTACACTTCATAACAATATTTAGTATATACGTCTTAAAGCATGCTAGTAGCATTGATGCAGTACACTGATAAATGCTATCGTAAAACAAACGTTTTCTTATTTTTGCACCTTTCAGGAGCACAGCATGCTTCCTGAAGTCCAAAGCCTGTCATATGAATACAGAAGTGAAAAAAACTTGAAATTAAGAACTGGTAACCAAGCCCATAGTCTCGTTTATGTTGTGTGTAAGGTATTATTGTGTACTTTGTACTTTTTAATGGCTCGATGGCTCATCTGGGAGTCATCACTTGTAGCGTAGCCAAGAAGGCAGGATGAGCTGCTTAACTACCCTCTCCCCCCAGCGCAATCTAGGTATTTTTTATCCTTAAGCCGTGGGTTTGTCCTTCTACCGTGACTGGTTTGTGACCGCCTAGTTAATGAATGACTCAGCAGGAGGCACTAGTGTGAGTGACAGACCGACAGACGGATTTGCAGTTCACCGATAAAACCCTCTGAAGCTTCACCTCACACATCATCATTCACATTGTGGGTGTGCTGTGATTTTTTTTGAGTTTTGCATGTCATACTTACGTGCACACTACAAACACACACGAGTGTACATAAAGCATTACCAAAGTCGCCATCCTCTCACGCACCACTCCCACGCGATTTTTTTTTTTTGCTACGCTACTGGTTTCCACACTCTGGCAACATTCATTGTAGCACGCCTCTGTTGGCAATATAATGCAGATGATAACCCCTTTCCCATTTCAATTGCTCTATAGAGAGCACCAAATTTGCTTTCTGTATCCCAGGTCAGTAGTATTCCGCTGAACATTGCCCTTGCAAGTGTGCCATGTCACTCGAGTTACGTAGGCGTAAAGCTGTTGGAGATACCTAATTTCAAAAAAAAATACTTCTCGAGTTTAAAAATTAATGCTCTTAATAACTTCATTTATATTTAGCTAGTACGTATAGCTTTAATATCAACTGTTGTGCCTATTTTTTGTCCGACCACAAAGGCAAGCTTTTTGATGCTGAATACAGAGCTTGTCTAAAACCAAGTGAAAATAAGAATTTTTCAGACTATCTGCTAAACGTCAGTGCGTAAATTGAATTTGCCATGTTCACATAAAAAACCCAAACCTGGCAGCATTATTCAATATTGCTCGTGGGAAAAGCTCTTGAAGAATTGATATACATAATTAAGTCATTATTTTTTGTTAGATCACTTCATTACCTTGCCGGAAATATCATTTATTGAGTGCATTCCAAGACGTCTTTTGAAAAAAATTGTTGTTTGATGACTTTTACCTTACTTGGCGCCATACAAGAGACTCACATAAACAGGGGGGGGGGGAATTTCGGCAACAAAATTAAATGACCAGGACGAGTTTCGCACTTCAAGCAACATGTGAAAAAATTTTCCGTCATATTCGTGATGGTCGAAAAAACGCTGAGTGACTTGGCATGGCGTGACCCTAATTGTATTGTGCAAAACGATGAATTACTTCTTTGCTCTTTTTGCCTCTACTAATGTTTGCTAGCCAATATTTTGGTATTTTTATGAAGTGGTGTGTGCTTTCAGCCATTTCAATCTGCATGATATGTGTTATTATTTATTGTGTGCAATCATTTATTTTTGTGCTGCAACCCAGTGCCTCTAACAAGGCGTGTTAGGAATCTTGAAATAAAAAAATAATTAATAGTGCTCGCACTGTTTCTTGCTCTCTACTCACCTGGTGTGGTAGTGCTTAGAAAACGTTTTACCTCTTTTTCAGAAAAGAAGTCTGCACAATACTGTTACAATGAGAAAACAACAGAGGCGCTATGAGTATTTGGAAGTTATGATATTCTTTCTTCATATTATTAACTCCAGATACAAGGACGCTAAAATAAAATTAACTTTTGACAATTTTTGTTCACACAATTTGTAGAATGTCTGTGCTGTACTTTGTTTTATGATCATAGGAAAACAACATTCGATTTCAGTCAATAGGAAACTTGTCCTTGATTTTTAAACATTTGAATTCACTTCGTAAACTTTTTAGCATGTGCAGGTGCAGTAAAAGTTCCAAGAAGACGCTGCCAGAGGATTACTTGGAATAGTGGCCTGGTAAATTTCGAATAACCTTGTATTTGCAGAAGATAAATTTGCCTATTACGTATGCCTCAAGTTGAATCTAACGGAAACACTTTTGTTTTTTTACGGACATGTTGCGTTATTATTATCAATATTGTATGAGAAAGGGCCCTACGGAGCAGCTGTTGTTCCATAGCAACCTTTAGTTTATTCATTACGGAGCTCTTCGTGAAAGCTGTACGGGCTTCGTGAAAGCTGTACGTTCCATGTGTTGTACGTGATCTCTAGTCTACTATTTTCTTTTTACGGAAGAGGTTGGCAGCATGTTGCCTACGCCTTTTACGTAATCAAGGGAAACTATTTTTGCAGTGTACATAACAAGCATATTAATGAGCGTCCTGTTGACGTGCTCAGTCAGTCCGTTAGTCTGTGAATGGTACGAAGTGACGTGTCGAAACTGGAAAGCAGAAATGTGACGCAGCTCTTCCACAATGTCGGCGGCAAACAGTGGGCCGCGATCACTGGTGATGGCGCGAGGAGATCCATGCCGGAGGTTTTCATGATGATGATTGATATGAGGGGTTTAACGTCCCAAAACCACCATATGATTACGAGAGACGCCGTTGTGGAGGGCTCCGGAAATTTCTACCACATGGGGCTCTTTAACGTGCACCCAAATCTGAGCACAGGGGCCTACAACATTTCCGCCTCCATCGGGAATTCAGCCACCGCAGCCGGGATTCAAACCCGTAACCTGCAGGTCAGCAGCCGAATACCTTAGCCACTAGACCACCACGGCGGGGCATCCATGCTGGACGATGATGTAGCGTAGAAGGAAGAACGAAACGTATTCAGCCGTTGCGGTGGTGAACGCGGGGGTTTCAGCATAACGATTGAGTTGGTCAACGCGTATTACAGTCCAGCGGTTACCCATGATCGAAAGCAGAAAAGGGTCCATCAAGTCGATACCGATGACTTCAAAGGGGAAAATGGTGGTGGTATGGGATGGAGAATTCCCGGTGGTGCACTATAGTCGGACGTTTGTATCGTTGGCAATGCTCACAAGCTGCGACGTACTTAGCTGTAGCTTGACTCATGCCTGGCCAACAGAAACGTTTCAATGCACGATGGTAGGTCCTGGCAAATCGCAAGCAGCCGGATGTCGAGTCGTCATGCATAGCTTGCAGCACGGTGGATCGTAAAGATTAAGGAGGAACCAAAAGTAGGCGGGTCCCCTTTGCAGAAAAATTCCGCCTATAAAAAATGGCATCCATAATGAAAGGAGACTGACGCGGTTTCTAGACGGCACATGAAAGAAAAAAAGAAGCCGAACTATAATCTTTGCGTTGTTCAGCGCGGAAAGTAGCAAAATCTTGAAACGGTGGGTCCAGAGCTGCCAGGCAGTCGTCAAAATTGTCAGCGTCACATTCCGTCGAGAGATGGGGAAGCCGTGACAGGCAGTCAGCGTCTGCGTGACGGCGACCACTCTTGAAACAGACATCAAAGCCATGCTCTTGCAAACGCAGAGCCAGTCTTAAAGAGCGGCCGCAAGGACCACGTAAACCAGCGAACCAACAGAGTGAGGGGGGTAGGTGAGACCATGGAGAATCGGCGGCCGTAGCGGTACGGTTATCTAGTGCACCGCAAAAAAAATGGCCGCCAGACATTTCTGCTCTGTAGCGATGTAGTTGCGTATAGCTTTTCTCAAAGACTGGCTTGCGCAGGCAATAAGAAGTGCGGCTGCTTCGTAGCGCTGAACTGATGGCGTATTCGGTTGGGTGTTTTTTAACGCTCTCAAAAGTGGCTGTGCCTTCGGTTGGTAGGATTCGAGCACTCGGACTACCTTCGGTTGGTTCTTTCAGGGCGTCAGCCTCTGACTCAGAGCGCTCCCAACCACTCCGACTTCGAAGTGAGAGCGTGGCGCAAACTGACCAGCAGGATGGATCACGTGACCCAAGCCAGCCATCACATGGCTGCAGGCAGGCGAACGAGGTGAGGAGCGTAAGCGTGCATTTCGAAAGAGGGTGTGATGAGTGAAGAAAACGACAACGACGGAAGTGCGGGGCAAGGCGCGTGTAATGTGCGCGTGAGTGTCAGCGAATCAGCTGGTGACCTGTGGTGGCC
Organism: Rhipicephalus annulatus; assembly: GCA_013436015.1. Lineage (NCBI taxonomy): Eukaryota > Metazoa > Arthropoda > Arachnida > Ixodida > Ixodidae > Rhipicephalus > Rhipicephalus annulatus. Next base: position 479,524 of record WOVY01010105.1, on the reverse strand, counting down.
CATAGAGGTGGCGTGCCACGATTGGGCCACGGGCGACCATCACGTGGCAGTGGGCTTTGTGGCTGGGGACGAGCCGAAGCAGCGGCAGACGGGAGACAGCGGGCCGAAGCGTCGGACGCGGGCGATCCAGGTTCCGGCCAGGGAACGCGGCCGTCCACGCTACTGCCGTCCAACTACCAGCTGGGGTGGCGTTGCCGGCACGAGTACTGCATCTCGGGGCGCGGCCTGGCCTGCTGTTCTCTTCCTTGCCGAGGGCATTGCGGATCTCGGTGAGGCGTCTCCACGGTCAGCCGTTCGATACAGCGATGAACGTGGCCTGGCTATGGTCACGGTTGCGTCGAGCATCGCGTCTCGGCGCACGCTCTTCGCTGGACGGGCTGGCCATTCCCCGCATGGAGCATCGCGTCTACGATGCGGGTTGACTGCTCAGTAGTCGCACCCATGCCATCAAGCGCCGGTGTCACCAGAGCGTCGCACTTCGGCAAGGGACGAGCGAGATGTTCTGCCGGGCGAAACGCGGGCGTGTGTACGGAGGACCATGGAGCCAGGCGAGGATTCAGGGTGGCCGAGGATTCAGATGCCAGAGGAGTTGCTGGCTGAATCGAGGATCGCCGAGCGGTGCTGAGCCGTACCGAGCGACGCGCCAGACTCGGACGTGGGCCACGAGCTCATGAGCTGCAGTGTGCACCCGAGGGTACCTGGCGGTGCCCTGGCTAAGGCAGAGGAAGCGGTGCGCCGCTCGAGAGGACGAGTTCCTGGCAGCGTTCCTGAGCCGGACGTGAGACCCGTACGTGTCGGCCAGGTCGAGCTCCGGTGTGTCTGTTCAAGGTCCAAGGCCGAGACCTGCCGAACGGCTCCTGCCTGGGTGCAGTGGCCGGGAGCAGGTTCGTGGGCGAGGCCTACCGGGTGTGGTCCTCGTGAGCCGTGGCCTGATCCTGGACCTCAGGAGTTGCGACCCAGGCTGCTGGGTAGGCCGCGACGTGCGACTCAACGGCGCTGCACACGGTAGCGTATCCGTGCGCCGTCAGCCGTTCCACCCATGCCATGAAATAAAAAGTTCATGTTAACCCTTTCTCGTCCGCTATCAACAAACATAATGACGAACGTTCTTTAACCATTACAGAGGGTATCGCCGGGCGCCTAATACTTCTTGCACGTGCGTTGTTAATGGCGTTCTTGCGCGCGTGTGGGCCGAATTCACATCTACGGAGCCATAACTGCACTATGTCAATAACGAGGCGGCTAGCGAAAGCAGACGAAACGTCAATGCTGTCGTTACAGCAGCTCACAGTCAGCCTCGTGATTCGCCTTGAAGGTAGCAGCTCGGACGAGGACGATTGCAGGATTTATGTGTTGAGCTCAGAAGCCTTTCACTACATCCAGACATGTCAAAGAGAGAGAGAAAGAAAGAATATAACAAAGGTCAGACATGTCAGATGTGTTCACTAAAGTGATCGCCACCACTTTATGACGTGGAGCAGGAATGTTTACCCGGCAGCTTCCCGCGCTGGCTGTACGGTCACGCTACAGGCGCGCTGTTGATTGATTGATATGTGGGGTTTAACGTCCCAAAACCACTATATGATTATGAGAGACGCCGTAGTGGAGGGCTCCGAAAATTTAGACCACCTGGGGTTCTTTAACGTGCACCCAAATCTGAGCACACGGGCCTACAACATTTCCGCCTCCATCGGAAATGCAGCCGCCGCAGCCGGGATTCGATCCCGCGACCTGCGGGTCAGCAGCCGAGTACCTTGGCCACTAGACCACCGCGGCGGGGCAACAGGCGCGCTGTTGAAGCACTCCGAGAGCACCGATGTATTTGGTTCGTACGCTGCCTCTCGCACTCCAATTTCGAACTGCCTCTGCATCTGACAACTCTGGGCCAGAAGACCAGAGCGGCCAACTGAATACGCCATAAGACTGCGCCGATTCGACTGGCGTCACTGTGCACTTCATTTGGGGCAGATGCGTCAAAATAGCGAATAGGCCTGAAATTTAGCCGGAACTTTAGGCCAGGAAATGAATGTTCACACTCTTTCGTCCACAGGAAATGCACATTTTTGCTGAGCAGACGAGAAGGGGCTCAGACACATGAGCGAAGTTAGGCACAAAGTGTCTGAAATATGAGCACAAGCTTAAGAAGCTCCGAAGCTCTCGTATTGAACCTGGTTGAGGGAAGCTGCTCACCACGTTTATTTTACGTTGATCAGGTCGGACGCCGTGCTTGTCCAGAGGTGCCCAAGGGATATAGTCTCGGGGTCACCGAAGTGGCATTTTATTTATTCAGGGTAAGAGCCGCTTTTCTGAGGCTTGTCAGAACGGTTTCATTATTAACGACAACTGACAGACGATTCCTTGGTATAAATGTCGGTCAGTTGTCATTAATATTGTATGTCATTAGTTATATGAAAAAGCTAGCAATTCACTTTCATTCCACTAACATATTTTGGTTGTGCTTGTGAATCTGTAGACAAACACTGCTTGGGCCACCTAAAGAGAAACTCGGAATAAAGAACACAACGTTTTGTTCAACCAAGCTCAGGAATTCTGTATACAAAAAAACTAATGGCGATGAGTGACCATGAGTTGATTCGTTGATATGATTGAATGACCTAAATCAACAGCTAGGACTATCAGCAACGTCGTAGTGGAGCTGAAAATAACAACTTTAGTGTTGCTGCACTTCACCCCCGCGCCTCCTCCCAATGAAATGCGGCCGCTGCACGCAGGAATCAAACCTGAAACCAGGAGTGTGGCCTCAAAAACACCAGTCGCTGTACCTCAAAGTAGAAACAGTTGCGGTTTCTGTGCAGGATGGAGTCCTTTTCGCGAATAACTTATTAAAGTTGTCATCACCTTTGGTGTACCACATTCAAGCTTGGCCATACTGTTTCGTGTCGACTTTTTATATTTTGTAATACGTAATATTTACAGTGTGCTCGTGGCCAACAGGAACCGTTCAAAAGTGGTGACAATGCACAATGTTCAAAGGCAACTTGCTGCGGAACCATGGTGTCGTTTGAGACACCGAAGATTCCACTCGTGCAGCAGATTTCCTCGTGCAGCAGAATTCTGGTGAGCAGAATTATTGCCTGCGGTTGCACGCCAAAGTTTTTCCGCATGACCACCGCTCATATACACAAGAGTTCTCGCATAAGAAATATAGCTGAAACCTTTGCTGTCTGCAAAAATGGAGACGAGTGTGTTCTCACACTGTCTTTCTTATTACTTTATTGCAACTGACGCATTCAGAGAAGATATAATGATGTAACACACGTAGTATTTTCCCACGTGCACAGGTTGCGCGAGCATGTTTTGTTCTTATTTCTTCCCTTTGTTTTTTGTTTTGTTTCGCTTGAATTGAGCAATCAGTTGTCAGTCAGAGCTCGTATTGTCTAGTCTTTCTTTACACTTCGTCGTTGCGCTGTTCACATTGAACAGTATAAATGTAACTATTGACATTCTATTTTTTTATGATTTATGGTATGTTACGGCACACCTTAAAAGAACGAAAAGGAGCTGCGTGATACACCTGTTCTTCGCGAGGCCCGGGGTCTTACATTTCACCCGTGTTGTGCTGGTCAATAGCGTCACGGCCGCAAAGTACTGCCCCGATTGACTGCTCGATTGGCACTGCCGAAACAAACATTGCCCCGGTGATGACGAACGTCCATGGGAGAGTGAATTGGGGGCGCGACTCTAGCTGGCAAACCTAGCGGTCGCTTCTTCTCCGTGCGTCAAGGTATACTCGCGCTGGTGAGTGGGCCCGCATGGCGAGAGCCTTCAATTAAAAGCCACGGACGGCTATGAGCCCACCAGGCTTTGTTTACATTGGTGGTGCCCTTAATTGACGAACCTGAGGATGCACCATTCAGCATGCCTTCACATAAAAACCCTTTCACGCGGTTGTACGGATGGCACTATAGAAAACGACCAACTAAAGGTAAAAAAAACGTGCTGAAGAGCGCGGGAGGCTTGCTGCTATTGTCAATAAAGTTTGCTGCACTCAATAGAGCGCCGTAGCCCGCGCGTGCTGTGCTCCGGCAAACTGTCTTTCAAGCGTCCACGCCCACGGGTGCGTCTTGCGCTTTCGCAATCCTGTCCTCCTTTAGCCTCAAAGCGGAGGGGATGGCACTCTGAAGCGAAAAGCAAACACGGGCCTCCAGGGAGAGCAGTTTACTTCAGCACTTTCCCACTTCCTTTCATCTTTGTTCTCTTCAGCTTTTTTTTTTGCTTTTCCTGTCCTAGGGCTCTTGCGTGCGGGAATAATTAACGTGAACTTTACGGGAGACAAAGCACTGCTCTTTCTTGGTCGATGAAACTCACCGAGAAATTTCCTCGGTGTAGTCGCGGTAAGCCGGCGTGACAAAAGAAAGCCCTTCGAGCGTGCCTCCTCCCTACCTGTGTTGGCACTCTTTCTTTGCTCAATTCGTTTAGTTCTTTTTTTTTCTCGCCGTTTATTTGCGTTTGATTCTGTGGTCACTTAATTATGTACGTGCGGTCCAGCGTGTACACTGCAAGAGCACTTTGGTGGTCCACGGCAAATGTATGTTTCTATCCATCGTCAGTGGGCATTTGTCTGCGTAATGCGTCGCCCTGACTAAGACGGCCGGCGCGGGTGGCGAACTTTCCGAGATTACGCAGTCTCGAACGGTACTCCTCGTTTTACGCCTGATCAATGACGGACTGATGATTAGAGGCGGCGGCAGGTGCCCCTCGGGATACGTGCGCACTAACGGCGGTGGCTCCGCTTTCCCTCAGAGCTCCCACAGACCTTCGACCACAGAAACAAACTACGTCATTGCGATAGCGGGCATTGCAAACGGTTCGGTGGCCCGCGAGTAGACGACTCGATGGGCAAAGACAGGACTGACGGAAGGTATACATATAAGCATTGGACTTGTCTTCTCCTTATCTTTGTCGCCTCTGCATTAGATCGCTTTCATCGCGCAAGTCTTCACCTTCACTCATGCGCACTTGAGCTATAGCGCAGCCACTCTATGTCTCACGCCATTGGTACTGCTGATACATCGTATAGCTCGAGATGTGGACAAGCCTGCCTCGTGTCCGATGTTCTCTTAATCATTTTTTTATTTTTTCTCGCAACTTTTATTTTCTCTTTTACAGAGCCTCCGACATTGTGACGCGTCTTTTCGCAGTTTCCGCACACGAAAACTCCTGCTGGAAGCCCCCGCGTAAGATTTTCATTCAAATGTGCCGTTCATGTGCGCACGACACACACCGTTGCCTCAGAGAACAAACTCTTGATATAAACATGTGGTTTGACATCAGCGCCGCCTGTTGTCAATCCTGAAGAGCGCGTTGACGAAGCAACTACATTAATGAAATAGAAAAAGACTGGCCTTCCTTCATGTTCTCCCTCGGGGCAGTGCTTACATAGTTACTTGGAGGTTCGTCGCGAGCACCTTCGTTATCGATGCATTTTATTCCGTGCAAAACATTAATTAAACCCCAGTTTGCGGGTTCTTATTTTGTGTGTTGTGCAGTTTTCTGAAAGTGTTTAACGTGTGCTCCCATCCTGCCTTTCTTTTTCTTTCTTTGGGAGGAGCGCCGGAAGTAAATTCACTTGTAAAAACGAGACGATTACAAAGTGTTTCGTGTCGCGTGGGTCAATGGCCGTTTTGTCTTTACCTCTGGCGTGCAAAAAAAAAAAAAAGCGGCGGCCGATAGATGACGATGTGCACGCAACAAAGAACTTCCATTACACGCGACGCAGCTTAGTTATGGCGTGTTAGGTCTCGCTTAACGCCAAGTTGTAATTTTTTGTGCTCGTCAGTTCAGTTGATTAACAAACAAGAGTGGTGCATTTGTATATAGCAAAGTTAGGAGAACTTAGAGCGTAAAATAAGTGGTTGCGCGCTTTATTTCACTTGCCGTGTCGAAACACACCACTTCACTATAGCTTCGAGCATAAACTGCCTTCTCTGTTTTTTTTTTTGTGAGATTTCTTGTGCCATAAAAAAGTACAATAAAGAGCCAGAAAGGTCGAAAGCATCAATTCGGGATAACTTACTTGGCATAATTTCGACAGAACCACTTGAAGTTCATTGAAAAGCATCCTACTTTTCTTTTTTAGGTTCTGCAAATCTGCAGCGCGATTTGATTTGTCATCACAAGTGTCTCTATAGATTACTTTTCATTTCCTGCAAGGAGATACTCCAATCTTGAAAACAATTTGAATTGCTGCCGCTCGTGCACGGAGAAATAAAGTGAACTAGGATGAAGCATTACATAAATTCAGACAGCCTCGTCAACTGAATCCTTCATGAAGCCATTCCCTTCACTATTGCTTCCAGAGTTCCGACTCAATGAGTGATCTCTGGGATACACACTATTGGGAGGTAACGTTCACTTTCTGGCTGTTTTTAATCTATGTACGCTTGTTCTGTTACCCTTCCGTTCTTCTACCTACAGAGTGTGACTACTGAAACCTACCGCTCCCCCAGACAAGACAATTATGTGATAGAACTACTTGTTTGGTTTTGATCACGTTCTACAATTTTCCCTCCCGGTTATTTTCTTACTCGAAGGTGTGGGTGGTGCAAAACTAAGAAAGCTCTCACACAAGTGCTACGTAGTGTTCATGATCGCCTCCTCACGATTCAATGGGTCACAAAATTTGTTTTGTTTTAAATGGTTTAGATGTTGAGGTTTAAGTCATCTCGGCTACTCTATTTATATAAGCTATGCAACGAAACAATATGGTTGGCCAAAATGAAATATGAAGAACTAATGAAAAACTTATTGTACACTGAAACAAGTTTGAAAATAACATGATAATATGCAGTTTTCTGGCTGGAATTCACGTTACAATAAAGCACCCACACGCACACGTTTCAAGTTCTGCTCACACTATATAGATACTCTCATTATTTTGTATATAGCAACAAATCACAAGTGCTTATCTAGTCCAGTGTCCCCTAAGATGTCTTTCAGGAAGATGCTTTTTAGACTATGGTCCAAGCAATATCTGTAGTGTGAGGAGGTTCGTGTCATGACTTCCTAGTTTCTTCTATAACGCCCCGCTGCGATGGTCTAGTGGCTAAGGTCCCTATCCCTATCCCCCTGCCTGACCCGCAGGTCCGGGATCGAATCGCGGTCACGGCAGCTGCATTTCCGATGGAGGCGGAAATGTTGTGGGCCGGTGTGCTCAGATTTAGGTGCGCGTTAAAGAATCCCAGGCGGTCCTAATTTCCGGACCTCTCCACTATGGTGTCTCTCATAATCATATGGTCTTGGGACGTTAACACCCCATATCATTCAACCAGTTTCTTTTATAACTCTTCTTTTTCGTTTGCGTACTTTACACATCCCGAAATAATGTCCAGCATTATAACTTTGTGGTGCCATGTGCTCTGTAATCTGTAAATATATACCATACGTAATATTATTTCTATTATAAGTGGCTGCCAGTGGTCGAGTTAATGCATTGAGGACAACCATCAATTTTCCCAAGTTAGTACTGGCAACACTGAGAAAGGAACTCGAATTAATTTTATGGAGCGTGCTCAGCCTGGAAATATAGATACATTCTGTGCATCAATCAAATCAATTGCCCTTCTTACTCCAGAAATTGAACGCCACTATGGCCTCCTCCAAGCGATCATTATCGTTAGAGCCGGACGCTCCTCGCATACGCCGTTTTGTGCTGCCTATAGGAGAGGATGGACGGCGTAAACTACTGAAAGGTCACAACCAGTAATGCTATAATTAGAATTTTTTTTTTAATATGGTAAGCACAGTCACTTCATATTCCTCCTTGGTAAGTCGCCGCTCGATCGAGCGTCCTACCAACCAATCGTACTGCCCATATGTATCGGGAGGAATGTGTGTTTGAAAGGTAATCAAAAGGGTTATCCTCACAAGCATCTAAGGGTACTCGGAGCGCCTCCGAGTACCTCCGAGCTGCCTTCGAGTGCCTCCGAGTACCCCCTCCATTTCTCTTCCTTTTCTCCTTTTCACCTTTAGGATGTCTGCGGTCTGTGTATCCCTCTTTTCACTAACGCATTGTTCCCGACCAAACAGCACCTCCTGGCTCTGGCGGTTCAGTGTGGGGGAAAAAGAGCTTTTTTAAGAAGTTTAAGCCTTTAACTACTCAGCGCCCCGTCGACATCTCGTCGTAGAAAAGGGGGCGCCGCGTATTCCTGCAGAGGCTGGCAAGCGGGTGCAATGGCAATTCTTGCCCGCTTCTGGATTACGCGTGCAGTAGGGGTAGTAGGGGCCTCCCGACTGTGCACAGGGTTGCTGTTGGTTGTTGTTCTTTCGTGTTTTTTTTTCCTCTTTCTCTCTCCCCCTCTGATTTAAGATTTGTGATTGATTTGTGGGGTTTAACGTCTCAAAACCACCATTTGATTATGAGAGACGCCGTAGTGGAGGGCTCCGGAAATTTTGACCACCTGGGGTTCTTTAACGTGCACCCAAATCTGAGTACACGGGCCTACAACATTTCCGCCTGCATCGGGAATGCAGCCGCCGCAGCCGGGAATCGAACCCGCGACCTGTGAGTCAGCAGCCGAGTACCTTAGCCACTAGACCACCGCGGCGGAGTCCCTCTGATGTATGATTGTATAAAGCTGAGAACCAACAAACTGTACCCTCAATCCTGATGAAGCCCAGACTCTAGGCCGAAACGTCGAAATAAACCACGTTGTGACCGCTCACGGAGGGTCTACTTGACTAATATTATATATATATATATATATATATATATATATATATATATATATATATATATATAAAGTTGCGATATCGGTTACGATGTTTCTCGATGTGAACGAACACTTGAATCAAAACGTATGCAATTGTACACAGCGCAGAATACAGGGCGAAAGACGAAACAGCACACATGGACAGCGATGCTTTAACTGAAAGTTTATTGCATACGATACAAATACATGTGGGTACGCGTACCCGCATGCGCCAAGTAAAGTAATTATGGGCAAAAGGAAAAAAAATAAAAGTACTGCACTCGCTTTACTGCCTGTGTGTGTCTTCCAGGAACAGAATTTCTTTATCACTGAAGGAGATAGAAGGCTGTCTGATGCACTTTTCTCTATCTTTCTCAATAAGGTACCGCTCTGGAATTAGTAGTCCAATCATGTCACTGTGACTATTTAGCACTTCCGTCTTGTTGAACAGTGGCTTGCATTGATGGTGTGTGCAATGGGCAACCCAGTTTGATAATCCGTCATCATTTTCACATTTCCTTCGGAGCTCCTGTAATCTTACAATTACAGATCTTCCAGCCTGCCCAATATAACTATTACCGCAAGACAAAGGGATCATGCACACCACTTCGGAACCACTGAGGGAGTAAATGCGCTTTTGAGTTTCACACCATAATCACTTTTATTTTCGGTTTGAATATTCTGCCTTGCGCTTAACATGGACCATCTTTCGTCCTGGATTCTGCGCTGTACAATTACGTACGTTATGAATAAAGCCCAGCTAGCTCGACTTTCCGTTCTGTATAGACTTCAATATGTACCACTACATGCAAATATTGAGGCCCTATAGCACATAAAAATTAATGAACAAATTTTTCCACGAATTCAGAGCTACCTATTCCGGACATGGTTATGCTTATGATACGTTTACGATACGCTTATGATTGGTACTGTTGGGGTGTCCAGCAGGCAGTATTCTAAGCCGTACTTTAGTAGATCTCACCATTATTAGAATTTCCAATATTTTGCCATGGGTAATGAGCGTTTCTGTTAATGCTGAAGGATTCCATACCACGTCTTGTGTTCGACGTAGACGTACTACATGGCCAGCATGTCAGCGATAGTTTTATTTAGACACTCGGTGAGGCCATTGATCTGTGCGTGACAGGCTAGGACTGGCGGTGGCTTGTTTGGTCGTAGTTCAAGATCACCTCACTAAAGTCAGCAGAAAAGGTTGTATCTCTGTCAGTGATGAAGACCACTGGGGTATCATGACGGTGAACGATGATCTCACTGAATAACTTAGCTAGCTCGGGGGTGCTGCCTTTTGGTAGGGTTCTTGTTTCGGCGTAGTAGACGAGGTAGTCGGTAGCTACGGCGACCGACTTGCTTCCCACAGTCAATGTCGGGAACGACCCCCGCATATCCATACCAATTTCATTGAATGATCGGTGAGGTGGTTCGATCAGCTGCAGAAGTCCCGCTGGCCTTGTCAGCGGTTGCCCTGCATCGCTGACAGTCCTGGCATGCCCTCACTTAACGAGCCATGTTGGCAGATAGCTGTGGCCACTGGTACTTTTTGTACCCTCGCGAGCGTGCAGGAAAAACCGAAGTGACCAGCCATCAGGTTGTTGTTCAGCCACCTGGAGAGCTTCTACTCTTAGCGCCAAAGGCACAGCGATGAGGTGGTAAGCCCGGGCTGAAGTACTTTATTAGGACGTTGTTTTTCCAGAAAATGTCAGAAATATTCACCTGAATACTTTCGGAATAAAAGTAGTTATGCTTAAGAGGTATTCCACAAGGCCCTTTATTTCCATGTCGACTCGCTGTCATTCTTTTACACCCCTTTTATTTCCTTTCCAAGCACAGGGTAGGAAAGCAGAGTCTTCTTCTGGTTAACCTTGCTGTCTTTATCTTTCTCTTTCTCTCTCTCGATGATATTCAGAAAATCGTCAGAACTTATGACTCCGAAGAAGCAGTCATCATCCTGGTCGTACTGCGGTGGTGGGTCGATGAGTTCACGAGACAGGCAGACAGCGTCGGAATGTTTACTTGCAGACTTGTTAACCATGTTAATGTCGAATTCTCGAAGCTTATACTCCACCGCGCAAGGCGACCTGAAGAGTTTTTCAAGTTAGCTAGTCAACACAAGGCGCGGTGGTCACTCACAACTTTGAAGGGCCTGCCATAGAGTGATACTTCGATGTAGCCCAAATCGTGGCAAGGAACACCTTTTTTGTTGTACAGAGTTGCGAGGTTTAGCTACATTGCGGCAATTTGGCTACCTTTTTATGCCGGTGAGGACTGAAACACCATCTTGGCTGTTTTGCTCCCTTTTAACTTTCTTTTCTTTTTGATTGAAGCAATACTATCAATTTCTGTTCATATCAAACCCAACAGTGTCTCAGTATACATGGTGTTTCAAGAAATGTGTCCAATATTCTGTAAAAATTAGCAAAAGTTGTGATTTGCTCGCTGTCATCACAGTTGCTTTTTCTGTAGCAGCAGACATCTGAGGAGAGTTGAAGACATAATTTAAATGAGTAATTATAAAGGTTCTTAGTTGTTTTTCAATTAATGAGGTTGGGCAGTTAAGTCACATAGTATAATAGAAGACATTCTTGCGAAGAACTAATTGCTCCTTTTATATTAAAAAAAACGCCCTATAGCACTGGCTTCGTCTGCGCCATGTTGGTTTGTGGGGAACGACGGCCGCCCGGTGGCGAGGCTGCCTACGTCACTCCTCAAACAGCTAATAAAAGCCGCTGAGTGATGCGCTGGAGCAGTTGCGGAGTAACCACCGGAGCATAATCAGCAAATTGGCCCTGTTTTCCTCCAGTTTTCTTCGTTCGTCACCCACCGAAGGAAAATGGTGGAAAACGAATGTAAATGCTCCGGTACATTCCGGTTTGAGTGAGGTCACCAAAGCAGAGCGGGTGACCCAATCCCACAATTCCTCCCAAATGGATATATTTCCATCAATCAATCATTCAATCCATGAATCCATCAATCCATCAATCAATCCATCCATCTATCCATCAATCAATCAATCAATCCATCAATCAATCAATCAATCAATCAATCAATCCATCCATCTATCCAACCAACCAATGAGGAAGCGTAACTGCGACGCTGCTGCATGCGCTAACTTTAAGGGAACGTTTACACTCTGCCTCGAAGGGCGCGTTCACACTTGGCCTCAAAAAGAGCGAAACCGGCGAAACTCTCCGGAAACTGGCTGGTTTCGCCACCGAAGCAGTCGGAAAACCATGCCACGCGGCTGGCGCGCAAGATTTGGTCCAAGACCAATTTTTCCGCCGCGCAAAACCAGATTCGGTTTCCAATTCACAGCCTTGGCTGCGCTGGATAAAAACACGTGATCTAACCAGCCAGCCGCAGATTCAACATGGCGGCACAGGCGTCGGCGGTGGCTCGCATCAGCTCAAATCGCAAACTACCCATGCAGCACACGAAGCTTCATGCGCTCAACGAGGACGAGGACGGGTTAATCGAAAGCCTGAATTGGATTATGATCGTCGAGAACTCTGGATGCAAACGGTGCAGCGGCAGTGAGTCGGCATGCCCCAATTCGTCTCGCTATTGTGTACAGCTGGTTGAAACCGTGCCGCCGCTGCCGGTGCGTTCGCTCATGTTGTTTCTGGTGGCGTATTTCTCGAAACAACGTTTGAAAAGGTGCGAGCTTTTCCTTTTCACTACATGTGTCAATAACTAGAATACGAGCTTTAGTTCTCGGAAAGCAGGCAAAATCAAATTATATATCAAGGTAGCGAGGGCAGCGGCGGCGGGATGGGGCAGAACGAATGTGAACAACATCGACGCGCGTGGTCGTGGTTTTTCCGGCCACTTCGGCGTTTTCGTTTTCTCTTCACTTCCCAAGTGTAAACGCGCGCTTAGAGTGCTGTGAGGCGCGGTGGCAATTCTTCGAGAGACAAATATGGAGCAAGAAAGAACAAATCTGACAGATGTACGACATGGGAGAGGAAAACGCGTCTATCGCATCTCCGTGGGAAAGCGCTCGGACGCACGTGTGATGCAAGCAGCCTTCGCCCTCATGCAGCGTCGCATCACGACCACTCGCTGAACTAAGGTGGACCGACGGCTCCCATTGAGGAGTGCGCATTAGCACTTGCACTAAAACAACAAAGGAGGCGTTGTTCCGGCTATTCATTTCTATTTCTCATTTATATCCTTTCAGCAAGAATTTCATCCGACGCTGCGGTCGCCAATTGAACATGGTGCTCGGCTGATGACACGAAGGTCGCGAATTTATCACTGCCAATGCTACAGGCCCGGGCAGTGTGTGATTTCTGTACACGTTAAAGAAAGCCTGGTGATTGAAATTAGCCCGAGCTCTCCACTGTGGTGTCGCTCATAGCCTAAATTTCTTCGAGCTGTTTACCCCCTAAGCCAACACTAAAAAGAATTGAGTATGTGGGGAGTGTTTTTTGCTACACAACAATAATCGTCATCTGCTTCGAGTGCTTTCCTCGCGCTATCACTACGGTGCCGGTAGTTCGCGGTTGCGAACTACGTGCACGTCATCAATGTGACATAGCCTTCCCGACAAGAAAGTGGCCAGCACCGGGTTTTCAAGAAAGGAAATGCGAGCAAGTCAAAAGAGGATTCTTGTTGTGAAGCAGAACTACTCCCCGAATACTCTATTTTTTATTAGAGTGAACCAGCTAGTCAAGAACACCATCCCCTTTTTGTTGTTTGAAAAAAACCTCCTCTGCACATTGAGGATACAGGGTTTTTGACAAAAGGTCTAATATATCCCTAGGGACTTCCAAGCATACTGCACTACACGTTTTACATACGTCGGACAATATAGCCGAACCAGCGTTCACACTTACCATGATTGATTGATTTGTGGGGTTTAACGTCCCAAAACCATAACATGTCGTCGGGATAACATGTCGGGATAAGATAACATGTTGGGAGTCATCCACCTTGCAGATGCTTCAGTTCCTCAATATGTCGATAGAGTGCTCAAGAACGGACCAAATTTCTGTCTATTGCCCAGCGTTATGGCTCATCAATTGTTGTCCGATGTGCGCCAGTGCAGACGAGGCCCATGAAAACGAAAAGAGTATAGGAAGATATGGATTGCTTGCCAAGGCGGGACACAACGAATTGTGCAACGAGAGGGTGTGTGAGTGTTACAGTTGGTGGTTGAGTATTTCACGAGCAACAAGCTTACCTTGGTGGAATGCGGGTTCTTTGTTCCCCCAAAAAAACGTGTGAAGAAAAAGCTGCCGAGTCCGTAGAAAGAAATTTCATACTGCTGAATGTGTTGCCGTAGCGAGCGAAGGCTAAAGTGCATGAAGGCACAGTTTGAGGGCACAGTGAAGTGCGTGAGGGCGCAGTATTTAAAAACAGCTTTTTTTATTTGCAAAACGAGAACAGTGTACTGTAGTGCATGTTTTCCACATTCATTCTTTTCTTAAACAGCACTTTTTATGGCTGAAAACCCATTTTTCCAAAAGCAAGTAGTGAGTGAGCACGCAGGGCAGGCCAGTCAGTCGTATGCACTCCGTGCTTACGCTCTTGTTAAAAAAGCTTCTTGTATGTAAGCCAAAATGCTTGTAAAGTCAGCGCATAGTAAATTTTTGGTTAACTATATGGCAGTCCAAAAATGCTGTGAACGCTTGGCGCCCACTTCGTACTCACACTTTGTCTTCGGAGGGTATCTCCTCGCACACTTTGAGCTCCTAGTTTCATTACACATTGTGTTTGTGGTGCCCGTCGATAATTTGAAATGCTAAGAAAAAACGCCTTCAGCAAGTATACAAATTTCGCGGCATCCAATACAGTTATCATGTGAATGCAGTAAATTCCCGTGATGTGCTAAGGCACCGAACGCTGAACCAGCAAGCTATTCATTCATTCATGAACCTCTCAGCATTTTCAGCGTCCTTCGAGGTGAATCACGTGCAGGGCTACAACAGGTATGGTGTAATGGCCATAAAGATTGCAGGATCTTAAGCTTCGCATTTAATAGTTGAACGCACCAGCGATATCCTGCCCCTATTGCGTATTTCAAACACTTAGCGCATAAAACCTTTTTGAACTTGCCGTGCACCTGCTACGTGACCTTAAAGGTATAGGTGCAGTAACTACACGTGTCTGCCTTTTGTAGTGGTTTACTGGCTTAAAACCATGAACTCATAATGATAACTACATGTTCTGACGCCCGATTTCAATATGCGCTTGTATCATTCATTACTACTGCAATATTTTTTGATGTATTGTGAAGCATGTATGCAGAACGCGTGTTTTCGTAAAACATGAGAGCTATATTCAATGCCTTTCCAAGCAGAGGAAGTTATTTTCACTGTATTCACAACCAGAGGCATGGCTGTGTAGTAGAACATCCGCTTGTCACGTGAACGAGCCGCATTTGATCCCCACTCAGACACAAACCCCCGACCCGGGTTTGATTCTCCCTCTGACCCAGGATTTAGTCATTGTAATTTGCATTGTTCGAGATTTTTCGGTCACGCATAAGGTGATGATTTGTCGCTCACAACAAATGACGCCAAAGCCAAAATTTCTGCGAAACGAGCCATTTAACGCTATCACGTAATACTAATTATCACGCAATTAAATCGATAGCACGTGCAAACTGCGGGATGCAAGTTGCGCTAGTGGGAGTTATGTCGCAAAGTCTTTGCTGTGATTGTTTAGGTTCGGAGCTTTAAGTATTCCGACACTGGATGTAGTTTTTTTTATTTAATGATGGCAGTATCACACGATCAGAAGTTTCGAAATAGTGGAGGTTGAAGTCTGGCCAATCTAAAGTCAATTTGCTGGAAAACGATCACCACAATTGATGGCACATTTCGATTAGAGCTGCATGACTGCTCACAAAAGAAGCAATTGAAGCCGTACTAGACGCTGCACGGAAAAAAATTGACAGTCTCAATAATTAGCAAGCTTGCAGCTACTAAATAAAATTGTTGAATAGCGTTTGTAACAAGGTATGTTTGTTTTTCCGCCATTCTGTCACTTGAAACTCGATTATCTCAAAACTATATTTTTTTATTTACTTAGGTACCATTATTTGCTTTGTGTTCAAAGATAACCAGTTGTTCATTTCTCTTTTATTTTGCGTAAATGCATACAACTACTGAAGCAAAACTGAAGCTATGCACTTCACAGTTTTTATCAGCCAGTCAGTCAAGAGCTTTATTAGAAGGTCGAGAGGAGTTTAGGCCACAAGGGTGTACACGAGGCACATCCTAGCAGCCGCTACTGTAGGCGATGCCCGAGTCGCGGCGGGAACTTGGTGGTTCCGCCAGTTCTTGGGCCCTCTGGACTGCCTTTAGTGGTGTTGAAACTTGGGTACCTGCGCGCCTCTTCCCAGTCGAACTCACTAGTGACAGGTCCCAGAGGTAACACGGGACATCGCCAGATCATCTGTGTGAGAGAACAGTACACTTCTGAGCAGTCTGGGCATTGTGAATCTATGTCCAAGTTGTAACGGCCGAGTCGACCCCGTGACGGGTATACACGATCACGTTTGTAGCATGCGAAAGGCGACCTCTTGCGCACGTTTGAGCTTTGCATGTGATAAAGGGTACTGACTGCTATCGTTTCGGTAGTGGGAGGTAATTTCGTGGATGGTGATTAAAGGGTCATTATACTGTACGTCTGGGCTCAGCTCTTCAGTGGCTGATTGATCGCCGTGACGGGACAGATCTCACACTCGATCATAAGCCATTCTGCATAGGTTGAGTTACTGTGGGTGGACGTCTTTGCCCATGTGAGCCGGGAACCTAGAGAGGTAGTGCAAGCCCATGTATTTACGTGTTTGTAAAATGTGGGCTGCTTCTCGAGCGATGTTGCTGGTTTCGTAAGCCCGAATGGCGGCGCGAGAGTCTGTGAAGACATTGGTGGGTGAGGGGTCAATTATCGCTAAAGCTATATACAACCTGCTCGGCTATGGCGCTTGTTACTAGCCTAACTGAGGCGGCTGAGCGTAGGGCTCCGTCGCCATCTACTACCGCGAAAGCGAAGGTGGAGGAGTTGCCGTTGTTGTGATCGGCCTGCCTGGGTGGACGCCACTTTGTCGCATGAGACGTTGTGGCTGAGCCTACCCTGATTTCTTCTGAGTCAGCGCTCCCTGAGATGCACCAAGAGCGGCGACAACAGAGAAATCGTTCTTCTAGTTATCCCAGGTCATCGGCGCCTCTCGTAAAACCCTTTGTACACGCCTGACCGACTGACGATTAGGAAGAGTTGTTGGCCGTCGAGGTGGCTTGCTTTGTCCTCAAGGTGCCCCGGGCAAAGGGCCCAGCGTCTGAGAACCGTCTGCGGATGCATTTCCCGCGTTCTCCGTGGCGCCTTTATGCCGCTGTTTTCACGAATTGCGGTCTTCCTGGCGCCGCATGCCCATCACTGCAACAGACTACGAAACTGACTTCCACGTAGGACTCGACGTCTTCGTGCTGTGCTGTGTCATGCGCGATGCGCAGTGCTTTTTCCCTCGCCATGGGCTGAACTGGGCGTGCCTCTTCCCCCTTTTGTGGGTTAGGAAGGAGGCGGCGTTTCAACTTCCCCTTTCGGGGGTGGAGGTGAAGATGTCAAACTTCATTGGACTGTCCTGGCTTCCATTGTTTTTTAAGAGAATCTTAGGAAGGCCAGGACATAAAACGCGAGTGCCCAGGCGCTCCTGACAGGCTCTCACAAGCTCGCAGAAGCTCCCATCGTGCTTCTATCGAAAGCTTCCATGATGCTGCTCTCATCATGCAATAACACGCTACCTGTATATAATGTAAATAATAGTTACTGTTAACAGCTCCGGACTCCTCTCCTCGATATCTCCCCGGGGCTCTGGCTGGCTCCGGCCCTCTGGGCAGAACCCCGACTACATCACCGTATTGCGCTGCATCTACGAATACGGCAGAGTTGCGATTCAGGGCGGTATGGTCGAGGATCGCACGAGAGCAGACCAGACGTCTGCCTTTGTTGTGTTGTGGGTGAAGATTTCGTGGAAATGGGTTTACCATGTAGGTAGTGTGGACAGCTCTAGGGAGGGTTACTGCGCGTTCAAGGTAGGAATGTGGGGAAATGCCGGCCTCGCTTAGAAGTCAGCCGGACCACTTGGGCCGTGGTCTGGGCCTCGATCACTTCATCGATGTTGTTGTGCATGTCTAATTGGTCGAGACGGTAAGTACTCGTGTTTTGAGGTAAACCAAAAACTTGTTTAATGCTTTTGTGCATGAGTGCGTTGAGCTTCGTCTTTTATGCGTTTGTGCAGTTGTGGGCAGAGCCGGCGTAATTGATGTGGCTCATCAAGAAAGCGTGGTATATGCGCAGAAGGTTGGGCTCTTCAAGGCCTCGTCTGCAACCCGAGACTCGCTGAATGAGTCAGAGCATGTTTTCCGTTTCTGCTGTGATGTGTGTTATTGTTCGTGCATGGCGCCAGAGGCCTCGACTAGGAGGCTGTGAATGTGTATGGAATCCACGCGGGGTATTCGTTGGCCGTCTTTAGCGTGTAGCGCTATGGGCAGCTCATATAAGGGTGTTAAATAACAAACGCCTGGGCTAGATTGCTGGCACATTAGCAACTTTGATTTCGTGGGCGACAGTCACAGTCTAGTTTTTTCTAGGTGGGCTTTTGTGGAATTGACAGTGGTTTCAAGGGCTTGTTCTAACTCAGGCAAGAAACCTCACGGGCACCAGATGATGATGATGTAATCTACGTATATAGCATGTTTTATGTTGGGGATATTACGGAGTTTGTAAGACAGTCCCTTCATTACTATGTTAAAGAGGAGTGGAGAAATGACTGCCCCTTGTGGTGTTTCGTTGGAACCTAATATGTAAGTGTCAGACGCAAGTTGCGATATTCGTAGCTGGGCTTTTTGGTCTTGTACGAAAAAAAACGAATGTATGCCTGAAATCTTTTACCGAGACCGACGCTGGCAATGAATTCCAGTATAAAGCAGTGGGAGACGCTGTTTAATACTTTGGTGTGGTTAGGGTGACAATGCCACGCACATCTCTCGTTTTCATTCCAAGATCTGCTTCTTTAGTAATAACATGACGTCTTGTGTTTATAGGTATGGACGGAACTCGACCATGTTGAATGAAAATAGTTCGTGATCCTGTATGTAACGCGATACACGGTTTAGGATGACATGTTCAGCTGCTTTTTTATACATGAGGTTAAAGCGATAGGGCGTAGACTGTCAAAGTTGAGTACTTTACCTAACACTGAGAGAAGGATTACCGTGGCCGTGCACCATTGTTCATTTACGTGGCTGGTTCTCCACATGTGGTTAATGTCTTTTGTGAGTAGTGCGATGACTTGGTCGTCTGAAATTTGCAACAGCCGGTTGGTTACCTTCTCAGAACTGGGGGCCGGTCGACTGTTTAGGTTGTGTAATGCTTCCCGAATTTCAGACTACGTGAAGTGGTCGTCAAGTCTAGGTATTGTTTCTCATTCTATTTTTGGGTAGTGGGTGGGTGGCGCAGTCTTTAGGGGGAGGTGTCGTTTGGCAATTACTTCAAGAAAGGATAATTCCGCTTCTCCCATATTTTCGTGCGAGTGTAGGAGACGCTCTATAGCATGGCTCTGGTTGTCCTTAGTTTGCCGGTTGTCGACCATGTATTTTATGGGGTTTCATTTACACCCAGTTCACAGGCGGCCGTCGACCGCTGAGCCGAGTTCGTGCCATTGGAGTCGTTGTGAGCTCCGTGCAATATATGGTAATGTCTTGGTTTAGTCCTGATACACGTTTTCGTAAGCATCTCTTTAGTCGTTGTGTTTTCCAGCGCACTTTTGTCTCAAGCAAATGTGTGAGGTGTGGATCCATTCTCGGGACCTTAAGTTCTGTTTATATGGTTTTCGTCGTTTTGGCTATGACTTCCTGAAGTGAGGTCATTTGTTCAGTGAATGTGTTGTATTTCTGTGTGTCGTTTTTGCGGAGGGTGCTAAATGCATCCCAGTCCGTTAACGTGAATGTGCGGGATGGGGCTGATACGTTGGGTAGTTCAGCCTGTATGGTGAAGTGATCGCTGCCCAGCTTCTCCTGCGTATTAGTCCAGGTGTGGCCTGTGACGTTACGGGTAAATACTACATATTTTTACAGTGCAAGACTACGAGTAGTTACGACGTAACTACAGAAAAAGAAACAAGGACAGAAAATGCGCTGTTTTTCTGTCAGCGCTCTTTTTTTTATTCTTACTGATTATTCTTACTTATCTTTCAATTTCTTACTGATCAACAGTTTTTGAGTTAAATGTCTCTATAATATGACTCAACTCAATATTTAGGTTTTGTTGGTAAAACATTCACCGAATTTTTACCATTATTCAGATTTATATAACTCTGCTTCAGTTAAAATACCAGAAAATGTGGAGGAAAATGATATATGAATAATGTGAATGTTTGTTGTTTTTTTAGTTACTGAAAAATCTATACGTCAAAATGGTAAAAAATTTGGGGGGCGTGTAGGGCTTACCCAGTGCCTTTAATCTTTCAAAGGCTGAACCTTGATTTGGCCAAAGGAGTGCAAAATCGTAAACCTTCTGCAAAAGCTCATAAGCTGGAGGTTCTATTTCGGGCCATTGAGACGAAAGACGGCTCGTGGCAAAAGTTGGTGCACGGGTTTTTACAGAATGCTTTGACACGCTTGCAAATCACAGTTCTTTTGGTGTCAAGTGCTCCTTGTGTGTAGTAGAAGTGTTTCAGTCAAACAATCTTTGTGCCCACACCAGATTTGCGATAGGTATCGAGAAATGTTTTTGATTCTGTTCCAAAAAGCGGTCTCGTTTTTGGCGGTTCGTGAAAGAATTCAACAGCGTGGGACACCAAGTTTATCGATTCTAGCTGTTTAGCCGTTGACTCTTGTCGAACTTCTGTCGTTTTACTTGACGAAAATTAGTGAAGGTGACAGCATTTAATATCTTGTTATAGAAACTTTAATGGCATTTGCCGCATGTTCTCAAGACTTACAATGCACTTACAAACTTTGCCAAGATCGCTAGATTTGCTTTCTTCACCTAATGATAGATTTTAAAATGAATGGTAATGTTCCTTGAAGTTACGCACTAAGGACAAATAAAGAAGCAATACTCCCTTTGAATCATTCCGCTCAAAGCTTGTGAAGAGAAGTATTGTTTTCTGTGCCTTGTGAGCTCTAAAAAAATGTGCATTCAACGCACCATAGCCTCCAGGAGCAAGTAGCCAGTCTAAGGTCCACAGGCTATACAACATTCTTGTTGTTTTTTGTAGCAGAAACCTCCTTCAAAAAGTTGGAAGGAAAAACTAAGAAGACAGACAACCCAGCCGGTGGTCTACCAAAAGCATGTAGCAAAGCGATGATGCCCTATTTGCATGGAATCGCACACGGACTCAAGGAGGTTGCCAGAAGGAATGGCGGTAGGCTCGTGTCGCCTGCATCGTGCAAACTCTCCAGGCTTTGCGATCGCATAGCTACGTAAAACAATTATTCGAGCAGCATTTGTAGAAAAAAGCACGCAAACGTGTCAAAAAAATGTGCTGTTTCGGTATTATACTGTATTCCCCTGTCTTGCGTCCTTGTCTGCATCGGTCAGACGCGCCGACGCCTGAATAACAGACTGCGTGAATTGCTATCCCCTTCTCACAGGCAATGGTGGAAACTTGCCTTTGCATTGTAAAGGTTGCGACTGTGTCCCATATTTCAAATTAGTGATCGTCATTGGCAAAGAGAGAAACAAGAGTGAACGTGAAATTTGTGAGGCCTTCAAATTCAAAAAGCAAGGCAAAGCGTCATATGTGAGCGAACATTCAGTCGACAAGAGTGGCGATGTGGGCTTGTTTGTGAAACATTTGAAAGAAATTTATGTAGCGCGAGGCGAAAAAACAAACACAGGAAATAACAGACTGAGAAGGCAGAGCGCTACTTGATTGACATGTGGGGTTTAACGTCCCAAAACCACTATATGATTATGAGAGACGCCGTAGTGGAGGGCTCCGGAAATTTAGGCCACCTGGGGTTCTTTAACGTGCACCCAAATCTGAGCACACGGGCCTACAACATTTCCGCCTCCATCGGAAATGCAGCCGCCGCAGCCGGGATTCGAACCCGCGCCCTGCGGGTCAGCAGCCGAGTACCTTAGCCACTAGACCACCGCGGTGGGGCACACAGAGCGCTACTAGCAACAACATGTTTATAAACATGCTGTTGCTAGTAGTGCTCTGTCTTCTCAGTCTGTTATTTCCTGTGTTCGTTTTTTCGCCTCACGCTACATAAATTTCTTTCGAACATTCAGTTTTCCTCACAGATAAATAGTTCACGTTTCAAGATAGCTAATAAGTTTTTTTTTTCATTTATTTTCATCGGTGTTTCGCATGTCGCATGCCCTGTACTGTTAAGTGTGTTACTTTGGCATGGCCCAGAAGGGTTTCTACGCATGCGGCGCGGATTCATGTGTGGGGGCATGTGAAATTCTTCAATAAACATTCAGATGTAAGTTCAGCGTTTGTCCTGTCTGGTTGATCTTCACTGTGTTCACGCGTTCACGCGTTTCATCTTCTGATTATATATTTATAGACAGAGTGACACCTTCCAGCTCAAAGTGCGGTACGTGTTTGGTGCCTGGGTGTATGTGTGAAGCTGATGTGTATTTTACACTGTTGTTACTCTTTTAGAAATGATCTAGCAACTAACCCAACAAGAAGCTTTTTTTTACATAAGGACACCCATCCCTGCAGTCATGGCGTTTTGTTCAAGTTCTCTGCAGCTTACAATAGAGGGTCGATGAAGCGCGTCGATTGTAACCTCTACCGAGGAAACGTATAGGCAAGCGCAGCGGGAATCACACCAGCACGTATCGCTGTAGATACATTGGCAGCAAAATGCACAGACACGGGCCAGCCTCAGATCAAGCCAACCCACGCTTTTTTTTATTTATTTTATTTATTTATTTATTTATACTGTCAACCCTCACTTGAGGGTCATTACAGGGAGGGAAGCATAGGATATGGAAAGTAAATACAGACATTGATATTTTCAGCACTTCGAACAATAACACAATAGCATATTCATTGCTCGGCAAAGTAAACATCAAGAGCACATTCAAATTTTTTAACGTCAGAATTTTCAACAATATGTCGCGGCAATTTATTCCACGCTTCTATAACATCAGGGAAAAAAGATTTGCGAAAGACGTCCGTGCGAGCACCGAAGGGGCGAACTGCCGCGTCATGATTGATCCGGCTGCTGAGCTTATGCGGGGGGTGTACGTAAATTGTTCTATCTATTTTTATTTGACCATGCAATATCTGAAAAAATACTTTTAGGCGCTGCTTTTGTCGTCTAATTTCTAGAGATTCCAAACCACTTAGTTTTAGCATCTCGGTAACCGAATCAGTCCTTTTATACTTCGAACATATAAATCGCGCGGAAAGTCTCTGAATTCGTTCCAGTTTATCTATTAAATCCTTTTGGTGGGGGCTCCAGGCAGCACAAGCATATTCTAAAACAGGGCGCACAAATGTTTTATATGCAAGCAGCTTGACGTCTTTCGTAGCATTCGGTAATTTAGCACGCAAGAAACGCAGTTTTCTGTAAGAGGCACAGCATACATTCTCGACATGTGCACGCCATTTCAAATCATTCGTAATATGCACTCCCAAATATTTAAATGCACACACCTGCGGTAAATAATTAGGTCCAATGCTGTACGTAAACGGTAAAAACGTGTTTCTTGGTAGTTATATGCGTATATGTTGTCTTAGAATAATTTATTTTCATCTCCCATTTATCGCACCATGTTTGAAAATCATCAAGACAATCATTAATTACAATTTGGTCATTCGCACACGTCACTGGGGCATAAATTAAACAATCATCAGCAAACAATTTAATTTTTACAGGAGGGTTAACAATGTCAACAACATCATTTATATACACCAAGAACAGCAATGGGCCCAACACGGAGCCCTGGGGCACACCGGAATAAACATCAAGTGATTCAGACTCAAACTCATCAATTCGTACCAACTGCTTGCGGTTCGTTAAGTATGCTTCAATCCACTTCAAGATATTTTCATTTACGCCTGTTCGTTTGAGCTTGAAGAGCAATTTATGGTGGGAGACCTTATCGAAGGCTTTTGCAAAGTCTATGCATATCACGTCGACTTGTTCTCTGTTATCTACGGCAGCGGCAAAATCGTGGAGAGTTTCAATCAGTTGGGATAACGTGGAAAGCCCTTGCCTAAACCCGTGCTGTTGCCTACATATCAGCCCATTTGTCTCCAAGAAAATAGCCATCTGTTTGGCAATGACGTGTTCAAAAACCTTACAGCAAACACACGTCAGAGACACTGGCCTGTAGTTGGTAAAAAGCATCCTGTCGCCACTTTTAAATACCGGTTTCACAATGGCGCTCAGCCAGTCTTTTGGAAGCGAATGTGTCAAGAGTGATTTTTCGAAGATAATGACTAAGTAAAACGACATCCACTCCGCATACCGCCTCAAAAACACAGTTGGTATTCCATCCGGTCCATTAGCCTTCTTTTCGTTCAAATTAAGTAGCTGCTGAAACACGCCCGCTTGATCAAATGAAACTGGATCCATGGCGCATGTGCAAGTATCGGCCATTTCCTTATCTTCATCCGTGAATGCCATCTTTGTAAATACAGATTGGAAAAAGTGATTGAAACCATTAGCTATATCTTGTTTCTGGGTTACAACATCAGAGCCAACCGCGATATGTTCAATCGCTTCTTTCCTATCGCTCAAGTATAGCCAAAATTTTCTAGGCGAAGTGCGCAAGAACCCAGAAAGCGTTTCATTGAAGAACTTTTTTTTGGACTTGGAGATTTGGATTTTCAACGCTGCTCGTAGTTGGGAAATCTGCTCAGAGTGGCCTTGTCTTTTGCGTAATCTCTTTATTTTGCGTTTAGTGTGGATAACATCTCTAGTGATCCAGGGGTTAGTCTTCCTTGTTTTTTTCAATCGAATGGGAACAAACCTTTCTATACAGCTGTTAATTATTGATTTCAATTTCTGCCACAAACAATCAACTGGCTCGCTATCAGAGGCTTGCTTGAAATCATCAAAAGCAGTTTCCAAAAAGTCTAATATTGACGTGTCATCTGCCCGGCCGTAGTCACTAACAGGCACCCGAACGAAGGGTCGTTTTCCAGGTTTTGTACCACATAGAATCTCAACCGAAATCAGTTTGTGGTCAGATATGCCGTCTTCGACCGTAACACTGAAGTCCTCCATAGTGCCCGAAAGGAATACCAGGTCTAGCAGTGACTGAGAACCCGATGTTACTCTAGTGGCCTGTTGAACAATTTGGGTTAGATTATGGCTGATCATTATTTCAAATAACTTTTCGCTGCTAGTAGCATCCTTATTACTGGCCGATAAAGAAATCCAGTCTATATTTGGTAGGTTAAAGTCTCCGGCCAGGACTAATTTTGTTGTCTTGTTTACATTTGAGTTCAAAAACGTCTGAAGGTCTTCCAGGAACTCGGGCGAAGTGGCAGGTGGTCTGTATACGGCTCCGATAAGGTAATTGGTGTTCGCGTACGTAAATTTACACCTCACAGATTCCGATAAATTGCAATTAATTGGAACTGCTGAGATACATTTTTTTATGACAATTGCAACGCCCCCACCACGGGAATTTCTGTCCCAGCGAAACACTCTGTACCCAGGAGGAACAACCACATCATTCGGAATATCGTTGTTTAGCCAAGTCTCTGTTACGATCACCACAGAGGGAGATCTCGACAGCAATAAATGTTCGAGTTCAGTTATCTTATTAACAAGACTACGAGCATTGAACAGGAGAAGCACTAGCTACGCATGTGACGGTGCAGCCACTGCCCCTCCCACCGGGGCGCCGCCAACGCTATCAGAGTTGCGCGTTGCTGCTGGCGATCCTTTATCATATCGCTCCTTATGTGGCATCCGAGAAGGGCTGCAAAATCGCCTGCGGCTGCACCTCATGCACACACATGCCAGTCGCCTTATAATTGGCTCCGGCAGTGGGGGAGCGTATGTTGTTGAAGCGGCGGCTGCTGCCCAGGAAGCGCCGTCCAACCCTTCCTGTATCGCGAGCCCTGAACTACAGGGCTTACGCACCCAAGTATGACTCAGCACATCGGCATTGCCTCGGCTGCTCCCCCAACTGACGCTATCCCCGCTGCAAGATATTTCCCTACCCCTTTGTGCACCGCGCGGCCAGAGCAGCGAGGGAGAGCTTAGGGAGCGACATCAACTTTCCACAGGCTCGCTCCTTTGCTCGGTCTTTTCCTAGTGTAGTGCTTGCTGCCAGCGTACTGTCGGCAAAACTACCGAAGTTTTCAGAAACACATGAGGTCCGAGTAAAATAAAAGCGATGCGTCTTCGCTGCCACAGCACCCTTTGAATGCAAAGGTGCATTGGGCATTCCGTCTTCCGCAACCACCAGACGCTCACATATATGATTTATTCAGGCTATGGGGTGAATTTGAAATGAAAACTAACTGCCTTTTTTGTCAGTTCCGTGTTCAGTAACCTTACGCTGCTAGCTGCATATATTAGCTAGCACAGGTGACAATTAGGAGCTGATTTTATACAGTATGTATTCTCTGGGTCCTTGCATTCTATGAAAATAACATTTTGTCGGAGAAAGGAAGTCTCCAAAATATGTAATTTTAGAACTATACTCATATGTATGCTCACAACATTCATCGCACCCTGTTAAAGCACTTAGAGCACTTGAAGATGCCTTGCACGCAATGCATGATTGGGTGTCATATAGCGTTACAACATTACTCTTGGTGGTGTAAATGTTTGTGTATCCGCTTGAAAATGCAAAGAATATAATTTTTCCGCCTTAAAGATAAAGACTGCGGCAACTGCCTAAAAGTAATGAATTCGACATGCGCTACAGTATAACTTAAACAGGGTGTGGTGGTTTCACATTGGCCTATATCACTTATCACTTTATCACTACAAAGGTGAGGTGACGGTCTCTATGCCCTAACTTTTTTATCACAGGCTGGTTCTGGCAGTAGCGGATACGAGCGGCACACGCAGTCAGACGAACAGTGCAGCCACTCTGCCTCGTCCTTTATTCCGGCTATATTAATGCGCAAATACCTCTATTATAAACGAGCTAGGGAGGGGGGACAAACTCGGAAGGAAAGTAGTGCAGATGGGGTTGGACGTCGGGAGACTTTTAATAAATCGTGGCAACAGCGGGCTGCGCCCCATTGTTCTGCCGCCGCGGGGGGAAAAAAGTGGTCCAGCATGGAGGAAGCCTTTTTCCCGGGCTGCAACGGACCCCGTGGCTGGAGACTCCTCGCTGCATGGCCCGGCAGACGGGGCCTGCTCAGGCACGCGGAATACATGCTCTCTTCCGCAGCGCTCGACGCGTGCTGGTGGCTGAATGGATGTACCGGGGGCAACGGTGCGCGCAGAAACGCGCGAGGCTCCTGGTCATTCCCGGCCCAAGTCCAATATGGCCATTTCTATCCGTTGGCTACCACGTCGGAACGATTCGTGCCCGCTTGAAAAGAACGACTAAACGAAGTGACGAGCCGCAGCCCCCCCTAGCGCGCGTGCCGTGGCACCATCTGCGTAATAGCTTCCGCGGTGGATCACCACGTGACACGTGAAACGACCTCCTCTTTGCGTTTGCTTCTAGCAGAAAGTTCGACCACGGGTTTCTACGTCTTCTATTTTGTTTGTGTTTAAGATTTCTTTCCGTGACTTTCCTTGCTGTGACCTACACCACAATTTCAAATAGTTTTTGCATTCCAAGATTGTTTTTCTTTTTTTGTTGTTGTTCTTGCTCCATATTCAATGTAATCGTTCATTCGAGCATTTGGAGCAACCGTGCACGTTAATTAAACCTATAGGTAATGCGAGAAAAAAAAACGTTGTGCTAATTAAGCAACGACAATGGTTTCAGTAAAATTGCACGCAATGATTTGTCTATCGCGAACAGTGATTGAGTAGCTCTGCATTTTCTCATTTGCAAAATACATTTCTCTGATAGGACGAGTATTGAGATGAGTTTTACGCTATGAAAATATGACACTGTGAGTGTAGTTTCTGATTAGGTTAGCTTTTTGCCTCTACCATCTCTATAATATAGACGTCAATGGGCTAGTGACTGGGTCAAGCTTTACCACCACAATAATTACATCCATTAGGCTTTTGTCTCTGTATTTGTGAATTCATACAGAACATATCGATTCCACAAGCATGCAAGCCATTAGTCTCGTTACCCGCGATTGGTGCTGTATGAAGCACCCGATCGACCTGAACTGAAGTAACCGAACATGTACGCAATATCCTATACGGACTTTAAGTGCGATCACATTTCTTCCCCCCCCCCCCGGATACCAGCATTGCTAAGTCTCAATTTATGGCTTTTATATATTCCTAGGTCCTGTGAGCAAAACGCCACAATGGTGCTTGAAGCGCGCCGATTGCACTATACTGATGCCAATAATGTGACAGAAGCCCGAGATACAAACGTTGTTAATTGCGCTGACATTGTTGATGCTGTGAAGCTAATCAATAGTGTTCGAGCGAATCTTGATTCATGTCTCACAACAACGTAGGTACCAATCGATGAATGAATTTCCCCCTAAATTGAATTGGATTGAATTGGGTTTTCTCTCAATCTCTCCCCTTTTTTTAAAGGTGAGAGATAGAGAGAGGCACAATGAGGACTCATAGCAAGGGGTTAGATTAAGTCCAAAAAGCAACTTTCGATAAATGCACTTAGACAAAGCGCAACACAATGAAGTTATAGAGCATCCAATGAAGAATCAATAAACAAACGATAAAGCACACGAAATAACCGCGCAAAGAAAAAAGGGAGTCCTATGTACATCTATAATAAAAACACAAACATGTCATGGGACTAAACATGACGTGATATGCACAGATAAGTTAATTGTCGTAATTAGGGACTTTTCAGTGCTTTTCAAAATTTTGAAACATATTTCATAGCTATAGAGCTCTAGATTTTAATACCATTGAAAGGTAACAGGTCTTTGCCATATACGTTATAATTCCGCGGAATATTCCAATTACAAAAAATTGGTCTTCAAAACAGGCTGAGGTGCGAAACAATGACACGTTAAAAAGGGTTGTCATTTTTTGTGATTAGCAAGAGTGTATACTTACTAAAACTTGTTCTTGGGCTAGTTGGGATTTCGTCGTGTAAGTGAACTAGCGACACTTAGAATTCCGTCAAAATGCTCACACTTCCCCTGAAGAAACACACACCAGCCACGAGCGTTGTGTTTCGTGAGTGGACGTGTGTGAAGTGTATACGTGTTTGCTGTATCCGTCATATCCTTACAATTGATGTAAATTCCATAGCAGTACTTTACTCCATAGAATCCCAACACTCTCAGAACATGAACGAAAATTTAATAACTGTCGCGCTCATTTTGTATGCGAGTGTTGCGTAGTCTTACATCGATGATAATAATTATAGTTGGGGACGTCCCAAAACCACGGTACTCTGATATCATGAGGGACGCCGTAGTGGGTGTTCCGGAAATATCTAGCCTTACATCGATCCCCGGAATCGGCCTCTCATTTATGGCGCCAGTTGGATGAATTATCTGTCTAGTCCCGAAGTAACGCGGAATGGTTACGTGACTGTACTACATGTTGCGCACTTAACCACCTTGGAAGAAATGTGAAGCATTTTTTGCGTTCTGCCAACAGATTGAGTGTTTCTATCTATTTATCTATCTATTTATCTATTAACTTTCTCTCTCTCTCTCTCTATGTACATCTATAATAACAACACAAACATGTCATGAGACTAAACATGGCGTGATATGCACAGATGAGTTAATTGTCGTAATTAGGGATTTTTCAGTGCTTTTTAAAGTTTTGAAACATATTATTTCAATAGCTATAGAATTCTAGATTTGAATACCATATATATAAAATATCATATATATATAGAATATATAGAATACCATATATATATATATATATATATATATATATATATATATATATATATATATATATATATATATATATATATATATATATTGTTACGTATGGCGAGGTAACTTGAGGGGCTTTTTAATGTTTAATGGGCACTGAGACCACGATCACCGTAGAAGCAACGTCGTATTTCTTCTCTACCCACGCTTCCTTTGTTTTTCCTCGTAGTGACACTTCGTATCATTTCTCCTCTCTCAGAAGAAGCCCTCTGGGTGAGTCGTTCTTGTGTCCTTCGTGTAAACGACTTCAGGCGGGCAACATGCGTCACCTCTGTCTTAAATGAACATCAGCCACTAGTGGTGACACGTGCAATTTCATAGTTGACCTCGCTGAGACGATGGAGTATCACGAACGGACCGGCGTATAGTGCCAGTAGCTTTTGGTTCAAGCTACATCTGCGTATTGGGGTCCACACCCACAGTAGATAACCTGGGGCATAGGTTACATGCCGGTCTTGACTGTCGTAGCGAGTTTTGGAGGACTCTTGCGCTGCCAGTGTTCGTAAGCATGCAAGTCGACATGCCTCTACTGCACAACACAAAGTTTCCGCAATTGTGAAATCCTTATGGAGGACGAAAGGAAAGACAGTGTCCAGCGTATGCCGAGGTGAGCGAGCGTAGAGCAGACAGAAAGGTCTGTAGCCTGTCGGTTCGTGTTTCGCCCTGTTGAAGGCGTACGTGACGAATGGTAATACTTCATCCCAGTTCTTGTGGTCAAAGCGACGTACAATGACAACATGTTCATCAATGTTCGGTTTGTGTGCTCGGTCAGGCCGTTAGATTGTGAATGATACGCAGTTGAGTGTCGGAACTTGGAGGCTCACAAACGAAGTAAGGATTCCTCAATATCAGCGGTAAATTGGCGATTCCGATCACTTATTATCACGCGAAGTGGCCCGTGTCGAAGGATGACTAAATGCAACAGCAACTCCGTAACCTGGACTGCCATGGCGGAGGATAAGGCAGCTGTCTCGCAGTGCCGCTTCAGGTAGACGACGCATACAATTATCCACTGATTACCTTTTGAGGAGCGTAGAAATGGTCCCATCAGATCAATGCCAACCTTTTTAAAATGAGAACCGGGAGGCTTTACGGGCTGCAGGTGACCGACTTGACCTGAGGTGAGCCGCTTGTGGCTCTCACACTGAGTACAGCTGGCCACGCTGTTTTGAGTTGTATTGCTCATTTTCGACCAATATAACTGCTGTTTTCTGCGACTAGGTATTCATGCGGTTCCTAGATGGCCAGAGGTCGGGTCATCATGCGTGAGACGCAGAACAGACGTTTTCAAGGGACGCAGAAACAACCAGCAAAAAGCGGGCGCCCGTCTTGGACAAGTTTCTCTAGTAAAGAAGAGCATTTCGGACGCAGAATCGGCCTTCGCTTATTGACTTTCTTGCTCCAGGGAAGAGAGCTTTCAAGCTTGGGTCATTAGGCTGCTCAGCCGCGAAAGTCACGGGATGGGGAAAGCCAGACGAGAGAGGAGCGATTAGGTGGTGTTACGAAGCGTGCCTCCGACGACGTTACGAAGGGCGCCATGAACTTCACCGCTGCCACCACTGTTACGAAGCGCGCCTCCGACGACGTTGCGGAGGGCGCATGAATCTTGCTGCTGCCACCACTGTTACGAAAGACGGCGATGTCAACACGGTCCCGAAGGCGCCACTGCTTCGAATTCCGCTGGGATGGTCACCAGCCGTTGGTAGCGTAGGTTTCTCAGCTCGCTACTGCTTCTGCACAGAGCTAATAGACGAGCGGACGAGATGTTGGTGAGTTAAACAAGGTTTATGTACAGCATATATACAGAGGCGTTAAAAATTCGGCACTGGGGCCGACAGCTTAGAGACTCGAAGAGCCGAGCTCTCTTCTCTGACACATAGGTCTACTGCTCGCTACGCACCGCAGGGCTTTTTTTTATATGCACCGGGAGGATTCTTTGAGTAACCAAATGTCCAACCAGAAGCGCCGCTGGTCATGAGGTGAGAATCCTCCAATGGGGTCGCCGCTGGGCCACGTCATTCTCATCGAGTCCGGAGCCGTTGCGCGTAGTTGCAGCCAAGGACGAGCGACTTCGCCACGCATTGCGTAAGACTCGCCAGACAGGAAGGTGCCTATTGCTGCAACGGGCTTGCTGTGCGTGCGCGACAGAAAGGAACCGCCGCGTGATGACGCCATTGAGTTGTTCGCGTCAGGCGGGCTCGCGTGCTGGCCTTAACACAGATTGCCTTTTTCAGAGGAATGGACGTTCGGTGTGGACTCGCAGGCATAACAGTGGTCAAAGTTATTGGCTTCACAATCTGTCGTCGGTAGCGGCAATCTGGAGAGGCAATGCGCATCTGCGTGTAGACGGCCAGTCTTGTATGAAATGGTGAAGACATATTCTTGCAAACTAATGGCCCATCGTGCGAGGCGGTCGGAAGGGGGACGAAGGTGGACTAGCCAACACAGGGAATGATGATTTGGGACGATAGTGAAAGGGCGACCATAGATGCATGAGCGAAGCCGTTTCACGGCAAAGACTACCGCTAGGCATTCATGTTTGGTCAC
Source organism: Rhipicephalus annulatus (assembly GCA_013436015.1). Lineage (NCBI taxonomy): Eukaryota > Metazoa > Arthropoda > Arachnida > Ixodida > Ixodidae > Rhipicephalus > Rhipicephalus annulatus. The sequence goes on along the minus strand of WOVY01010105.1, from coordinate 447,280 downwards.
TGTGTAGTTGCGTTCAGGCTTGCTTAAAGAACAACTTGCGTACACCACAACGTGTTCCTTTTTACCAGAGCTCTGAATGAGATCGGCGCCGATACCGATACCACTTGCGTCTGTGTGAATTTCCGTGGGCGACGAAGGATTTAAGTGCCGAAGTATTGGCTGCGAAGTTAACAAACACTTCAGCTGGCGAAAAGCGGCATCACACTCGGAGGTCCAATAAAACGGGCTGTTCTTGCGTAGAAGGCTCGTCAGGGGGTGAACGACATCCGCAAACCTGGGTACGAACCGGCAGAAATACGAGCAGAGTACGATGAAGCTATGCAGTGTTTTCACAGATTTAGGACGCTCGAACAATTCAACGGCCGCTGTCTATTGTGGGTCAGGTCTAATGCCATCTTTATCGACGAGATGTCTTAACACCAATGTCTGTCTCTCGCCAAAGTGGCACTTTTTTAATTCAATACGAGGCCAGCTTTTTCAATGCAGTTGTGCACGAGGTCTAGGCGAGTGTTGTGCTCTCCCAACGTAGGTCCAAAAATTTCATCGTCAAAGTAACACATGCATATTTGCCATATTAAACCACGCAATATAGAGCCCATAAATCTTTCGAATGTCGCAGGAGCATTACATAACCCAAATGGTATTACGTTGAATTCGTAAAGTCCGTCGGTCGTAACAAATGCCGTCTTTTTTTTTTGTCAGCTTCGTGCATCAGAATTGCCGGTAACCTGATTTCAGGTCAACAGAAGAAAAGTAGGACATGGAATGCAGGCAGTCTAGAGCCTCATCAATGCTCGGCAGTGGATAGACGTTTTTCTTGGTAACAGAATTTAGTCGGTGGTAGGCAACGCAAAATCTCCACGTACCATCCTTCTTCCTCACTAGAATGACAGGAGCAGCCCACAGACTTGCTGATTCCTCTATTACTATATTTTCCAGCATTTCTTGGACCTGCTCGTCGATGATCTTGCGCACTGATGGTGTCACTTGGTGAATATTCTGCCTAAAGGAATGTGCCTACACGGTGTGGATGTGATGATGTATCCGGGACACTGGAATTAAAGACTTTTGACTGTTTTTTTTTTAAATCGAACACCTTCGAGTGCTTAGATAGAGCGTCAAGCAGTGTATGACGTTCGCTTTGGTCAAGTGACTTGCTGGCCATTTGGAGCAATTGGGCATCCTCTGAACCTTGTGATCCTAGATGCTCATTTTGGCTTGTAGAATCAACAAGCGCAACCAGCGTCGTAGATGATTCAGGTCTAAATACTGCAAGTTTTACGCCACCTGGCAAAACTACAGGCTCCATGGAACTGTTCATTGTCCACACACCCACCCGTTCATCAACGACTGACACTACACAATGGGGAATGAGATTGTTCTTTTTCAGGCATGCGATGGGAGTTGGTTCGAGCATGGCGTCAAACATGCCACAGTTGTTACTGGAACATTCCACGGGAACACACACAGCAGAATATGCCGGAACGACTGTGTCCACGGAGACTAAAAGATGCATTCATCACGACAGAAATTTTATAAGAGCGCCGCTCTGAAAGAACCATGTACGAAAAGGTGCCCACTTCTGCAGTCTACAAATGCCTTACACTCCCGCAAGAAGTCGACACCCAAGATAACGTCATGTATAGACCACAGAACAGCCACCAACTCTGTGCACAACATCTTGCCATACAGCGCGACGTCCACAGTACAATATTCCACCGGACACAACGCGTCGCCACTTACACGACGAAATGTCCCACCGCGGTTCACGGAAAACATCACTTTAGGTTCAATCACGTTCTTAAAATTTATACTCATCACTGGGACTGTGGCGCCTGTATCCACAAGTGCCATAGTAGCCACTCCATCGACAACTACATGAACTCTGTTTTTCAACATAAACGCTGAAGGGGGTATATCTGTATACAGCGCCTGGGATCTCGCGGCCTCACCCCCACTGGCCGCACCAGCTAGTTTTCCGGCGGCGGTGACCGTGTGCGTCGCTGTGGCGACGGCGATCGTGGAGCACGTGAAGTGGCTGTCAGCGTCAAACTTCGATCAGAGGCCGGTGAGTAGTAGCGTGACCTGGTTGGTGCGCGTGGTTTCCGCGACTTGGAGAGCGGACGGTCGAAAGGTTGGTGAGACGTGTACAAAGGCTGTCGCTGGTATGGGCGGTGGTCACAAAAACGTGCGATGTGACCCGGGACACCACAGTTTGTATACCAGCACACCAGAATAGGTCGAGCGTCACGTAGCTCCTCAGTGACGACTCCTCTCGGAAGGCATGGGATAGTGGTGCCGCTCTTCAGGGTTACCGTAGGCAGGCGATGTTGGGTAACGAGGCGGGCGAAATTATGGTTCGTAATTTGGAGGTGGTCGATGTGGCAATCCAGCCTATCGTGTGCCATGGTATTCATACGCCTCTGCTGCGTTTATCGATGGTTGCCATGGTGCCAAAGTAACCGTAGCCTGCACACGTTCTGGTTCGCTTGCGTAGGTATCCTGAAAATCTCCCCAGCAATTTTCAGGATGACATCGAAGCAGCTCTTCTCTGACAATCTGCCGTATGGTCAAAGCAAGGCCGTTAGGCGGCACTGTTTCAACACTATCCACAGTGGGGACGTTGGACGGGCCAAAGAATTTCGAAGAGATCCGTCGCATCTTGAGAGATTCAAAGGTATGACAGTGCTTGATCACGTCGGACAAGAGTTCAGGCTGTCTTTTCCAATTAAGAAGTTGTACACGTCTTCGGCTATACCCTTGTGAACGTATCCAACGTTGTCTTCTTCAGGCATCCTTGCATTCACGATTTTTGCACAGCTTCATGATTTCTTCGATGTACAGTGTTAACTTTTATGAAAGAGAACACGGGAGCGCGTGGCCTGCTCGCTCCGGCGGCTGCTGGCAGCACGTTCAAGTGGGAGCGGTAGCAACCACGGTCTTTTCTCGCGTCATCTCGCGGCGAGCAAAACAACCATTCACTGCTGATATGGAACCAGCAAATAGATTCTACCCTTCAAGGCGATTACCGGCTCTTGCGTAATCGCCTTTATGGGGAAAGGGGTTGCGATCTTGCCAGCGGTTCTATATCAGCAAGGACGGCTTGTTTAGCTCGCCCTGAGAAGACGCGAGAAGATTGTGGTTGCTATCACTCCCGCTTGAACGCGCTGCTAGCAGCCGTCGGAGCGAGCAGGCCACGCGCTCCCATGTTCCCTATCATAAAAATTGCCACTGTAAGTCGTACATATTTTTCCTGGAAGCTGTGCCCACTGAGACAATGTCTGGTCCACGCGTTTCATTGTGTCAGAATCACCGAAACACTTCTGCCCTTCTTCGACAAAACGTCCTCAAGTCGTGAACATGTCCTCCTGGTTCTCGTACCACATGAGGGCGGTGTCAGTTAATCACAATACAACATGATTCAGCTGTTCGTTCGAGTCCCAGCCATTGCTTCTGCTCACCCGCTTATACTTCTTGAGCCACACGTCGACATCTTCTCCTGAGGTCCCGCCGAAGTTTGCTAGCACTCTGTAGTACGGCACGGAACCCATCAAAGTTCGCCTCGAAACGTTGAATGGCTGGTTTTCAGCAATTACGATCGGCAAAAGTGGGAGCCCAGCAAGGCGGTGGCTGTGACAAAGTCGTGGTAGTGAAGCTCCCGTAGTTGGGTTCGCCCTAGCCAGCATCTTCCACCTAACTTTTACGTACGGTGAGGTAACTTAAGGAGGTTTTAATGGGTACTGAGACCGCGATCACTGTAGATCAACGTCATCTTCCTTCTCTACCCAAGCTTTCCTTGTTTTTCCTAGTAATGACGCTATATATATATATATATATATATATATATATATATATATATATATATATATATATATATATAAATTGTTACGGATGTGATGGGTTTATTTACACTGAAAAATGTCAGTGCTCTACCGTCACTGCCGAATCACCATCGCTCGAGAGCGTCCGATCTCTTCCTCTTGCACGCTCTTTCAGTCCGCGTTACATTTCCCTCCGGGCCAGACGAAGCTCACCGAGCGAGTAAAAGCGATCGGTTGTTGTAGGGGTTCAATCGGGCAATGTGCACAATTTGCGTCTTGCGCGAACGCCGGTTCTGAGCTGTGACTTTCGCAACAGCGTAAGTGATGTCACTTAAGCACTGATTAATGACGAATGGTTCTGAGTACTTCAAAAAAAACTTCTGGCAAAGTTCCTTCTTTCGAACAGGCGTCCACAGTCAGACCAAATCACCTGTAGCGAAAGTCACGGGCGGGTGTTTTGCGTCATAACGGTCTTCCGCGCGAGCGTGCGCGGTAAGAGTTCGGAGCCGAGCAAGTCGACGAGCTTCTTCGGCATGACACAAAGTCTGCGTGACACTGGCGTTTTCGTTCGTCGAAAATGGAAGCATGGTGTCAAGGAAACTTTGGGGATGACGAGCATAGAGAAGAAAGAAAGGCGTATAACCCGTGACTTCGTGTTTCGCGGTATTAAAGGCGTATGTAACAAAAGGTAATACGGCATCCCAGTTCTTGTGATCCGCTTCGACGTACATTGAAAGCATGTTGATGATGGTACGATTGGTGCGCTCAGTGAGGCCGTTGGTCTGAGGATGGTATGGCGTGGAATGGCGATACTGACATCCACAAAGCCGTAGCAACTCTTCGACAACGTCAGCGGTAAACTGTCAGCCGCGATCACTAATCACCACACGAGGGGCCCCGTGACGAAGTATGATCGAGTGTAGAAGAAACCATGACACATCAGATGATTGGCTGAAGCAACCGCCATCGTTTCAGTATACCGCGTCAGGTAATCTACGCACACAATAATCCAGCGGTGGCCTTTCAGAGTCGAGGCCAGTAAAAACGTTGTCGGATACGCTGAAGCGTTCGGGCAAATCCAAGGTGCCCAGACGTGATGTCATCGTGCATGGCTCGGAATACCGCAAGACGCAGGCATTCTGGCACGACGAGGAGTAGTGTGGAACCATGACTGGAGTAATTCTTGCGATATAGTAGGGCGTCATGAATCACGAATGGCGTGGCGCGTTTAGAGCTACGAGCCACATTGATCATTGGTTTCAGCGAAGGGTCACGCTGTTGCTCGTGACGGAAGACGTCCAAATTTGGAAGTTGGATGAGATTGCAGCCAGGTAGTTGTCGAAATCATCATCATCAGCATCCACAGTCCGAGATGGAAGACGAGATAAGCAGTCGGCATTTGCGTGACATCGACTGCTCTGGTAGGTCACAGATTAATTATATTCTTGAAGCCGTAAGGCCCAGCGAGCCAACCGACCAGCCGGGTCACGTAGTCCGACAAGCCAACAAAGCGAATGATGATCTGTGACGATCTTGAACTGCCGGCCGTACAAATAATGTCTGAACTTTTGGACGGCAAAAACAACTGCAAGACATTCCAGTTCGGTGACCGTATAATTCCTCTCCGCCTTAGTCAAAGTACGACTTGCATACGCCACGACGTGCTGGCGGCTGTCGCGATATTGAACTAGCACGGCACCAACACCGATACGACTGGCATCTGTATGCAGTTCCGTGAGTGCCTCCGGGTCGAAGTGGTGCAAGAGGGGCCCGGAAGTAAGCAAATACTTCAGCTGCTCGAAAGCAGCCTCACACTCAACGGTTCATCGGAATGGGGCGTTTTTGCGGAGCAACTTTGTCAGGGGATGGGCAAGCTGGGCGAAGTCTTTGATAAACCGACGAAATTAAGAACACAGGCCCACGAAGCTACGGAGATCTTTCACAGACATCGGTTGCTTGAAGTCTCGGACAGCACTGATTTTGTACGGGTCTGCTCGCATACAGTCCCTGTTGACTAGATATCCAAGCACAAGGGCTTGACGCTCACCAAAATGACACTTTTTTGCGTTTGAAACGAGACCAGCTTGTTTGACGCAATCTAGAACAACGCTAAACCGATGGTTGTGCTCGTGGAATGTCTTGCCAAAATTAATTACATCATTGCGATAACACATACATATCTCCCATTTGAGACCGCGAAGGATGGAGTCCATGAATCGCTCGAAGGTAGCTGGGGCATTGCATAAGCCAAACGGCATAACGTTGAATTCAAATAACCCATCAGGCGTGACAAAAGCAGTCTTCTCTTTGTCAGACGGATGCATTGGTATTTGCCAGTATCCAGACCTTAGGTCGACGGACGAAAAGTATGCGGCCGAGTGCAGACAATCAACAGCATCATCGATGCGTGGTAGCGGATACACGTCTTACTTTGTGACGGCGTTGAGACGGCGGTAGTCTACAAAAAATCGCCTAGAGTTGTCTTTCTTTTTTACCAATATAACAGGAGCTGCCCAGGGACTGCTTGACTCTCGAATAACGCCTTTCTGCAGCATGTCGTTGACCTGATCGGCGATCACTTGCCTCTCTGACGGGGATACGCGATAGGGTTTCTGGCGTATCGGTGTAGCATCTCCCGTGTTGATGCGGTGGTGCATACGGGATTCGGGCAACATGAAACAACGCTTTTTTCGAGCGAAATCAAAGACTCCCGCGTAGCGTGTAAGTACCTCCTCAAGGACATTCTGCTCGGAAGAAGGCAACGACTTATTGATCATACGTTTAATCTCGGCTGAGTATTTGGGCGCAGTCTGACTGATGGCTGGAGACTCTGAGACCATTCTGACGTCAATTGTGGCCTGCTCCTCGAACGTTCCCAGTTTGAATCCAGCTGGTAGAACAACAGGCTCTGAGGCTGAGTTGAGCGCCCACAAGCAAGCATGCCCATCGATGTCTGCAAGGACAGACCGTGGGACCAGCACATTCTTGATGGCGTTTGCATGATCAGGCTCCACAAGTCCAGTGCAAGGTCCTGAGCGGACATGAGAAGAGCATACGGGTACAAACGCTGCTCTCCAACCAGGGATCGTCACATCTTTAGACAACGAAAGAGCATCGATGGGCAGAGTCGGAAAATTGTCAACTATTGCAGCGGGGAACGTACTTTGTAGAACAATCTCTCCAGTTCCGCAGTCAAGCGTAGCGCCGCATTCATGAAGGAGGTCGATCCCTAAAATGATGTCATGAGTTGCGCGAGCCAGTACAGTGAATTCAACTCGGAAATTTTGTCCACCAACCGTGAGTACAACTGAACAAATACCAACAGGGCATAACGCTTCGCCTCCAACTCCACGGAAAGTTTATTTACGAATCCACGCGAACATAACCTTGTGACCCAAGAAACGATGTTTGAAATGAAGGCTCATAACTGAAACAGAAGCACCAGTGTCTACAAGAGCAAGAGTATCTACACCGTCTATACACACACGCACTTTGTTCATCAACATCACAGCAGAAGGAGGAATTGGCGAAACTGACCGTCCCGCGACCGCACCTCCATCGGTCGCACCAGTTAGTTTCCCAGCTGATGCGGGGAAGATGACCGACGACGTGGAGACGGCGACCGGCGGGACCGTGTCGGAGGCGGCGTCAGGCTTCACTCGAAGGCAGGGGACTCGCTGCGAAATTCGTTAGGCCAATGCTGTCGGGGACGGTGGTCGGCCGGGTGAGAGGTCCAGGTTTCATGCATACGAGGCGGGTGCGTCGAAAAACGTGGCGGCACAGGCGTTTCGTACATACGAGCCGGATACCTCGAAAAACGTGGCGGTGCAGGCGGCCGTCTGGGACAGAAGCGCGAAATATGCGCTGGGAGACCACATGTTTAGCAAACGGGGACTTGTCGGCTTACATTAGCAGGGGCAGAGTGGGCAGAAGTACGTGGAGAGGGGTCGTGCTCCGCAGGAACATTTTGTGATGACGCATAGTAATCTTCTGGTAGCGGCCTGGTTGACGACGGTCGGAGGTCCGCAGCGGCACGTCGAGATGATGACATCCGGTGGTGGCCACGACCCGTCGGGGAAAACGGAAGGCGTGGGGTAAAATCTGCAGTTTCTGTGCGTGGTCGGTTTTCGACGTGCCGCTCTCGCATCCAGTAGGGAGGTGGTTCGGAGCACGCGGCGAACAAGCATTGGTGTGAACGTCACCTGCTTGAAGTCGTACGAGCTCTTCTCGAACTACCCGACGTACGAGGAAGGGAATGTCTTCGCAGGTGGCGACGTCTACACTTGCGACAGTGGGAACATTGTCCAAGCGCCCGAACTTGGGTAGAATTCTCTGGGTCTTCAACGCCTCTAATGCGCGACACTGCTGCCTGAATATCGAAGAAGTGTTCCAGTTTTCTTTTGTTATCAAAAAATTGTACACGTCCTTGGCGATGCCTTTTAACAAATGACCGACTTTGTCTTCGTCAGACATATTTGCGTTGACAATCCCACAAAGCTTCAATACTTCTTCAATGTAGGTTGTGCACGTCTCGCCGGGCAACTGAGCCCTACGTGACAGCGTTTGCTCAGTTTTCTTTTTCATGGAGCTCGTGTCCCCAAAGCAGGCCTTCAGTTCCTTAACAAATATATCCCAAGTGAGGAGGACAAGTTCATGGTTCTCAAGCCAAAGCAAGGCTGTCCCGGCAAGGAAGAATACTACGTTCACGAGCTTCGCCGGTGCGCCTCATTCGTAGTAGCGGCTCACTCTGTCGAAGTGTTTTAACCAAGCGTCCACGTCTTCGTCAGTTTTACCTGAGAAAATTCGTGGCTCAGGTGCCCAGTAGTCTGGTTGTCGAGGTCGACGGCCACCTTGTGCCGTGTCAGTGGCACTGGTGGATGCAGCAGCGTAGTACGTCAATGGGATTGCTGTGTCGTCGTTCATGCTGATGTTGTCTGGGGGTAGGCCCGCTAAGCGTCTGTTTCTTCGAAGAACTTCTGCTGCGGGGTCCAGGATGGCAAGTTACCCAGCATCGCTCCACCAAAGCTGTTACGGATGTGATGGGTTTACTTACACAGAAAAATGTCAGCGCTCTACCGTTACTGCCGAATCACCATCGCTCGAGAGCGTCCGATCTCTTCCTCTTCCTCGCTCTTTCAGTCCGCGTTACAATATATATATATATATATATATATATATATATATATATATATATATATAGAGAGAGAGAGAGAGAGGGGGGGTTTAATGGATACTGAGACCGCGATCACCGTAGAATCAACGTCATCTTTCTTCTCTACCCACGCTTTCCTTGTTTTTCTTGGTAATGACAATATATATATATATATATATATATATATATATATTATTAATTTATCAGCCTGACTACGCTCGCTGCAGGGTCAAGGCCTATCCTGTAACCCCCCCCCCGCTAATCCAACGCTTCTTGTGATATCCGTTGCCACGCGTCAGGATGGATTCGAGGCACTAAATGAGGTAACTGACGTTAGCGTTGACACAATGAACAATAATTTTACTAGTGTAATCAAAGAGTGAGCAACGGAAGTCGTACGTACAGTCACTAGACAGGACAATGGCAAATTATCTCAGGAGACGAAAAATCTTATCAAGAGATGACAAACCATGAAAGCCTTGAATGCAACCGACAAAGTAGAACAAGTGGAGCTTTCGAAGTTAAGCAATAGACGTAAGGTAGCCGACATCAGAAGGTATACACCAGAACACAGCGAGCTCACTGCGTGCTGCCATATTGAAAAGCGCGTCGCGTCATCTGTTGCAAGTGCGGCCAAGCAACACCCATGCACTGCTACACGAGCAGACACTCCGCAAATTAGGTAAACGCGAAACTGCACAACCCGAGTCCAGCTGTAAGGATATTTCACGCTCTTCCACTCTTCTAATTTTATGCTGATTCCATGTGAAACATCGAGGGGATCTTCCTCGACAGTCCTGAATGTCTACAGAAAGTACATTGCAGTCTCCGGAAGCAATTTCTTCTGGTGCGTACTACTGCGATTGAAAGAAATGTGAACAGCGAAAAGTGTTGCTTTACGACTCAGTCGCACTGCAACGTGCCTTGGCTGTGGCAAGGCAGAATTTGTGCCGTAAGTCGGCGTCAACGTATACATATAGTGCTAGAATCTCGCTCCAATTTGCACTCAACCACTGCGTGTGTTTATCATTTGCCACTCATGCCGGGCACTGGGAACACAGATGCGGTGCGAAAGTGCCCACCAGAACAAGATTTTAAAATGCTACGGTGACGCCTAGCGGTGACGCCTACGGTGACGCCTAGTGAACACAGATTCGCCTAGTGAGTCAAGGCATGCCGCAGTTCGACTGAGTCAAAAGCTATGCCTTTCGCGCCGTTCCCGTCTCTTTGCATCGCTATCGTACGCCGTTACAACTGTATACGTGCGTGGTGCTTTCATCCCCGCGTCAGTCGCAATATATCCTATTACTGGCATCCAGCCTGCGAACGAGTACGGCCAGCAATGATTTGATGCCACATACTATATATAAGAATACTGCACGCAAATCACTGCTGTAAAGCGGTACAGCTGGCGTTGCGCTTGAATGAACACAACATTTATATTTACTTGTACACTTTTACTGGACTCGTAGTTCTCCCTGCCGATGGCAATTATATACACTGGCAGCGGAGCTCAGCGTTTTTTGTGGCAGATGGAAATCTGTGCAATCGGAAAACACCGCACCAGCATGATTGCCGTATCGTGTTGGGATCTTCACAGACAGTGCTGAATAATATCTCACTGTTGCGCTTGTTCTTTACGCCTCCAAAGACGGCGCAGTGGTACCCAGATGAGTTCTTATAAGCTGACACAGCGTAAACAGGTGTGTTTTTCACATTTTAAAGTCCCAGAGCCACTGCTTGCCATGCTAGCGAGGCATATGCTTTGGCAGTTTAAAACAAATTTTGGTGTATCTGGGAGCGACAGTATACCGCCGAAGGCGCCTGAGTGCGACATAGGAGTGCTCTGGTCTATAACATGGAGAGTTAAGTAGGCTGTAAAAAGCGGCAGAAGCCTAAAAGCGGCAAAGGCAAACTTGTGCATAGGCAAAATCAGATGCATGCATTAAGGAGCAAGGAAGGCACAATACAGATAGCATAATCGAGGTGGTGGAGGAGTTCAACAGAGAGCTGTGCAGAAGTCAAAAGAATCAGGAAGATAATATGAGAAACAATATAGGAACAGAGTAATTCGGCATCCTACCAGTAACTACAGGGGAAGTAAGGAAAGCCCTAGAAAGAATACAAAGACGAAAAGCCACTGGTAAGGATAAGGTAACAACGCACCTCCTGAAAGACGGCTGAGAAATTGTACTAGGAAAATTAGCCACATTAAATACGAAGTGTGTTTTGGCGGGTAGGGTGCCATAATTTTGGAAGAACGCCAGCGTCATCTTCACCCATAAGAAAGGAGACGTCAAATACTTGAAAAATTACAGGCCGATCAACTTACTGTTCGTTCTCTACAAAATATTTACAAAAATACTAGCTAATAGAAATAAGGCGATATTAGAGTTCAATCAACCAAAAAAAATAAGCAGGATTTTATACCGGCTACTCCACAATAGACCGCATTCACACTAACAATCAAATAATAAAGAAATGCACTTATTACAACCAACCCCTATACATAAATTTTAAAGATTACGAGAAGGCTTTGACTCAGTCAAGACACCGTGCAGTAATGAAGGTACTATAACATCAAGGCATCGAAGAACCGTACATAAACAGGCTAAAAGCAATCTACAGAGGATGCACAGTCACCATAGTTCTCCATAAAAAAAAGCGACAGATTCCCAATAAAGAAGCGTGTAAGGAAAAGAGACACGATATCTCCAATGTTTTTCACCACATGCTTACATGAACGTATTCAGGTCCCTGGAATGAGAAGAGGTAGGTATAATTGTTAATGGAGGGTACCTTAAAAACCTGCGATTCGCTGATGACATTGCCTTGATCAGTAACTGAGGTGGAGAATTACAGCTCATGATTACTGAACTGGACACGGAAAGCAGAAAAGTAGGTCTGAAAATAATATGCACAAAACTAATGTAATGTGCAACAGTCGCGGCAGAAAACAGCACTTTGCGATAGGTGGAGAGACGTACGCTCGAAGTTGTAAAGAAATATGTCTACTTAGGACAGATAGTAACCGCGGAGCCGAACCATGAGAGTGAAATAACTAGAAAAATAGGAATGGGGAGGGGGGTCACATTTGGCAACCATTCTCAAATCATGAATGGTAATGTGCCACTAACCCTCAAGAGGAAAATATATAACAGCTGCATCTGGCCTGTACTCACCTACGGAGCAGAAACTTGAAGGCCCACAAAGAGGGTTCAGCTTAAATTGAGGATGACGCAGCAAGCGATGGAAAGAAAAAGAGAGGTGTAACCTTAAGAGACAAGAAAAGCGCAGAGTGAGTCAGGTAACAAACCGGGGTTAAGGATATCATAGTTGAATTTAAGAAGAAGAAATGAACATGGGCCGGGAACGTAGCACGTGGGCAGAATAGCCGCTGGTCATTAAGGGTATCTGACTGGATTCCCAGAGAAGGAGGCAGAAAGTGAGGTGAGCCGATGAGAATAAAGCATTCATATATATATATATATATATATATATATATATATATATATATATATATATATATATATATATATATATATATATATATATATATATATATATATATATATATATATAGGTCATTTCATAACAAGTGTCCCCCATCAATATTCTACCATCTTCGATGATGGTATATATGAATGTGAGAAGTAGTTATTGAGGTGTTATATTTCGTGAAAAAAAAATGTGTTACGTAGAGGGCGCTTGAAACTTTGGGCGCGCAAGTGAAACTGTGTCGTGCTAAATAATTGTGTAATATTACTCGTTCCTGCGTTTAGTACAAAGCAAGTACTGTCAAGGTGCTTCTCTTTCATGACAACGATAGTTCATTTATTTTTCTTTTGATTTTCTCTATTTTTAGCTTTTGCTAAAAATGCAATATACTGCATATTTAGCGTATTTCATAAAGAGCACATGTGTATTCCCTAGTAATATAGTCACATTTTCTGATTCATATGTTTCCATATAATTTGATTGAAATACTTGTGGAGCAAATGAATCAAAACTCTTGCCAGAATATTGAGACAAAGATGGAGAAAATAGCATTGGGGCTCATATTGCGGCTTAATTTTCGCAATGTGCCAGTCCAAGTAACAATAGGGCTTATATATTGTTGCATAGTATTGTTTGTGACGAAAAGAAAGTTTCAAAGGAATATATTTTGTTTTAAGAGAGAATAAATTTTCCATTTGAAGAACCACAAGGTAATACGAAGTCTGCCATTGCCTCAGTACGCCAACGTGAGGTTACAGCGGGGGCTTTTCGGCAATAAATAATGCATGTCAAACAACTCATTGCCACATGTTTTAGTAATACTGCTGTATATAGCGCCAAAATGGGGCGGTAGTGCTTTCTTTATGGAACAGTATCTTCCCCTTTGGACCATCATAGGGCACATTATATTGAACCGCTTCCTATAGTACCAAGGGGAAGCGTTATAATGCAGTGAATGACCTATATATTGGGGGGGGGGGGTCAAGTTTTAGGAGTGGAGCTTCTTAAGGCGTGGGTCTGTCCATCCTTTGCATGTATGTATGTCACTGCCAATACTTACACCTTTTCCAACTGCCCACTACTTCATGTTTGAAAACATCCCACTACACCCCATTACCGATCCACCACTTCACCGACCCTAAAGCAAATACTGTTGCGAAGTAGCCAATAAAAAATGCAAGAAGGTCGTGTACTTTGTATGCAGTTGCGCGTTAAAGAGCCATAGATTGTCCAACTGTGTCCATCCCTTGTTTGTACGACACCGCCTATTAGCCCCGAGAACGAACACTGGCATCGCAGTGGTTGCAGCGATGTGACGTCACGGTACGGACTCGCCTCCTCCGTCGGCGCTTGTCGCCTTTTTCTACGCCCGCCATGTACACGCTCTTTGCGATACATTGGCGGTTATTCGTCAATTTCGTGACAAAAATTTTTCTACATACAAGGTGTAAGGTTTTGCAACTAGTGAAGCTTTTTAAAATTAAGAAGTTTCCATAATTTAGCTTAGGATAGACAGACTCCCGTCCAAACAAAAGCTTTATTGTTAACATGGTCATGCAAGAGAAGACGTTCGTTGTTTTTATCGTGTACACCACAGCATGGGTTCTAAGAAAATAAAGTATGCTAAGCAGTACTAACGTTATTACAACTAGGCACAGACTTCGGGATTAGAACACGTTTGTGCCAAAGTATGAGAAATTAAATTGAAACGTTTTTAAATTACTAAATACATTGCACTTTACCGTGCAAGTTACGGTTGTATCTGCGAATGATCTAGATAATATGAAAGAACTTCCCTTTCTCCAGCAAGCTACATTGCATGAATATGACTGTCATAAGCACTCACGAAAAATGTTCGTCACACAAGCAAAACAATACTGCTGCAAACACAACGATTTCAGAAATAATGAGTTATTTCAGTTCACTGGGGTCATGTGTAAACGTTCTTTCTCACCAGTCGCCAGGGATTACGTAGCCCTATACCCTGATCTGCGTGAAATGCTTGAGTGTTCTACCGCCACGTCATAAACGCTAATGGGAGATTCACGTGGGAGCAGAGCTGATAGCAATGATTTCAACACAAACGTCAGGAAGTCAAAATGAACTATTTCTATGGTGCACTCACTGACGTGGCCCAAGCAGCGGCGTAACAAGGGGATCGCTCACCGTGTCTGTCCTCTACCTCCCAAAAATTTTCCCCATGCAGAAAGAAAATTGACCACTTCAAGTAGGTGCCCTCTCTCAATCCCTAAAAATTTTCAACCTATAGGCTTCTGGACTCATGTAATAACTAAACAACATCCGCCTCGATGAGGCGACGACTGGTCTCGCTCGTCATGACCACCAAAATGTAATCAACTACAGGGAAACGTGACATAGGAGGTGTCTATCTAAACTGGTAGTTTGAAACGCGACCGCACCGTTGCTACGATTCTGCACGAAGACAGAATCTGACCACACTAGGAATTTCCGCCCTTAACCTCAACCGCACTTAAACTCAATAATATCGGTCACTTGAAGCTTCAAATTTATTGCGAGAGAAACATGAAACTAAGCAACGTGTTCAGTGAGCACAAGTACACGCGAAAAACACACAACAGCGGTGGTGCTATTCTGTAGGACGAGTGCTTTCCAGTATATGTTGCGATACTCGATGCTGCACGTGTGAAAGCGCTGTCCGTAGTTACGTGGATTCCTCCGGTACAAATCATTCTAGAGAAGGAGGAGTCCTGATATCCCCGAAAAGAATCACCCATGCCCAAATCAACCTTATAAAATGTAAAATATGGCGTCCTAATTCTTTCTGAAAATCACATGATTATGATTCAATCAGTTTGTTGTATCCGAACATAAGCGTGTTCTTGATTTTCACACCCGTCGGAATGCGGCTGTCGTTGCCATGAATGGAATATATCATCGGGGTTAGCAGCGCGACACAGACCTTTCCTCTCCTCTCGCATTGCATTGCAATACGACCCAGCGTGCGATTGTGCAGAAGCAAACAAAAAACTTTTTATTGTGTTACCTGGGATATTACTCAATCTATTTTGTTCATTCGTCAATCAAACGCTAACAGCGGAACAGCCCACGAAGTGAGTGCGTCATTACGTAGGCACGCCGCGGCTCGCATCGAAGAGTCCATGACGTGATCTCCCAGGAGGTGCCACTCCCAACTTCTCGGGAATAATAGTTCCACCTTTGCCAACTGCCCACTACTTCGTCCTTGCAAACATCCCACTACGCCCCATCACCGATCCACTTCACCGACGATAAGGTCGTTTTAATGAAAGGACAACGGAAGCGACTTATGTCCACTACTTACGAATAATAAAATTTCTTGTATAAATTTTTACAGTGTTTGTCACGTCTTTGGTGGTGTAGTGGGTGACATTCGCGGATGATTCACGGTTTAGCGATGAAACCCTCCAGCGCTTCGCCCCACTCATCATCGTTCCCTCCGTGGGTATGCTAGAATTTTTTTTTGCTTAGGGTCAAACAACATTAGTAAAGGAGGTTAGAGGGTTTGACGACTATGAGTGCTTGGTCATGACATGAATAATGTGAAAATCCCGTCACGTAGAATGTTAAACCCTTTCCTTCTCTTCTTCCTTCGCCACCCATATACCACTACCATGGGCCACGGTATGCGGGTATGCGCCACCGGCGCTTGACAGTATATCTACCGAAGAATGGCGAGAACATTTATTAGTAATTAAAATGCAAGAGCGTAAACAAATGCCCCACACTTGCGAAGGGAATCGCGAGGAAATGCGATTGCATTTCTCTCCCCAAGAGAAGGTACCATTGCCGTCAGACATTCGCCTTCACGTACTTCTGCCATCACCTTGAGAGGCGCCTAGCTAGTGAATAGTTCAGAGTGAGGGGCGAGCGGACGGGAGAGTGGAGCGCCAGTGTTCTCAGCTGAGCGTTGCTGTTTCACGGCGGCGTCTTGAGCACACATTTCCGGATGTTCTTGAGAAATGCTCAGCCAGCCAACGGTCGAGAGTGAGGTGCGAGCGGATGGAAGAGTGGGGCGCGAAGGGAGGAGAGATAACCAACGGCGAGCGAAGGAGCAGCGAAGCACTTCCCCGACCCTCTCCTATAGTCTCTTGCACCACATTATCCGGTTGCTAGGGTCGAGGATAAGCGCGCGCGCCCGCAGCTGTTGCTATGGGAAAGGCAGTAAGAGTGGAGAAATAACACCAGCCAGCGCGCGGACACCACCGCGGACAACGCCGGATGCCTGGCATAGCCCGACTAAGAAATGCCTTCGCATTTAAAACTTACATTGTCGGCGTGGACTCGACAGATGCGAAGAATAAATATCGGGGTGTCAGCAGGAATCGAATAAAAGGGCAATCGAGTGCATACTGCAAAGCTACGCTAGGTCTCGGACCTTCTTTGGAAAAATATCATATAGGCAAGAGCAGTGTTGGTGAAACATCGGTTGTGGTGGCAGTGATGCGCATTTAATTTTGTCAACGTTACATATGTACTCCACTTACACAGGCATCTCATCGGGTTAGTGTCATTGTAGTCAATCGATATATCCACTGAAGTTGGTATACGAAGCACCATCCAGGGCTACGATCGTTGCAGGCACAAGCGTGACATTTCAGCTTACTGCTTTTGGTGTTAGTAATACGCACGTTGCTCTTTGCATCGTTCCGCAACTGTAAACAACTGCTTATATAAAATATTTGTGACTGTTCAATGTACATTTCCGTGCGTGTAACATGTTTACGTATCTCTTGCGTCAGTTTATTACGTTTTTTCTCAACAAAAAAGTTACACCACATTCTTCTCTCCACATGCTTCGCATGACTTCAATTGCCATTGTACGTGGAATCTGCCGAATGTTTCAGCATAAGGCGAATTAATAGTGTGAAAACTTCCCTAGTAGTGTTACGGGTAAATATAGGAGATCATCAACACTGAAAGAGGCGTGCTTTGCCCATAGTCAATGCTCCGTCAGAGATAGCCTTAGATGGTCACTCAGTGGCTCTAAGGTATGTTTTTTTATTCATTTATTAATCTGTTTTTTTTTCATGCCTTCGTTTCTACAAGTTAATATACCGAAGCAAGGTGCAATCAAGTACACATGGCAAATTACAGGTACAAAATGATACAGTGCATAAAAACGGCTCTTCACACACGCACACGCACTTTGTTGCGTGCGCGCACATTACCCCGTTTATAAAAAAAATCATCCTCCCATAGGTTTTCCCTCAACTACAACAGAGGACAAATAATATTGTAGGAAATGGCGCTCCAACCAAGTTCCCGCTTCATCGGCTGCCTTGACCGTACAAAATACGCCATAATCACTTTGACGGTGTCCTGACCAATTACATCT
This sequence comes from Rhipicephalus annulatus, assembly GCA_013436015.1. Classification (NCBI taxonomy): domain Eukaryota; kingdom Metazoa; phylum Arthropoda; class Arachnida; order Ixodida; family Ixodidae; genus Rhipicephalus; species Rhipicephalus annulatus. The sequence goes on along the minus strand of WOVY01010105.1, from coordinate 429,453 downwards.
CGCGGTATGCACTATATACCAGCGCACATTTGAAAGCTAACTCAGAGCGCTTTTGCGGTGTCCGAGCCCCCGAATACCGGTGAAACGCGTCGGTATGGTATCCCAGCGAGTGGCGTACCAATATATATATATATATATATATATATATATATATATATATAGAAAAAGGAGTAATTCACACACAACGAACGTTTCAGCACAGTTTAGTCCGACGTTTCGACCGTGGGACCGGCCTTCGTCTGGGAATACAGGGCATAAAAATCGCGCGCTTATATATGTCAATATTCGAGACCCCCCCAAAAAAACACACATGCTCTTGTGTAACGAACAAGGCTCATCTGTATCAGCACAAAAACGGTTTTCAGTGATCAAAAATATATATCTATACAGCACTGTGTGATGTCACCATTTGTAAGTCATTGGCAGCTGATACGGCTTTGCGGGATACACGTGTGCATCGCGACATTACGGATGTCAAAGCTCTTTTCTTACAAAAATGGTTCGCGTGTAAAATATACGCGTTGCCGATGATAAATAATTCTATTATATATATATAAGAATCGCTTTTTCTGTATACATTATCAGCACAGCGCACTCTCTGATAAAGAAGCAGACTAGCGTACACTTGTTATATTGTTGACCAATAAGCTTACGTGGAAGGAAGACACGTCAATGTGCCTGCATCCTCATTGATACCATCTGCTACAGTATTGAACTTGAATATCAGGTATGATTCCCGGAGTTCGTGATCATGGTTTGAGCGGAAACCAGATTCAAGAATGGTCGCTTTCATTTGATCGAAAGAGTGGCCCGGCATGCGAACGTGTCGTGATAGTGGTAGATGAGGGAATATATTTACATGGGATTTGTGGTTATTAAAGCGTATTCTGAATGGAGTTTCAGTGTGACCAATATATTGTTTCAAACAGGCACTACATTCCAACATGTACACGGCATTATAAGTGTCGCAGTCGAAGCTACCACGAATCTTTAATTTAAAGTCCGAAGACGTGCTCGCGGCGTTTTGCGTGGTTTGCATGTGCACACACACTTTGCACCGTGGTTTGTTACAAGGTGCACAGCCACTCTCTTTACGGGTACCAATTTTAGATGACGTTAACATGTCGTGAAGGTTTTTTGACCGTCGGTAAACAACACGAGGCGGAACAGAAAAAATTTTTTTGAGATTATCACTTTCGGTTAAGATGTTGTGGTGCCGTTTCAATATAGCAGATACCTTAGGAGCTGATGATGAAAATGTCAGAACAAGGTTAGTTTGAGCAGAGCTATCGTTCCCGTCCTTTCCTTTCAGAATCTCGGTGCGGTTGAGTTGGTCAGCTCGAGTTATGGCATCGTCTATTAGTTTTTCCGGGTATTTTCTTTTTACTAGAGAACTTTTGAGCCTATTACAATTTTCAATGAAATCTGTACGGTCAGAGCACAACCGTTTAAAGCGGTGAGCCTGGCTATAGGGAATTCCTGTTTTGCAATGCCGGGGGTGGCCGCTCTGAAAATGCAGGAGTTGATGTCGGTCAGTGGGCTTGCGGAACAGCTTCGTAGCAAGTTGTCCTTCGGAAATGGTGACTGTGACATCGAGAAAATTTACAGAAGTGCGCGAAAATTGGTGCGAGAACTTAATAGACGGATGGAAATTATTAAACTTTTGAATGAAACCAAGCAGACTTGCTTCATCATGTGTCCAGACAAGAAAAATATCGTCAATGAAGCGCCTATAGTAGAGAGGTTGAAGCATGTTTTTACCTAAAAATTCGCATTCCAGAATGCCCATAAAAATGTTGGCGTAGTTAGGGCCTACTTTCGTACCCATTGAGGTGCCGTTGGCTTGTACATAGTGAATGTTGTTAAACTCAAAATTGTTTAATTCAAGGATAAGTTTCAAAAGAGTACCAAGCGCTTCTTTATCAATAGGTTTATCTAAAGGGGAACTTTCATAGGCCTTTATTACTGCAGAAATACCATCTTTATGCGGTATGTTGGTGTATAGTGATGCTACGTCCAGCGTTACTAACATTGACATATATATATATATATATATATATATATATATATATATATATATATATATATATATATATATATATATATATATATATATATGTATATATATAATCTTCAAATGCTGCAGACAATAATGCGAAGGAAAGTATAGGGGAAGCTATTAGACGGAATTGTGATGTAAATGTGAAAGAAAGAAAAGTGGGTGAAAAGATAACTTGCCGTGGGCAGGAACAAAACCTGCGATATATATATATATATATATATATATATATATATATATATATATATTATCTTCAAATCCTTCAGACAATAATGCGAAGGAAAGTATAGGGGAAGCTATTAGACGGAATTGTGATGTAAATGTGAAGAAAGAAAAGTGGCTGAAAAGATAACTTGCCGTGGGCAGGAACAGAACCTGCGATATTCCGAAGGTCGCAGGTTTGGTTCCAGCTCCGGCAAGTTATCTTTTCATCCACTTTTCTTTCTTCACATATGCATAACAATTCGGTCTAATTACTTCATCTATGCTTTCCTTGGCATTATTGTCTGTTAGATCATATTAGTATTCGGTCAAAACACAGAAAAACGAGCTGTTAAGTATACACTTCCTTGAAAAAACTTCTTTGACGCACTCACACTTTCATATGATTTTTCATACGCATAGCACTTGTTCAATAGCGTGAAAAAGGGACACTGAGTTTTAAGCAGCATGCACTGGCACAACACATACATGTTTGTCAAGCATGTATTAATATTACACGAGGTGATTTTGATGCATTACGGTTACCTCGCAACTTTCCGCATGAATACAATTAAGTTGATAGCAGCTACGTCAACAGCAAATATTTTATCATTGAATGAAATTTTTATTTTACCAAAGACGGCTAGAAAAGGATTCAGTTTTTAAATGTGAAGCAATCTTTAAGGAACCAAAGGCATATTGAGCATTTTTGTCTACTTAGCTTCCCACTGAGCTCGAGTCCACTGCTTTATTCGTCGCCACTTTGCACGCATGCCACCATCGCTTCAAGTTGCCATAAGCAAGGCTGATAAGATTTATGGGAGACTAAAGCGGAAACTTTTCTTGGTTCTTCTAGTACGGCAACACTAAAAATATTTAGAAAAATTAGTCGCAACCATGTGCTCACAGCAGCTTCCACAAATCAGCAGTGATGGTAATGCTTTTCGAATAAAGAAAATGATTGTTCTTAAGAAGCAAATGCTTTGACCGTCCATAAAAAGTTTGTTCGTTCCCATCTTTAACTGCATCGCCGAGTCGCAACAGAATAAAAACATGAAGAAATGATGCAGCATTATAGAGCCTCTGTTCAACGCTAGCCTTCTCTGCTGTGCTGGAGCACAGGATGTAGAGCGTCGTAAAGAGCCTTTAAGAAAATCGTCACTCCTGAAATGTTAAAAATTCATTACTATATCGTAACTTTTCCTCGTAATATTTTCTTTTCCACGTAACAATCGAATTGAGTGATTACAGTGGTAAAGAAAAATTTCGCCTAAGTTGTTTGCCCCAGTGTGCAGCCAACAGTGACCGCTGTCGAAAGTGGGGGAGCTCACCCACCCCCCTTTTCTCAGTGACGAGGCTTGCGCCCCCCTTTGCCCCCCCCCCCCTCCGGCTGATGCGTCTATGCCAGCGACCCTCCCGTGCTCGCGTCACGAGAGGTCCGGATTTCGTTACGGAGCGTGTCAGGACTGCGTGGAGCGTGCATCTGCCCAGTAATCTGCGAGAAGCGAGTGACACCCGAGAACTCGACGCCGGTGGAAGCGCGAGCTGCCCGAAGCGAAAGCGAGGCATTGTTTGCTCGTGACAAAAGGCGAGTCCTTCCGGGCAGTCGGAGAATGACGTCCGCTAAAACAGCTCAATTGTGCTTGCCTCCGCTGCCGCTCGTGGCCTCGTTCAGAGGGAGCTGATTCGCTGGTCGTGGAGCCTCAATGGCGACAATGCACTCGATGTCCGCAGCACTTCATGTTGCGGCACGTCGCAAGATTAGTATCACTCATTTACTACAAAATTCGCGATGCCCGGGGCACCGAGATTGGCAAACGTGCATTGCGCAACAATGTGCTCCTATGAATAAAATATTAGCACACCTTGCACTTAGTCGCTCCAACGTTGTGTCCCAGGAGAGCTGGTAGGCACGTATAGCTTGTCCATCTTTAAGTTTTTGCGCTAGGGCGCTGGACAAAGAAGAGAAACGCAAAGTGGAGCAAATGTTCCACCCGTTTGTGTTTCTCATCTTTGTCCTCGTGTGCTTGCGCAAATACTTCAAGATGAATATGTTCCAACTACGTCAAATCGCAGTTTTGCTTCAATTTATTTCCAGCTCATCCTTGCTTGACAAGGCTTTTACTCTCTCTCCTCTCTCTTTCCTACCCATGGCTGTACTTGCTCTCATTTTTTGTCTCCGTTTATTTCCATTTTTTTCTTTTTCTCTCTATTTCTTTGTTCTCGCTCTTTCAACATGTCTTTTGTTTTGTATGTCTGTTTCTCGTTCCTCTTTCTATCTACTTTTATATGTATTTCTTTCGCTCTGTGTCTTTCTTCCCTTTCTATTGATCTGTTATTTGTATGATATGCTTTAATCTCTACTCTTCTTATCAACCTCACATCTCTACTCCTCACCCTCCCATTGGTGGTAATGAATGATATGCGAATAATGCATGACGAAGTTTGTCACGTGACACTACTAAAGGCGCTCTGCAACACGTTTCTAAGAAGCCATGCAATGGTTTCACAAAGGGAGCTAATTGCCTCACGAATAGACCGCGGCAAAAAGTTTCAGAATCCGTCGAATGCGAGCGGTGCGTAACAAATATTTGACACAGGCTGTACAGGATTTCTCTCTCCTCTAGTCGCGACTAAACCACTGGAAGGTAAGCGTGGAGAGATGGCACGGAGGAATGGCATGGAGGAAGAATGTACGTCACACGCGCCTCGCGACCTTGAACACTGTTTTTTTAATTAAATGTATGTAAGGAGAGGTTGGTGCCAAAGCTACTCCTCTTCTCTTGCACAAAAGCAACATCGCACATTTTGTAGCAAACACAAGGCTATACATATTGTCGCGGTACAACGCGAATAAAACACCGATACACCTTGGGACGACGAAAGCAGCGTGTCCTCAACAGCTGAGCCACACGATCGTCTTCTTCGGCCTCGAGAGAAGCTAGAGGTCCACTACTTCGTGCCCACTAAATGTCCCATCATCGTTATTGTTGACATGTAGACCCGCGTCATTTGCCTCTCTCTCAAAGAGCATCGCCCCGATGCGCAGTCTGTAATGCAGTTCTTTTTTCTAAAGTAAAGTATCACGCAATCACTCGCTGACGTAAGGTTTCATGCGGACTACGTGAACGAGTTCAGGATGGTGCTGGCGATGCTTTGTACTATACGAACAGTCGGGAACAACTTCGTAAGTGACATCGCTAAGTCGTCGCACAACTAGGTACGGTCCAAAGTATCTTCTTAAGAGTTTTTCGGAAAGTCCTCGTTTTCGTACGGGCGTCCAAACACATACTTTGTCGCCAGTTTGGTATACGACTCTTCTGCGGTGAGCATTGTAGCGGCCTGCATCGTAGTCTTGCTGCTGGCTGATCCGTAAACGTGCAAGTTGCCTAGCTTCTTCTGCGCGTTCCGTAAACGTGTCGGCGTCCGGGACGATGTCGTTGCCTTCGTGCGGTAACTTTGCATCTAACATGGTTCGTACTTCCCGTCCATGAACGAGGCTGAAAGGTGTCATGCGGGTCGTTTCTTGCTTGGCCGTGTTGTATGCAAACGTTATGTAAGGCAAAATTGTATCCCAATTTTTGTGTTCGACGTCTACGTACAACGAAAGCATGTCGTCAATGGTTTTGTTTAGACGCTCTGTCAGCCCGTTCGTTTGCGGGTGGTATGCGGTGGTCTTACGATGCCTTGTTCCACTCAGCATCAAAACATGGTCCAAAAGAGCTGCTGTAAATGCGGTTCCTCTGTCTGTGTTTACGACGGTTGGTGCACCATGCCTCAGTACAATATTCTCGATAAAATATCTTGCCACCTCCGCTGCTGTACCTCTCTGGATAGCCTTTGTCTCGGCATAACGGGTCAAATGATCCGTCGTGACGATAACCCATCGGTTGCCTGCAGTAGAAGTAGAGAGTGGGCCGAAAATGTCCATGCCAATCTGATGAAATGGAGTCATTGGGACCTGTACGGGTTGCCGGAGGCCAGCTGGTTTAGTTGGCGGTGACTTGCGTCGCTGGCAGTCGAGGCAGGTACGAACGTGGTGCTTCACGGCTGTGGTTAGTATTGGCCAGTAATACCTTTGCTGTACCCTGGCCAACGTTCTTGTGTAACCCAAGTGGCCAGAGGTAACCTCGTTGTGGCATGCTTTCAGTACTTCAGTGCGAAGGGCTGCTGGGATGACGAGTAGATAGGCAGATCCCGTCGACGAAAAATTTCTTTTATAGAGTACTCCCCCACGTAAACAAAATGATGACAACGCTCTTGCGAAAACTCTTGGCACCTTCCGAGATCTGCCATTCAAGTAAGTAATTAGGCCAAGCAACTCAGCGTCGTCTCGTTGTTGCTGAGCAATGGTGATCGTGTCGAGGACACCGAGAAATTATGTTTCCTCCTCTTCGGGTAGGGTTGCCGACTCAATGGGTGAGCGGGACAAACAGTCGGCGTCCATATGTCGCTTCCCTGACTTATGTACGACTGCCATTTCGAATTCCTGCAGCCTGAGACTCCAGCGCGCTAATCGGCCGGTAGGGTCTTTAAGATGAGTTAACCAACACAGTGAGTGGTGGTCGCTAATTACTTTGAAGGGGCGGCCATATAAATACGGACGAAATTTTGTAACCGCCCATACCACGGCGAGACATTATTTCTCAGTCGTGGAGTAGTTAGCCTCAGCGCGTGTTAACGTTCTGCTTGCGTAAGCGATTACCCTTTCTGTGCCCTCTTGCTGCTGCACAAGCACAGCTCCCAGACCAACATTGCTAGCATCGGTGTGAAGCATCGTAGGGGCTCTCTCGTCAAAGTGGGCAAGGACTGGGGGTGTTTATAGTCGCTGTCGAAGATCGTTAAAAGCAGCTTCCTCTTCGTTATTCCACTCAAAGGTGACGTCTTCTCTCGTGAGGCAAGTTAGCGGTGATGCTATGCGTGCGAAGTCCGCGATAAATCGTCGATAATATGCGCAGAGGTCGATGAAGCGTCTGACAGCCTTTTTATCGGTCGGCATAGGGTTTATCGGTTGTACATAGCACAACACTTACACAATGAGTTCACGTTTTTCAACACAGAGTCCACAGCACACAGAAATGGGTTCACACTGCATAGCAATGTGTCCGCACCACACTGAGTATGTAAAAAACAAAAGTAATCACGCCAATTTAAGTGTTCAAGCAAAAACGTGAAAGTTCAATAAAATGGCTAAGGTGATCCTGTCGCTTAAATACTGAACTGTTTTCAGAAAGGTTTTTCCAAAAGTATCATAGTGAAACACAAAAATACTGTTTTGAAACATACCGCGGTTAACAGTGAAGTACATTTGTTTTTTGTTTAGTACTTTTGAGCTATTTCTGACTCCTCCAAAAAGGGAACGACTGCACGCACTGCAGTGGCTTGTAGCTTTCCTTTTGGCCATGGTTTTTGCAATCGATGGAGGTCGCTTATCCGAAGAATTAAGTTTTTCAAAAAGGTTCTTTCGAGGTACGTCATGAATTTTACAATGCAGAAGAATGTGCTCCACGTCTTCTTGAGCTTCTCCACATGAGCAGGTAGGACTCCCAGCTTTCCTTATTCTATACAAAGCCTTCATGTAGGCTGTACCAAGTCGAAGCCTATGGATGACTGTTTCTACCGATCGGCTAACCTTTAACGGAATACTAAATTCTATACCGGGATCAATGTTATACAACAGAGAGTTTCGCGCACCATTTTCGAACCAAATTTCCTTAGACAGCGGACAGCTCAGCTTATTTATTAGACACCGGGCATCATTATTAGACACCGTGCATCGCTCATCGATAGAGGTAGCAGTGATATACTATTTTCTTGATGTGCTGCATGTGCAATGTGATCAGCTATGTTATTTCCTGTGATTCCACACTGGCTTGGCACCCACTGGAACGTTATGGTGTGCTTTAAATCTTTTGCTATAGCGTACGTCCTCTGTATTTCATATGCGAGCTCACTAGCTTTGTTGCCAAGGCTGATTCCTTTTACAGAAACTAATGAGGACTGTGAGTCACTGATAACTACCCATCGAAGTGGACCTGGCTGTGAACATATGAAGCGTAAAGCACAGAGTATTGCATAGAGTTCTGCCGTTGTGGATGTTGTGAAATGGCTGAGTTTAAAAGCTTTTCTCCCTTGGTATGCAGGTACAAAGAATGCCGACGTAGAGCTTTGATTCAGACATGATTCATCGTTGTACACGTGAATATAGTCTTCATAATTAGTATAGAGGTGTGTTAAAGTTAATTGCTTTATTACAATTATGGGCATATCATTCTTACAATTTATTCCCGGGATCGAAGTTGTAATATCTGGGATCGAGAGTCACCATGGTGGGTGGGATGAACATCGAGGCCAGTATTCGTGCGTAGGCAGTAAACTCTTCAATTCTACTATAGTTTTATGTGTTCTTCCAGGTGATCTTTCCTGAATGGCTTGGTATAAGGGATGATAAGCGTGTTGAGTTGCCAACCGAAGATAATGCCGGCAAGTTTCCGTAAATGTCATAGCATGGAAAGTCGGCTGACGAGACTCCGCAATTACTAAAGCACTGGCAGACGCTAGCGGTACACCAAGGCATATACGAAGGCTTCTGGCCAACAATATTTGAATCCTCTCCTCTAAATTACGTGATATCCCATGTAAAACCGGGGTCGAGTAAGCTATTCTTTGTGGAATTATTGCTGAATGTACAAGCAATAAAGAAGAACATGAACTACCCCATCTCACTCCGGTCAGTCGACGTAATATATTGATTAGGGAGTTGACTTTATCCTTTAATGATTTTATCTGTGGTACCCAAGAGAGACGTCTGTCGAAAATAACCCCTAAAAATTTGTGCTGTCGCACAAGTTGTAAGCGCTGAGAGTCTATCTGAAGTTTGAATTTATTAAGGCATTTCCCTGTGAATCGAAGTACAGATGTTTTCTCAAGCGAAAGAATCATGCCTCTGCTCTTTAAAAAGTCATTGATTATTGTCAGCCCATCTTGAAGTTTTTGCTGAACTGCTTGAATGCTCGTGTCTGATGTCCAAATGCACAGATCTTCTGCATATATGGAATATTTCAAACTAGTAGGCAAAATATGGGATACTTCAGCCATAACGCAATTAAATAAAAATGGGCTTAGTACGCTACCCTGTGGGACTCCTTGACTAACTTCATGCTCTTTACATTTACCGTCAGCCGTGTCAATGAAGATTTTCCTGCCTCTTAAGAATTCTGCAATCCATCTTAGTGTTCTGCCTACTATTCCCAATTGAATTAAACCGTGTAGTACATGAGCGTGGCTGGTTGTGTCAAATGCTCGCCTTATATCTAGAAATACTGCAACGACGATACTTCCACAGCTCCTCTCATGATATACATAAGTTACGATGTCTAGAATGGCATCCATCGTGCAGCGGCGTTTACGAAAGCCTGCCATATTTTCTGGAAGCACGTTCGTACATTCCACCCACCACTGAAGTCTAGCGTCTATCATCTTTTCCATAAGTTTACAAAGACAGCTAGTCAGGCTGACAGGACGAAAAGAATCTGGGGATAAAGGCGTTTTTCCGGGTTTCAGAATTGGGACCACTCTTGCAACTTTCCAGGAGGGTGGGAGGCACTATGTTGTCCATACATCATTAAATATCTTCAACAAAGTATATGTGGCCACAGGACCCAGACTTTTTAATACTACATATGTTATTCCATCAAGACCAGCTGCTGTCCTCTCTCGGCATGCTGCAAGAGCATTATTTGATTCTTGTAGTGACAATAGATGATCTAGGTCATCATGATGTCTATTGAGAGAAAAAGTAATCAATGCTTTAATATCCCCAACAGACTTAATGTATTCAGGCGTGTGCCAGGCTGCACTTGGTAGTGTAATATGCTGACAAAATTCATCCACAACAGTCGTTTCCGGTACATTCATCGCTAAAGCTAATGCTCTAAATGGTTGTTGATGTGTTACTGTCCCACTTAAAGAGCGTAGAACATTCCATAATTTTGACTCGGGTGTAAGTGGCGTTAGCGAAGTGCAGAATTCCCGCCAGCGCTTTGTGCCTAGTCGTTCTAGTTGTCGTCTCATGCGATCATGCGTTTTTTGACCGTCGCGGTAATCTTCAAGTAGACCCGTGCGTCTGTATTTTCTTTCAGCTCTGCAGCGAAGGGCCCTAAGTTTTTCGTATTCAGCGTCTACTCCAGCGTAACCTTTAGGAATATTAAGAAACATGGAACACTGATTTAATTTATTTTCTATGAGTGATACTAAGCTGTCAGTGTCAGTAACAGTATCAGCTTGGTGTGATATTTGATAAAGAAATGCTTGCCAGTTAGTTATCTTTGCTGAGGGCCTATATTTAGAAAAGCGTAGTTTTGAATGTTGTGTTAAGCGGTTTATTGACGGACACTCAGCGATGATTCACGACAGCGACAGTCAATGCGGGGATCGACTCTCTGCACGAGCTGCTCTTCTTCTTAAGAAAAAGGGCGACCCACTAGAAGGCGCTGAAGAGGACGACCCACTGTTCAAAGGCTTTACCACAACTACCCCGGGTACGAAAAGGGAGCCGCCTGGCGACCTAACAGCTGGTTACAATGAGCGGGTCATGGTAGGCCTTGAGGCGCTCCACGTTAACAATGTCGCGTCCTCGACGACGCATGTCCGAAGATTGTTCGATGGGTTCAATCAAATAGTTGACTGGGGAAGTGCATTTGACGACACGGTAGGGGCCTTCGTATTTGGGCAATAGTTTTGAAGATAGGCGAGTTGCAGTAGTAGGGATCGAGAGCCAGACAAGCGCTCCAGGGAGGAATGTGGTCGCAGTAGTACTGGCGTCAGCGCGAATGCTTTTTTGCCGCTCTTGATCATGCGCAGTAAAGGTCTTTGCAAGCTCTCGACACTCTTCAGCAAGCTTGGCTGTAGCAGAAATAGGTGCCCACTCAGACGGATCTGGCCTGTACGGAAGTATCGTGTCGATGGTGTGTGATGGGTACCTTCCATATAATAAAAAGAAAGGTGAAAAGCCAGTAGTGCTCTGAGGGGCGGTATTATATGCGTAGGTGACGAAGGGTAGAATGGAATCCCAATTTATGTGATCGGCGGCGACGTACTTGGAGAGCATGTCGCCCAGCGTACGGTTGAAGCGTTCTGTGAGGCCATTCGTCTGCGGGTGGTAAGCAGCAGTTTTGCGGTGAACAACGTTGCACTCTTTGAGAATGGCTTGAACGACTTCAGACAGGAATACACGGCCTCGGCCACTGAGCAGTTCCTGGGGTGGGCCGTGTCGCAGAATGAATCGTTGGAGCAGAAAGGAGGCCACATCGCTCGCTGTAGCCGCGGGAAGAGCGGCCGTTTCGGCGTATCACGTGAGGTGGTCCACAGCAACAATGGCCCAGCGATTACCAGCCGACGTTAGTGGAAGTGGCCCATACAAATCGATGCCAACGCGCCCAAACGGCCTGGCAGGGCAAGGTAGAGGTTGCAGACCTACCGGCGACAGGTGCGTTGAAGTTTTGCGGCGCTGACATTCTATGCAGGAGCGAACGAACTTCTGCACGTAGCGGTACATGCCGCGCCAAAAGTACCGTTGGCGAATGCGGTGGTAAGTCTTCGATACCCCGGAGTGCGCACAATGCGGATCAGAATGAAAGAATTCGCATATGTCAGAGCGCAGACTGCGAGGTATGACTAGTAGCCACTGGCGGCCGTCACCGTTGTAATTGCGTCGATGGAGGAGGTCGTCGCGAACGGCGAAATAGTGGGCTTGACGACGCAACGCGCGAGTGGATGGAGTGGATGGATCAGTCAGCAAGTCTATCAGTGAGGCAATCCATTGATCCTTGCGCTCTTCAGTAGCAATGGCATGAATGCTAATCGAAGAAATGGCAAGGTGAGACACTGAGTTGTTGGCATTGTCGTCAGGCAAGGGAGAGCGCGACAGGGCGTCGGCGTCAGCATGTTGCCTTCCATTGCGGTACAGCACACGGATGTCATAGTCTTGCAGGCGAAGTGCCCACCGGGCGAGACGGCCTGAGGGATCTTTCAATGACGACAACCAGCATAGTGCGTGGTGGTCGGTGACGACATCAAATGGGCGACCATAAAAATAAGGTCGGAACTTTGCAAGGGCCCAGACGATTGCCAAACATTCTTTCTCGGTGACTGTGTAATTAGTCTTGGCTTTAGTAAGCGTACGGCTCGCGTACGCCACGACATATTCCGGGAACCCTGGTTTGCGCTGCGCAAGAACAGCGCCGAGGCCGACACCACTGGCATCCGTGTGTACCTCTGTAGGGGCCGTAGGGTCGTAGTGGCGGAGTATGGGAGGCGACGTCAACAAACGACGAAGTGTTCTGAAAGCGTCGTCGCACTGTGATGACCACGAATGTAGAGGCCCGTTACTTCCAAGAAGCTTCGTCAGCGGCGATATGATAGTCGCGAAGTTTCGAATGAAGCGCCGAAAGTAGGAACACAGTCCTACGAAACTGCGCAGTTCCTTCACGGATGTCGGCTTGGGGAACTCGGTCACGGCCCGAAGCTTGGCTGGATCAGGGAGAATTCCGTCCTTGGACACGACGTAGCCGAGTATTGTCAGCTGCCGAGCTGCAAATTGGCACTTCTTTAGGTTCAGTTGCAGACTGGCGTTTCGTAGACGCGTTAAAACATGCGAAGGCGTTGAAGGTGCGTCGAGAAGTCAGGAGCGAAAACGACGACGTCATCGAGGTAGCACAGACACGTGTGCCATTTCAGGTCACGCAGAACTGTATCCATCATGCGCTCAAAGGTGGCGGGCGCATTGCACAGCCCAAACGGCATAACGTTGAACTCGTACAAGCCGTCGGGGGTGACAAAAGCGGTCTTTGGTCGAGCGTCCTCAGCCATAGGTACTTGCCAGTACCCTGAGCGCAAATCGAGGGATGAAAAGAATTCTGCTCCTTGCAGGCTGTCAATCGCGTCATCTACCCGCGGTAGTGGATACACGTCCTTACGAGTGATCTTGTTGAGGCGTCGGTAGTCCACACAGAACCACACAGAACCGTCCTTCTTCGTGACGAGAACGACAGGAGATGCCCAGGGGCTGCTAGAGGGGCGAATAACATCGCGGCGAAGCATGTCGTCGACTTGCTCGTTGATTACACGGCGTTCTGTGGGAGATACGCGATATGGACGTTGCCGCAGCGGTGACTGTGCGCCTGTGTCGATGCGATGCGTAACGGTGGATGTGCGGCCGAGAGAAGGTTGAGCGACATCGAAAGAAGAGCGGAATTCTTCCAACAGGCCCAAAAGCTGGGAACGCTGGCCCTGCGTAAGGTCGTCGGGTATGCAGGGACCGAATATATCATCGGATGATGAAGCAGATGTCGAAACAGCACCAAGCGTACAGGAACTTGAGCAGTGCATGTCATCGGGTTGATCCATAACTTGCGCGTCTTCGATAGGTTCCACGCTGCCGAGACATTCTCCTCGCACCAACGTAACGCTGTACGGAGATGAGTTCACAACAAAAATAGTGGTGCTGCCGTGAGTGAGTTGCACGGTCGCGAAAGGAACCAGCAAGCTTTTTCTTATGAAAACACGATGAGATGGCGAGAGGAGTGCAGCGGTGTTAGAAAGGCTTGCGCAGTAGAGCGACACCGCAACGGACGAGTTTGCAGGCACTTGAGTGTCGTCTCTGACGAGCAACTTGCTTGCAGTGGATGGACTGTCGGCCGGCGTCAAAGAAGAGAATGGCGCGAGTTCTATTTCTGCTGGTGCGCAATGAATGACGGCGTCGTGGCGGGAAAGAAAATCCCATCCTAGGATGACGTCGTGAGAGCATGAAGAAATTATGATGAATTCGACCACATACATCACGTCCTGAATCATAAGGCGGGCTGTGCACATCGCTGTAGGGTGAATGCTTTGGGAGCTGGCTGTACGGAGGGAGAGCCCGCGAAGCGGCGTGGTCACTTTGCGCAGTAATCGGCTAAGTTTTTCGTCCATCACGGATACGGCGGCTCCAGTATCTACAAGGGAAGATGCACGAACGCCATCCACAAGCACGTCTATCACGTTCGAAGGGCTTTCCTGAGGGCTTCCGCAGTTCGACAGCGTCGCAGCCCTTGCCTCGTGGACTGCGACGACTAGTTTTCCTGGTCGCCCTCGAGTGGACGTGGGCGCATCGGCGACAGTGAGCGCCAAAAGTACCGTTGGCGAATGCGGTGGTAAGTCTTCGATACCCCGGAGTGCGCACACTGCGGATCAGAATGAAAGAATTCGCATATGTCAGAGCGCAGACTGCGAGGTATGACTAGTAGCCACTGGCGGCCGTCACCGTTGTAATTGCGTCGATGGAGGAGGTCGTCGCGAACGGTGAAATAGTGGGCTTGACGACGCAACGCGCGAGTGGATGGAGTGGATGGATCAGTCAGCAAGTCTATCAGTGAGGCAATCCATTGATCCTTGCGCTCTTCAGTAGCAATGGCATGAATGCTAATCGAAGAAATGGCAAGGTGAGACACTGAGTTGTTGGCATTGTCGTCAGGCAAGGGAGAGCGCGACAGGGCGTCGGCGTCAGCATGTTGCCTTCCATTGCGGTACAGCACACGGATGTCATAGTCTTGCAGGCGAAGTGCCCACCGGGCGAGACGGCCTGAGGGATCTTTCAATGACGACAACCAGCATAGTGCGTGGTGGTCGGTGACGACATCAAATGGGCGACCATAAAAATAAGGTCGGAACTTTGCAAGGGCCCAGACGATTGCCAAACATTCTTTCTCGGTGACTGTGTAATTAGTCTCGGCTTTAGTAAGCGTACGGCTCGCGTACGCCACGACATATTCCGGGAACCCTGGTTTGCGCTGCGCAAGAACAGCGCCGAGGCCGACACCACTGGCATCCGTGTGTACCTCTGTAGGGGCCGTAGGGTCGTAGTGGCGGAGTATGGGAGGCGACGTCAACAAACGACGAAGTGTTCTGAAAGCGTCGTCGCACTGTGATGACCACGAATGTAGAGGCCCGTTACTTCCAAGAAGCTTCGTCAGCGGCGATATGATAGTCGCGAAGTTTCGAATGAAGCGCCGAAAGTAGGAACACAGTCCTACGAAACTGCGCAGTTCCTTCACGGATGTCGGCTTGGGGAACTCGGTCACGGCCCGAAGCTTGGCTGGATCAGGGAGAATTCCGTCCTTGGACACGACGTAGCAGAGTATTGTCAGCTGCCGAGCTGCAAATTGGCACTTCTTTAGGTTCAGTTGCAGACTGGCGTTTCGCAGACGCGTTAAAACATGCCGAAGGCGTTGAAGGTGCGTCGAGAAGTCAGGAGCGAAAACGACGACGTCATCGAGGTAGCACAGACACGTGTGCCATTTCAGGTCACGCAGAACTGTATCCATCATGCGCTCAAAGGTGGCGGGCGCATTGCACAGCCCAAACGGCATAACGTTGAACTCGTACAAGCCGTCGGGGGTGACAAAAGCGGTCTTTGGTCGAGCGTCCTCAGCCATAGGTACTTGCCAGTACCCTGAGCGCAAATCGAGGGATGAAAAGAATTCTGCTCCTTGCAGGCTGTCAATCGCGTCATCTACCCGCGGTAGTGGATACACGTCCTTACGAGTGATCTTGTTGAGGCGTCGGTAGTCCACACAGAACCACACAGAACCGTCCTTCTTCGTGACGAGAACGACAGGAGATGCCCAGGGGCTGCTAGAGGGGCGAATAACATCGCGGCGAAGCATGTCGTCGACTTGCTCGTTGATTACACGGCGTTCTGTGGGAGATACGCGATATGGACGTTGCCGCAGCGGTGACTGTGCGCCTGTGTCGATGCGATGCGTAACGGTGGATGTGCGGCCGAGAGAAGGTTGAGCGACATCGAAAGAAGAGCGGAATTCTTCCAACAGGCCCAAAAGCTGGGAACGCTGGCCCTGCGTAAGGTCGTCGGGTATGCAGGGACCGAATATATCATCGGATGATGAAGCAGATGTCGAAACAGCACCAAGCGTACAGGAACTTGAGCAGTGCATGTCATCGGGTTGATCCATAACTTGCGCGTCTTCGATAGGTTCCACGCTGCCGAGACATTCTCCTCGCACCAACGTAACGCTGTACGGAGATGAGTTCACAACAAAAATAGTGGTGCTGCCGTGAGTGAGTTGCACGGTCGCGAAAGGAACCAGCAAGCTTTTTCTTATGAAAACACGATGAGATGGCGAGAGGAGTGCAGCGGTGTTAGAAAGGCTTGCGCAGTAGAGCGACACCGCAACGGACGAGTTTGCAGGCACTTGAGTGTCGTCTCTGACGAGCAACTTGCTTGCAGTGGATGGACTGTCGGCCGGCGTCAAAGAAGAGAATGGCGCGAGTTCTATTTCTGCTGGTGCGCAATGAATGACGGCGTCGTGGCGGGAAAGAAAATCCCATCCTAGGATGACGTCGTGAGAGCATGAAGAAATTATGATGAATTCGACCACATACATCACGTCCTGAATCATAAGGCGGGCTGTGCACATCGCTGTAGGGTGAATGCTTTGGGAGCTGGCTGTACGGAGGGAGAGCCCGCGAAGCGGCGTGGTCACTTTGCGCAGTAATCGGCTAAGTTTTTCGTCCATCACGGATACGGCGGCTCCAGTATCTACAAGGGAAGATGCACGAACGCCATCCACAAGCACGTCTATCACGTTCGAAGGGCTTTCCTGAGGGCTTCCGCAGTTCGACAGCGTCGCAGCCCTTGCCTCGTGGACTGCGACGACTAGTTTTCCTGGTCGCCCTCGAGTGGACGTGGGCGCATCGGCGACAGTGAGCGACGTCGTGGAGATGGTGAACGGCGGGTAGACGGAACGGGGCGGGACGACGGTGACATAGGCGGCGGTTGGTCATAAGAGCGGCTTGACTGGCTGCGAAAGTTGGAGGCGACCTGCGGTTGCTGCACACGATTGCAATATCGTGCTACATGACCGACGCAACCGCAAGCAAAGCAGATGGGGCGATTGTCAGCAGTGCGCCATTGGTTTGCTGGTCGCATCCATGTCGCAGAACGCGATTGGCGAGCCGGCTGCTGATATGAGTGCATGGTAGGCGGCACTCGGGGCACGTGGGTGACGCCGGCGTATGTAGGCGAGACAGGTTCTCCAAAGGCCTGGGGCCTCGCGACGGTTGCGGTGTAATTTAGGGGAACAGTGACAGAAATAGGTGGGGGTGGCCTGGCAACAACTTGGGCGTAGCTGAGTGGCACAGATGCAGGAGGTGGCTGGTGGTATTCAGGGACGACCTCCGCGATTTCCTGCTGAATGGCTCGGCGGAGCGGTGGTAGAAGTGTACTTGATGGCTGTTGAGCTTGTTGTGGGGAAGCAAAAGCCAGTAGAGAGACCTGGCGGGCAACTTCCTCACGCACGAACGACTTGATTTCGGCGAGCAAGGTTGCGTGGTCAAGAACTGCTGACAAGGCCGAGAGATCAGCATCACGTGGTGGCGGGCGACGGGTCATCAAGCGCTGCCGCCGCAGCTCGTCGTAACTTTGGCATAACATGATGACTTCTGCCACAGTGCGGGGGTTCTTTGCCAGGAGCATGGTGAAGGCATCGTCGGCGATGCCTTTCAGAACGTGCGTCATTTTGTCAGCCCCTGACATGTTCAGGTCGACTTTCTTGCACAAGTCAAGGATGTCCTCGATATAACTTGTGAAGGACTCACCGGCCTGCTGGGCTCGTTCACGTAAACGCTGTTCAGCTTGCAGCTTACGAACGGCCGGGCGGCCGAACACGTCGACGACAGCGGTTTTAAAAGCGGACCATGTCGGGAAATCAGATGCGTGGTTGTTGTACCACATGCCGGCCACACCCGCGAGATAGAAAAACAGGTTGCCGAGTTTACCTGCCTCGTCCCAATGGTTGGGGACGCTCACGCGTTCGTACATGGCCAGCCAGTCCTCGACGTCGGTGCCATCCGCTCCGGTGAATACAGGAGGGTCGCGGATGCGGGGGACACCGGGACATGGCGTCGGCGTAGGAGGAAGCGTTTGCTGGGCGGCGTCTTGGTACATGGTTGGAAGCACGGTACGGGATCGAAGCTCCAGGGGCATCGAATGCTGACCGAAGGTGTTTGAAGGGCACAGCACTCTCAGCACTCTCCACCAAATTGTTAAGCGGTTTATTGGCGGACACTCAGCGATGATTCACGACAGCGACAGTCAATGCGGGGATCGACTCTCTGCACGAGCTGCTCTTCTTCTTAAGAAAAAGGGCGACCCACTAGAAGGCGCTGAAGAGGACGACCCACTGTTCAAAGCTTTACCTGTTCAGCTCTGCAGCGAAGGGCCCTAAGTTTTTCGTATTCAGCGTCTACTCCAGCGTAACCTTTAGGAATATTAACAAACTTGGAACACTGATTTAATTTATTTTCTATGAGTGATACTAAGTTGTCAGTGTCAGTAACAGTATCAGCTTGGTGTGATATTTGATAAAGAAATGCTTGCCAGTTTGTTATCTTTGCTGAGGGCCTATATTTAGAAAAGCGTAGTTTTGAATGTTGTATTAGGATAGGTAAATGATCACTACCCCTTGTTTTAATGTCTGTTCGCCATGAAGCCCTAGATGCAATATCATGTGAGCAGAGCGTGAGGTCTAGGCAACTTGATATGATTGATTGATATGTGGGTTTTAACGTCCCAAAACCACCATATGATTATGAGAGACGCCGTAGTGGAAGGCTCCAGAAATTTCGACCACCTGGGGTTCTTTAATGTGCACCCAAATCTGAGCACACGGGCCTAGAACATTTCCGCCTCCATCGGAAATGCAGCCGCCGCAGCCGGGATTGTCTAGGCAACTCGAGTAATTGAAACCCCGTAGGAACGTCACTGAACCGTCATTTAACAAGCATAATGAACTATCCTGAATTGCTTTTTGTAGGTCCTTTCCACGACGATCGCAGTACGCACTTCGCCACATGACATTATGAGCATTGAAATCTCCGCAATATATCACAGCTTTCGTGTACGTCTGGCAAAGCGCTGTCAATACAGAAAGCGAGATATTTGTGGAAGGCTACTGTTATATTCACTCGACCAAATCTAACCTCACATGCTACATATTCTGGATAATCCGATGATGTAGCATTCAACTGTACTGATGGCAGATCTCTTCTCACACATATCATCGCTCTGCTCGGTCCTGTAGATCTAGAGAACATATACACTACGTAGTTCGATAACCGAAAAGTAGTGTCTACCCCGGCCTCTGTAATACATAACACTGGCAAGGAGCTCTGAGCCACAAGTTTTCTGAAATCTGCACACTTAGGGCGAAAACTATTCGCGTTCCATTATAAGATCGCGACATTTTAATAACAAATATTCATGTCTTGCCTGCGCAGTGACTGTTGTGGCTAATTGTACCACTACTTGTTCCATCGACAAGATGGCTTTGGCCTCAGGAAGGTTGTTGGCCTGTGGAATCGCGGCTAGTATGTCTTTTAAAGTCGAGAATAACATTGGTATGACAAGATGAGCTATCGACACAGAGGTGTTTTCTGGTTGCGTTACACTTACTGCACGCGATGTGCTCGTGCTTTCTCGGATGTTAACCACGTGGTTACTTTTCTCTTTAGGTCCCTTCTGAGACTCTTGTCCAGCTTGCTGCTGGCTTGTTGATGTCCCCGCACTTTTCTCTTGCTTTAGTTGTCCTCCTGCAGCTTGCGCGTACGTCATTACAGGGTCCTGGCGTTTAGGTGCTTGCGGTCGAGGAGGCCTTGCAGGGTTCATGGTGTTCATGTTGGGCTCAGGCGCGTCATACTGCTGCGTGTGACCGTAGATAATGTCATGTTGATATTGAAGAGAAGCCGCCTTGTTCTGCGGGCATCCAGAGAACGATGCAGCGTGGGGCTTCTGATTGATTGATTTGTTGGGTTTAACGTCCCAAAACCACCATTTGATTATGAGAGACGCCGTAGTGGAGGGCTCCGGAAATTTTGACCACCTGGGGTTCTTTAACGTGCACCCAAATCTGAATACACAGGCCTACAACCTTTCCGCCTCCATCGGAAATGCAGCCGCCGCAGCCGGGAATCGAACCCGCGACCTGCGGGTCAGCAGCCAAGTACCTTAGCCACTAGACAACCGCGGCGGGGCAGCGTGGGGCTTCTTGCAATTGACACACTTAGGTTGTGTTACCGATTTGCAGTCCTTGTGATGGTGGTCTTCTGCGCATATTTTGCAGCGCCTTGTTCCTCGGCAATTTTTCGCCAAATGTCCGAACCTCTGACAATTATAGCAGCGTCTTGCTGGGCCCAGATATTCCACAACTGGATGGCTTGTAAATCCAAGGAATACTTTCTCTGGAAGAGGTCTGTCATATCTGAATTGTAAAATCACACTTTTCAGTGGGTGCGTTGCTACAGTGCCATCTTGTTGTCGTATGCAACGAGTCTGGCGTCTAACCGATATCACTCCTGCCTCTCTTAAATATTCTGTAAGTCGTTCTTCTGTGTACTCTAGAGGCACATGTCTGATTTTGCCTACATTTCGCATGTAAGACTCCGGAATGAATGGCTTCACCAGCAAGCCAGCCACCTGCGCACAAGACAACAAGCTTTTGGCTGAAGCAAGAGAGCTCATGGTGACTGAGAAACTTCCTTCTTTGTTCACTCGGAAAGAACGCACTTTCTCTTTAGCAAGTGTAACAAGTTGCGAGGCTACAACATTTGGGTTTACTTTCCAGAAAGTTCTCGTTTCCTCTATTGGTTGGAATACCACAGGAACTCCCTCAAATCAACTCTTTTTATATGTCACTAGAGTGAAAGAATCTGCTTCCTCATCAGATTCAATATCTTCATCAATAAAGGAATAGGTCGATGTCCCCTCCTGCATGTTGTCCGTATGCTCTTCCACTCTCACCTTTTTTGCAGAGCTTACTTCGTTCGACATGTCCTCAGCTTTCCTCGTCGCTTTCAAAACGAGTGTTGGTGCCCTGATGTAAGAAACCCTGGTAGAGCCAGGTTGACTCGCATGCTCGTCGGTTCCGTAGCCACGCTGTGGTAAAGAAGGCCCTTGCCACGCTTGCACATCCTGGCTGATTCAGTCCGCCACGGTGACGGTGAAACGTCGGCGTTCAGTACCGTCACGCCACTTTCTGCTCTCAGGCGTCACAGCTGATGTTGTCCTCAACACTGTAAGTAGCTTTTCACGGCTGGAAAACCCTAATTTGCAGTAGCACAGAAATCAAAGCTTGAACACCGGTCTTCTAATCATGGCCTCCGAGATTTGGGCGCGCGGCGGATTTTCTCTGGCCGTCCCGATCGCACGGAGAGCATGTGTTTCAGGAGGTGGGCTTGGCCCGCTCTTTTCTCCGCTGCGCGGCGCTCTCTCCTTCGGTCGAAAAGGCTGCTGCGCTGTTCGCAAAGCTTCTATGTGGCGAGAAAAAAATGGTTTTGCGCTTTTATATAACTTTGTATTTATTCGAAAATGTCGGGTCAAACTGTACGAGAGGCAAATTGAACGCTGGGGCGTTCTATTTTCAAATCGGGTTTTTATTTTGCTGTAGATTGTCGTTGCCCATATTATAGCAGTTAAAATTGCGATGCCTCTACAAGATATCCACATGTGCTCGAAACTATAATTCGAAGTTCGCAGGCTCTGTAGTAAGGGGGGAGGCACTTGCTAAAAAGAAAGAAAAATGGCAGCCCGACCTTTTTTATTTATTCTCAAGTAGTGTACCTCGACAAATGCTTGCTTTTCTCAAAGACGCTTTTCAGCCGCATGTGCAACGCTTTCGTTTGGATGTAGTAGAAATAACTGTAAATGAACACGATACTGATATTGCCATTGTGCTACCAAATCATAATCAACATACAGATGACGAAAAAAGGAGATGATGATAACTCAAGCACTTTCACTGTGAAGGACGTGGGGAGTAAATGCAGGTCGGCTAATCGAAGCCTTTCACAATATTCTGGCAAAATTACTTATCACATTAATAAGTGGCACGATCAGTGCACTTAATTATCTAGAGCGTAAGTGGCATTCGATTGACCACCTGATAAATATCGGTACGTGTTAAAATGCTAAAATGATCTCTAACGATAGGAGGGCAATGTGATTCAACGACAATAACTAGCCCAGTCTTCACCTACATACGCGTCTCCAGTAAGGGGGAATGCTGAAATTCCTCAGTCACAGACGAAATAATACCTCCTTCCAGTAATCTATATAAGAAAAATTAAGCAGTTGCCATGCTTTCGTTCGCCAATTGGACCAAAATAAAAGCAGTAACAGAAAAAATACTTGCCTTCAGTGTAGTAAGAAGGTTTGTCGGTGATTCTGCTCACACGCGAGAAAAACAATTCCAGCATATCCACGGAGTAAATGATGATGAGTAGGGCGAAGCGTCCGTCAGCCCGTCCTTGCTCCCGTCCGTCCGCATGACCATCCGTGCGTCCATCCATCCATCCGTCCGTCTGTTCGTGAGTCCGTCCATCCATCTGTCTGTGTGTCTGTTCATGCGTCCATCCGTCCGTACGTCTGCGTGCCTATCCATCCGTCCATCCATCTGCTAGTCTGTCTGTCCGTCCATCCACGCGTCCATCTAGTGAACACTCCAAGTACCACCATCTCTCATCTCGCATCCCCTGTGGCACATACCTGCTCTAGAGCGGGTATGTGCCACCGGTGGCTACGTACTACATACATACATACATACATACATACATACATACATACATACATACATACATACATACATACATACATACATACATACATACATACATACATACATACATACATACATACATACATACATACATACATACATACATACATACATACATACATACATACATACATACATACATACATACATACATACAAGGGATGGACAGACCCACGCCTTAAGGAGCTTTGCCCCTAAATGCATGCGCACGCTGAAATACTATGCGCTCTGCTTTGTGCCATGGTCTCCGCCGCTCGGGAAACCCACATTATACGCGCCCCCTCGTGGTAGCCGAGCGTGTGAAGCCATGCTTGCTGGTTTTGCTGGGGAGCGTGGCTATTGGGACGGCCGGAGAGAACTTCGCCGCACCCTCGCTATCTCGGAGGCCATGTTCAAACGCGCGGCTTTTCAGTGCATTGCGAGCTCGCGCACGGATACGCGGTGGACTCCCGCGGTGGCCGCAGTAATTCCCATGCGGGCCATGCTCAAATAAGCCAAAGGCTTGAGACTTGGGCCTGTTTCACAATTATTAACGCGATAGCGTTACAGAGCTCGTGTTGCAGAAATTCCGCCATCGGTGTCAGCCCCATTAGTTGTCAGCAAAAAATTGTCCATGTGCGCGAAAAATCAATAAAGAAAGCAAATAAAATGAAACTTCCGGTTATATGGGCATCCAACCCGGACCGATTGCGTAGCACGCAGGTGTCCTTACCACAAAGCCACTATGTTGCTTGCAGCTGCTTCGGGAAAAAAACACTACCTAAATGCCAAGTAGTAGAAGGAGTCTCCTTAACGCATTTTGTTCGACAGGTGTCACGAAGAAAACGAGCCCATTCGGCGATTTGTAGACACATTTGGGAGGACATCAAACTATGTCGAAAAAGGCCGGGATAGTGCAGCCATAGCCGCTAAAAACACGCAGGAACTTTCCAACAGCTCTAAAAATGGACAACTATGCCCATCTAGCGGAAAACATATCATGCCTTTGCAGAGGTGTTCATCAAGCAAACAGCAAACGATAGATAACGTGCTGCCATCTGTGAGGCATTGTGAGACTTTATGCCTTCAAGAAAATCCCATTTCAACAAACCACTACACTTGCATAGATTTAGCCTCTTATTCTCATGACACCATTAAAAGAAGTGAAGTACTGCAGTTGTCATTTCACCGACCATAAGGTGATGCTTCTTGCGGTTTGCCGGAAGAGGTTTCCAGAAGATCAAGTCGAACAACTGCCAGATAACTAACGCAAGACGGAGGACAGAATGTGACCATTTACGAATACAAGTGTCACGCCTAAGCGCAGTTCATAATACAGGAGCATGCGACTATATAATTGTTGAATATTTTCATGAAGTTGTTATAACACTTCTGTTCTATAGATCGAAAACCTGTACCATTACTATAGATACGTTGCGCTTGCGCGCGTGAGTGAGTGAGTGAGTGAGTGAGTGAGTGAGTGAGTGAGTGAGTGAGTGAGTGAGTGAGTGAGTGAGTGAGTGAGTGAGTGAGTGAGTGAGTGAGTGAGTGAGTGAGTGAGTGAGTGAGTGAGTGAGTGAGTGTGTGTGTGTGTGTGTGTGTGTGTGTGTGTGTGTGTGTGTGTGTGTGTGTGTGTGTGTGTGTGTGTGTGTGTGTGTGTGTGTGTGTGTGTGTGTGTGTGTGTGTGTGTGTGTGTGTGTGTGTGTGTGTGTGTGTGTGTGTGTGCGTGCGTGCGTGCGTGCGTGCGTGCGTGCGTGCGTGCGTGCGTGCGTGCGTGCGTGCGTGCGTGCGTGCGTGCGTGCGTGCGTGCGTGCGTGCGTGCGTGCGTGCGTGTGTGTGTGTGTGTGTGTGTGTGTGTGTGTGTGTGTGTGTGTGTGTGTGGTGTGTGTGTGTGTGTGTGTGTGTGTGTGTGTGTGTGTGTGTGTGTGTGTGTGTGTGTGTGTGTGTGTGTGTGTGTGTGTGACAAAATATATTAATAAGCATGCACTTAGTATTTGAAGAGCACACTAGGGGGCCGTATTCCGCTATCGCGTTCAACTCTTAAAGGCGAAGCTTAAGTGTCCCTCAATTTTTTTAAATAGGGCGATTTTTTAGCTGGCTTTATGATTCACAGTAAATTTCAGGCCTCACGCTGCGCTACAATATTTAGCTCGCGTGTTCTCGGAACTCTCGACTATTGAAAACCAGCTGATAGGAGATTTTACATACTCTCCCTCGATGAGCCTTAGCTCATTCACGTAAACATTCCAGAGGATACAAAAGTTTCACTGGTCTTCGGATCCCAGTCCCACTTGGTAGGCGCACCACGCAGGCCCTGATCTGCCCGTCACGTCCGATTAATACCTCATCGACCACTCCCATCTTCTAAAGTTGTCGCGGCAATAGATGCTCGTAGACAGGCAACACCGTGCCCTCTTACATGGCGTTCGATGAGGTTGGTACGTAGCAATGTGCTCTATGCAGACTGTCCAGGTATTCATTCTGCCATCTTCGATAGGAATGATCTGTCATTATTTGTCGGTATTTGCACTTTTTTCAAGATTGTTAAGCTGTGACGTAGCATCTTCGCACGTCGATGTGGTTAGTGACGTCAGGCGCTTGCCACCAAGAAAATGAGAAAAGGTGAGAGGTTCTACTTCAGTGGCCTCTGCAGAAACATATGTCAGGGGCCTATAATTGATGACTGCTTCAACGTCGGTGAGGATCGTCACATGTTACTCGAATGTGCTGTAGCTGTTTCCCAAAACTTTCTTCAGGGAGGCCTTCACAGATCGTGATAATCTCTACCAAAAGCCTCTCCACCATGGCTCTCTTTCAGCGATGAAATTCCACTGGATGCGATGCTGAGAAAAATAATTTTAGAGTTTTTTCCCACGTATGGTTTCCCACCACCTCTGTAGGTCACGTGACGCTCGCTGAAATGTTTTTGCGTTGACTGAGCAAATAGCTCGACACACTCCTCTTCTGGCCACAAATCTTCTGAACGCCTCGAGAAAGCTGTCGATTGACATGACTGTTACCAATTCAAGGTGTATCGCTCTTGTGACCGCACATGTAAACAGGAGAACGTAAGATTTCTTGTTTTTGCCCTGATCTTTTGTGTAAAGCGGGCTAGCGAAACCTTTGCCTGTCACTTCGAAAGGCAACGCTTTTGTTAATCTTTCAGGAGGCAAAGAAGCTGCTACTTCAGTGGCAGCTCTGCAGTTGAAGCGGCCACAGATCACGCATCTTTTCAGCGTTCTTTTGACTACCTGCCGGCCTTTCATTATCCAGAACTGTTTTCTTAGTTATGTAAGCGTTTTTTCAATAAATAGGTCAACATAAGGATGATTCGACGAGAGCACAATCGAATGCCTGTTGTAAGGTACTTCAGCGTTTTTGAGACGTCTCGCAAATCTCAATACTCCATGTCTGTCTATAGGAGTACATTCAGATCACGTAAGAGTGAGTCCTTCGGTATTCTTGCTGAGTGAAAAATGCACTTAAGTTCTTCGGGAAACTGAGCCTCACGTTGCATCTCTCTGATCAGACATATCTGAGCCTTGTCTATTTGTTCGGCGGTCAGTAATTCCTGCTCCTTTTCGAGGGGACACCTGGCGTTGTGCACAAATGGCTGCATCCATGTGACAACTCTGATCAGTTTAGTCAAGCAACTAAACTGCTTAAAAAGCAAGGCTGATTTTCCCACCCACTGTGCAACAATGTGAACGTGAACTGGCTTTCTTTTTTCTTCCGCAGTTATGTCTTCACAGACAGTTTCACTGCGTGGTCAGTTAGCAGAAAGCTAGGAGAGCCATGAAGGTCCATGCCACAAAACTAAAATTGCTTTGAGCGCTTTAGGTGAAAATTCTCGTGTTACGAGGTCAGCTGCATTTTCTGCGCCCGGGCAGTGGTTCCATTGGTCTGTATCTGTGAGCCGTTGGATCTCCATCATTCGGTTAGCCACGAAAGGTTTCCACTGTGTCGCTGAGCCCAGGACCTAGTGAAGTGCCATGGTTGAATCTGTCCACAGAAACCACCCTACAACTTGTAGTGTGAATGATCGGGCCAAGTAGTCTTTTAGTCTGGCATCCATTAGCATACCTGTTAATTCAAGTTTTTGAAGGCAAAGCCTCTTTAGTGGGGCGGCTCTCAATTTTGACAAGATCAAATTTCCATTGTGAATGCTCAGTCAACAAACACGCAAATATGCCACACTCCGTATGCCTTGGGGCTTGCATCAGTAAATATATGAATCTTCATCTTGTCGTATTCAGCACTGACACAACATCTCGGAATGGTTATCGCATGATGCAGTGCAATGTGCCATTGCGTCCACACTGCTTGCACCTATTCGGGC
Source organism: Rhipicephalus annulatus (assembly GCA_013436015.1). Lineage (NCBI taxonomy): Eukaryota > Metazoa > Arthropoda > Arachnida > Ixodida > Ixodidae > Rhipicephalus > Rhipicephalus annulatus. The sequence continues at coordinate 402,209 of WOVY01010105.1, read as the reverse complement.
AATGTTGTATCTTAGCCAACGCCTAGTTCCCAGAGTTCTTCGAACAGCACTTTGGCAGTCACTGTGACTGAATGAAGCAAACCTAAGGGATTGAAAATACGCACTGAGGCTTGAAGAACGAGTCTTTTGGTGTTGCAGTTTCTGTCAAAGAAATCTAAGAGAGGTTCTATAGAAAAGGCAAGGTGATCCCCTTCTTTATGTCACACAAGTCCTAACACATGCGCAGTACCGCTTGCGGGGCACTGCAATGTGTTCGTGGGACACCCATTTTCTTCATTCTGAAATATCTCCTGCAACGTTTTGGAATTCGAGTTCCACTTTTGAAGGGGCATGATTGCCCCTTTCATTATGCCCAGGGCTTCTCGATAGAATTCTTCAGCTGCTCCTTTCGTGTCGGCACCTGCAATAAGGTAGTCGACGTAGAAGCTCTCAGCCAGTGTTTGTGCTGTGCCCGAACAGCTGTCGATCATGCCGAGATGGTGATGTATCGTGGCAGTAAGCAGAAATGGGCTACTGGTCACTCCGAACGGGACTCTTGTCATCCTCCAAACTTCAAGTGGCGGATTCGGTTTTTTTAGTGGTATACTTCTCCATAACAGAGGAAGCGTATGACATATCTATCTTACTTTCTCAGTGATATTTATAAAAACGCCTTTTCGATATTTGCACTAAGTCCGATGCGGTGCGTTCTGAAATTCAGCATGACCTTTAAGATATCTGGGTTTAAGTTTGGTCCTGAATCCAGAGCTTCATTCAGTGACACGCACCCACTTTCGCTCGACGACACATCAAAGTCCACTCTGATACTAGTTGACAGGCTAGCAGGGCGCAACACAGCTCGGTGAGGCATGTAATACAATCTGTTCTCTATGCTTACTGCGTTTTTCGGAAGCCGCTCGGCAAATTCTTGTTCAATGTACTGACGTGTGGTCTCGTCGTACTTCGTCAGCATTGCCTCATCTTTCAACAATTTCATTGTGATGCTGGCCAAACGTTTCTTAGCAACTCCCTCGTTGTCAGCAAGATGAAAATGTATGGGCTTTCATGGCACAGCTAATTCATACCTTCCATCAGGGAACATTAAGAGAGGACTCGAAAGCCTTATGAACCTCGTCCTGCTCCTGATTATGTAGAACTTGGTCCACAATAGCCATGCTTTCGAGCTCCCAGAAAAGTTTGAGCTCAGTAGTTAATGCACATTTGTTTTCCGCTACAACAGCTCGAAGGACCGCTACTGTTGCACACATGTTGCTGTATGGCACTGTTCCCTGCTGTATTCACTCGAAGTGACTATTAATTGCAACCAGGCACCCCTAAAGCTTGTGCATTTCGCCGGTCACTAAACTGCATTAGTAGTCAGCGCCAATCAATATACCTGTGCCATTTTGCTCTAATTTTGCGGGTGGCAACCTAACATCAGCTAGACCAGCCACTTTCATTTTGAACTTTTTATCACCCTCTCGGGCACATGAAGCTCGTCCGAACAGATCTCGGGTATCTCCACAACATCGAGGGAGTGCTCTTTTCTGTCATACTGACTCCTCAACCAAAACCTTACTCGCCTTCACTTTTTCTTTATGGCACTGTCTGTTCCTCTAAAGGGAAATATGCTAATGCATTTCTCACCAAGTGCTTCCATATTCAGCTGACGTGACATTTCTTCTGTCACAAATGCTCTCTGAGTTTGGCCATCAAATAGTGCACGGGTAAAAAGTGTTCGCTGAGTACCTTTGCCCATATCTGAGCTGTCTGATAGCAGTACAGTGGTCGTTTCGTCATTTTTTCTAACTGTCGCAGAATGCAATTCGGTTGCTCTGTTAGCAGCAGGCTTCTACGCAGGATTGTACATTTGAGTAAGGTGCCTCTTACTGCACATTTTATACATTACTTCTTTGTTGCGACATTCTCGTGATTGGTGCCCTTTAATAGAACAGCGGAAGCATCGGCCGGCTTTGAGGAGGAGTGCCCTTTTCTTTCTTCGAGTGAAAGCGGCGCCTGGCATTCCTTCGTCACATGCTTCCTAGCGGCACAAAACGCACAAGGCTTTCTGTTTGGATTCCCAAGCCGTTAGGAGTGAAGCTGCTGACGCCCTCAAAGCTCGGGACCTTTTGTTATCAAAACGTGGTTTTGTACTACTGCCTTTGCCTTCTCTCTGGCCAAGCTGCAGCGCCTTTTCCCGGCTGTCCACCTCGTTTTTTTTTGAAAAAAAAAAACACTGTGAAATCGCAATGCACAAGCTATCCTATTTTTTTCTGCAGAGCAATGTTTGTGATATTCTACCACTAGTTCACCTGGTAGCATTCGCAGAAGTGCGGAGGCGAGCACTGCTCCTTAGCTGTCTGTCTGAACTCCAAGTGTCGTGAGGGTGGCTATATTTTGCTGCATGTGGTCATAGAAGCGACGTAGGTCTCTCACCTCGTGCCGACTTTATACGGTTAGTAGGTACAGCAACTGCGCAAGATGCTCCTGAATGAGCAGATTCGTGCATCCAACACGCTCCTTCAAAAGCTCAATGACCGTAATATATTTGGATGTGGTCGCTTTTATACCAGCCACCGGCTCTGCTGCCCTCCCAGAAAGCACTGAGTGCAAATACAGAAACTTCTCTCCGTCGGAAGAACGTCGTTGTCGTGTATGGCTTGCTGGTACTGCTCCCAGAAAGGATGCGACTCCATGGCGGCCCGTTAAACCGCTGCAGCTCTAGTTTCGGCAACTTCACCTTTGAACCGTTAGCTCTCAGGTTCCCGTTATGAGGGGCCCGAGACGCCTCCGCTGTTGTAATGGCGTTCGCTCGTTGAGCTCCGGCTTGTTAGTTGAGCCTTGCGACGCAGTTTACTATTCTGTCGTTCTACACGATTGTACGTGCGTAGTTCTCGTCGACTTCGTTTGGCACAAGTGGCTCGACAGCAGCGTCCACCTCATTCAGCTGTGCTAGCAGGGCGCCGAGTCTTGCTGACAGCACGTTTGGTGTCGCTTCGTCTGCTTAGATAGATAGATATGTGGGGTTTAACGTCCCAAAACCACTCTATGATTATGAGAGACGCCGTAGTGGAGGGCTCCGGAAATTTAGACCACCTGGGGTTCTTTAACGTGCACCCAAATCTGAGCACACGGGCCTACAACATTTCCGCCTCCATCGGAAATGCAGCCGCCGCAGCCGGGATTCGAACCCGCGCCCTGCGGGGCTTCGTCTGCTTGTGCTTCTAGCGATGAATCGGTTTCGGATATCAACTTCGTCGCTAGGGTTCTCAGAGCACCTCGTTTTTTTCTTTAGTCGTGCCCTCTTCTGTCGTTGCGTCGCCCTCAGCAGCGTGGGTGTGGTGTCGTTAGGCCTCGCTGCTTGAACCGTGAAGTCCGAGGCGGTTGCACCTCCACGGATCGTTGAGTTAATGGTAAAGTCCGTCGGAATGCCGATGCCTGATGGCCTATGTGTAATGCTGAACTGATAGTGGCTTCAGCTCCCGGGTTTTGGTACCAAAATACAGAAGCTACTGGGATACAAAAAAGACGCCACACGCCATCGTTGATGCTTTCAAAAAACTTATCTTTCTTGTGATGAGAAGAACAATAGTAAGAGTTCCACACTACATGGTTGCCAGAGGACTACAGAAAACAAGTTGATAGGAGATTTTACAGCGGTTACAAGGTACGATCTGTCTGGGACCTTACTACCACTCTCGTCAGAGACGGCGCATGGGCTCCGGTCGTTCGGAAACGTCGCTACGCTGCCCGTATTGCGATTCCTATGCCCAAGACTCTTATAACGGGAGAGCATCCAAGGGACATCGGTCGAGCTTTCTTCGCGTACCCCGATGTCGCCAAGACCGCGCGGTCTCCCGTGGCCTGGGACTGCTGCCCATGCTTCCCGTCGCGAAATCCTCTCGTTCAATGATCCATAGACCCCTCAGCAGCTTTGGGATGCTGTACAAGCTACCTCGGACAAGCAACACGCTACCGTGGCCACAACCAACACCTCTCACTTTCCAAACACTGCCACTGGCTCTGCGTGTGGGACATCGGATAACGCCCCGCAGCTGCGGCATACCCTCGCGCGACTCCGCTTTGAGTTTAACGTCTTTATAGCGCGTAGTCCAATGATATGTCCTGCTGCTGTACCAAACTTCTGTGAAATTAATGCCCTGCTGGTTGCGGCCGCTTCGCAAGAAATGGAATGCACTTCAGCCGAGAACCGCAGAGAGCTAAGGTTTGCCCTTGCACAGCTCTCACAGAAACTTAGTGGTTTGGCGTCAGCACAGTGTGGATTTTCACCTGTCATCTAACCACCACCTGCACTCTGCGGACTACCGGAATTCTACGGGTTCCAGAACAACGCCAACCACAGGGTGGCAACCATTCACGCTTTAGCAGCGCGTGAAGCCTGGACGGAGCCGCGGAAATGGTCGGTGGCCGTGGACCGCCTTCGGGCAGGTGCAGCGGCATGGCACCGGTATGAATGCGTGAAACAGAAGTCTTGGGTGGAGTGGAGCTCCAAGCTTATAGCTGCCTTTCGCCAGATTCCTGGTGCCTTAAGCGGGTCCCAGACGGAGCTCAGTATTGACAGCGCCTCGAGGCTGGAATGAATACATCGAGGAGTTCTCTGCTGCTGACCCTGACCGGAGCCGCCGAAGTCCTACTCTGCAGGTCCCGTGCTCTGCGTCGGTATTCAGCCTTGAAATACCGCCGCCAGACCTTCGTCAGGATATATGGCTCTCGCGCTCGTCGCTGTCTGAGGACACGGACGCACTTACCCTTGACGTGCCAAACACCACTGAACCAGACCAGACACGATCGTCAGTAACACAGTGTCCTGGTAACCACTTCACAAACAGGCCTTTCCGAGGATGCGAACAAGATGAGCCCTGGAAAGACACAGCCCTGTTTGCACGAGCCTCAGTCATTCATCTCTGAAGACTCGCCGACACTCAGTCGCACAGACACTCGGTTCCCAAGGAATGCCTTCTTATAAAAAAGTGAGATACCTAGCCAGGCTGAGGCCATTTTCATTGAGAACTTGTTGTGGACCAGCTCTTTTGTTGTTGCCTCCCAGGACACCATGAGCACACGCGACGCTTCGTCAGAAGCCACCGGCTCGACCACGTCAGAGTTTTGCGGTGGTATTGCTGCGCGACCATGAGCGGCGTCACGTCTCATTTCGAAAAATGGCCCATGCATTCAATGGATGCCCCGCAGGGCATCCGGCTGCAGCTACAACTTGCCCCACTAGCGGTAGTTGAACAGACACCAGCGTTTCCAGATTGGTCTACGACCTTGCCGGAACAGTCAGTGTCACCCGCCAGAACCATCGCCGAGATTTTATGATGAGCATTTTGATGTCCGGGAACACAAAACTTGAGTACCTCGAAACGTCTGAATCCGTAGGCTAGAACAGAAAAAGACAGCTTTTCCTGCGAAGTCGCAGCGTGCCCAAGGTTCTCTACCACCGCGGAACAACCACGGGCGCCCGCCATAGTCGTCATCGGCAGCTGATTGATCGATTGATATGTATGGTTTAACGTCCCAAAATCACCATATGATTATGAGAGACGCCATAGTGGAGGGCTCCGGAAACTTAGACCACCTGGGGTCATCATCAGCAGCTCTCTATGCTAAATGCCAGCGTGGCCGAGAACTTCAATCTTAATGACAAAAGGTTTTCGTCCACTAGAAGCATGCATGCTGTGCCACTCATCTCACGCCGCGTGGTTGAGGCGTCAGATGATCGATTTCGAGGCGTCACTATGATTTCACCAACGTAGCCCACCAGAATCACTCATGGCAGATCCACCAGACAAGTCACAGCGTGCACTGGACTAACCGCCTTGATTCAGCTAAAGCCGCCTGACATAGATACTAACGGCTCGCAGTCATGACCCAGTGTGATGACTAAGAAAGACGCCAATGTACAGGCACGTGAGGAGGTAGAGCGAGGTAGAATAGAAGAATGAAGTCAGAATATAAAACAGCTGGCCCAGGAACGGGTGCTGCCTCTGCGTTACTCGTTATCACAATATGTAGACATTTTGTATGCATTGACATATCTAAAGAATATGCAAATGTGAGAACTGGTTGTTCATTGTTGCGTAACAATGTCACTACCACAGCCGCTGGTTGAAAGAGCGCTCTTTCATCCAGCGGCCGCGCCACTACTAACGTTCGCAGCAGTGGTATGCTGAAAGGTTCTTGTATTAGTCGTGATTTTGGTCATGCGAAGCGTAATGCCGATGCATATTCTCAATGTCTTAGCTTTGAAGCAACTGTTACGAGTTGAATCGAAATTCAGTAGTTGTGTGCATATTGTGACCTTACCAAAAAGGCCCACTACACTGGCGTTTACTGGTGACCACATTGTGAAATGTGGTCTCACATAATTACAGCACTCGCGTCAGCACACAGACTTCAATGTTATTGAAACTCAGTTCGTTTTACGGTGTGATGTATCAATATCACACGTAATTTTCGATATCGTAATCCCCCGGGGTCAAGCAACGCTTACTGAATCAAAGGAATGTATACGTAATGTTTATACCAACTGCTATGAAAGTGCAGTTAACTTTGAAAATCCAATCGACGTTAACCCGGCATAACATATGTCTCATGGGTTTACATTTGCAATGCTTAATGCTTTGTTATAAAATTAGACAGCCAGCACTGCAACCATGCATCATTCAAGTTGAACCAGCCTTACGCCTGCATAGTGTCTCTTTCCAATGCTGTTTCAAGACCTGGTATGGCTCTATCATAGAGTACCCGATTGCCATCCAGGGTGCTTGGGTTCGATTCTTTCCGAGATCCCAATTTTTAATTATGCATTCTTCGGGTCTACGCAGCCGGTGTCAGTTTCTCTCAGCGCTCTCACATTTAAGTTACTAATATCTGTCTTCGCCGTTACACGATGGATGTAAACAGTCAATCACCTGTGGTGCATATCCGCTTACCGCAGCGTGTAGAATACGGGTGCCACACGTGCTGAGGAAGTAGCTTGACGACATTCGCGACAGGAATTTCACTATAATCATGTCCTGAGAAGATAGTCATATCCTCAAGCTCTCTTACCCTCCCATATCAGTTTTGGTCTGCACCTACTTAGAGGTGATCAGGAAAGCACGCAGACGTAGACAGACAGACAGACAGACAGACAGACAGACAGACAGACAGACAGACAGACAGACAGACAGACAGATAGACAGATAGATAGATAAATAGATAAATAGATAAATAGATAAATAGATAGATAGATAGATAGATAGATAGATAGATAGATAGATAGATAGATAGATAGATAGATAGATAGATAGATAGATAGATAGATAGATAGATAGATAGATAGATAGATAGATAGATAGATAGATAGATAGATAGATAGATAGATAGATAGATAGATAGATATGCTCAAAGTAGCCTAAGTTCGCTACGAAATGTTTCGTCGCATTTAAAAGTCAATATAAACTGCCCGACCCTACGATCATACTCATAAAAACAAATATCTGCCTAATTATTCGTGTCAATGAATCGTTGGTATTCATGCTGCGCAGAAGGCTTCGTTTCACTTCATTCTTTGCAAAGACTAATAAGTGATACTGTGTCGTCCACCTCGATGGAACAGTGGTTACGGTATTTGGCTGCTGACACGAAGGTGATCACTTCGATACCAGATGGCGGTTGCGTTTCAATGGTGGCGAAATTCTAGAGGTTGTGGTTCTGTGCGATGTCAGAGCACGTTGACGCCTTCGGAACTGTGGTGTCAATCGACACCAGTGCGCAACATTTCCCCGAGCACCACTGAAATTAAATCAAAATTGCTCATTTTGAAGGAATAATTCTTGCATGGTCACCACTGCGACGAATATCAAAATTTGGCATGTCTGCGGAACTGGGGTCCACAAAGAAGAAACTTGACCACAGTCTTGGTTGAAGCCGACGCGCGTAAAGTGAGGCTGGCACGCGTCACTTTCGGGTCGACGTACCGCAGCCAATTCAATGAGTATCACACTGATTAATAAGACTATGTGTAGAAGGAATAAAGGAGCCTTTTTTTATTTTACAATAATTTGATGCCATGTTCATTATTCCATAAGTACTTGTGTCAGTGACTCAATCTTCTTGTTTGTGGCCTTGTAATGTGTTATCTATTACGTAAACACGCACAAACTAAGTATCCAACCAGAATAAAAAATCAAGAGCTGAAAGAGCTGAAGAAAACCGTGGGGTCCTAATTTCCAGATTGAGAGAGAGAGAGAGAAGAAAAAAGAGATAGCGAGGAAAGGCAGGGAAGTTTACCAAGCTTGGCCAGGTTGGCTACCCTACACTTCGGGTGGGAGGAAATGGAATTCTAGATAAGAAATAGATGCAGAGAAAAGAAAAAGAGTAAGAAAGAGATTGATAAATAGTCAGCTCGAGACTACAAAAAGCAAAAGCAGGGAGGTTAACTTGGTTAAACCGGTTTCCTAAGCTACGCAAGGGTAAAGAGGGGAGGAAAACAGAGAATGTAAGAAGCAAAGACAAGATGCTGCTTGCACGCATCCAGCGCCCATTGCGCATATACAGAAGGCCATCAAACTGTGAACTGTCACAGAGTACGGTTCAACTTCGATTGTCTTAGATGAACTAAACCGCAATCCGTGATGTTAATGAATGCTGGCAACGACTGGCTTTAAGGTATCCAGAACTTGCCGCGCGCTTCAAATTGATGGGGTTGTCAACCCAGTGAGGAGTGTGCATACTTTGGTTATCAATGACCTCAACGCCGCGAAGACATGTATGTCTTAGTCACGGAAATCAATAGTGCTATCTTGTGCTGTTTCAGAATGCATGGTGCGACATCCAACATCACTTTCAACTCTACGTTTTTTGACTGTCTGAATGTAACGCGTTGGCTGGTGGTGGTGGCGGCGGCAGTGGTGGTATAGCTGTCGGAAAAGAGGACTCCGCTGGATTACGACATCCTGGTGATGGTCCGGATCACGCAGCATTATTCCTAAACTTCCGCCGGTGACAGGAACGTCGGTGTCGTTTTCTGACAATATCAGCGACTTGTTGTGCACTAAGCCACTCCTTACAATCTGTTTTATTACACTGCATTCTTTCTGTACTGACGGACAGTCTCTTGATGAAGCTTCGATTTATGGTGACTCGGATATTTCAGGGTAGATGCTCGGCAGAGTTCTGCATTGTGTCCTGCAGCGTTGCCGTTGGTGGCTACTTTGAGCCAAATTGGCTACTTTACGACCCCGTTTGGCGACAAAGGTTTCCCGTTGGTGCCTTTGCTACTTCTAACTTCTGCTTTGGCACATTTAGCAGCCATTTTTGTGGCTAAAAGTACAGCATCTCTCGCTAACCACGTGTCGATGTGAAGCAGTCACTGCTTACGCCCAATATGACGCTGGCGTTGACGCTGCGGCTCATAGTGGCGTTCCGCAGGAGAGAAAGCTGGGGAGGCGCAAAGCACGCAGTGATGGACTGATGTTTCCTACTGGAACATGCCAATCGCTGCTAATGGGCAATGACAGACAGAAGACTCTGATTGGACACAGAGACTCGCAGTCCGCTTTTAGTTAGCACGCACGCGGCAAGTTTTGATTGTTGAACAACGCACAGGAGAGCTCTCCCATAGGCAATACCTTCGAAGTGAAGATCCAGTGCTTATATAGCATACGGGGAGACCAGTGAAAGGTTGTGCAGTGCGAGCAGTCGGTTTTTTCAATCAAGAAACTCGCAAGCAGGCACTGCCTGCGTTGGCGTTGCGAGGCGATAGAGAAGGAAGCGTAGAAGAAAGAGAGGGAGGGGACGCGCATGTACAGGGGGAGGAGGAGGCGGGAACACCGCTGAGAGGGATGCCTAGAGGAGAGATAGTGGGGGGCGTAGGAGAGGAGAGAGAGGCGAGGGGACGCGCGTGCGCTTTGGAGCATGCACGCCACCATATCGAGCGAGCTCAAAAGATGCCGCACATCTAATATACAACATTTTTAAGTGTTTTTAGCGTCAGCCGATGTGCTTTTACCCTTCCACCTGTCACTAAGATGGCATCCCCGAGGCACGGCAAAGCAGCGCACGGCGCGCATCGAAAGACGGAGTGACAAAGTTACGATCATGTTGGCTAATGGGTGCATAGTACGCTGCTCACCACTTATGCTTACACTGCGTGCTGGTTTATAATGCTGATGCAAAGCGGATGTTCTCGCGCAACATCTGACAAAAACAGATGTGCGCAGAAAAAATTTAAATAGGGCTGTTCATCTTCACCACATTTCAACATATTTTAATTTGCACTAGTATCATGGAAACTCTACGAATGAAGTTCGGTCTCCAACTCCAAATAAGAACTGCGCCATCGTTTAATATTTTCACCGGCTTTCATTTTCCATATTTACGCTGTCTTTTGGGACAAGTTCTATCTGGACTTCGTACACTATAGCCGGTGAACTGAAATCACAGTAATTCAACAGTTTATTCGTTACTTTCGTGCGACTTGAAAAACCGAGAAACAGTCAAAACAAATTGTGCTATTGCTAAATTTTTCCTTGTATTTTAATGTATTATTTATGGTTCAACCATGAAAAATATGTCCATTCACTCACATTTGTTCTATTTAGCTACAAATTTGGCGATAAATTTATGGGATGGCTACCTTGGCCACTTTTAGCTCGTGTTCTGGCTACTTTTCAAAGCTCCCCAAGAGCAACCGTGTGAGGGTTGCCAATGGTGGCGACTTTGCACCAAATTTGCTACTTTTGGACCCCGTCTGGTGACTAAAATTTCGGTTGGCGCCATGGCTACTTTTTGGCTACGTTGAACGTGCGTTTGCTCTGCTTTTTATACATGTGACACCTTTTGAGCAGCAGATGTGACTTTAAGCACGAAAGGTGCGTAAGCTGTCATAAGCAATGGTTCGTTGTCGAGATAAGTATTAGACAACCAACGCCATGGGTGCGCGCGATAGCGAAAACGGGAGGCGAAGTGATTGCATTTGACCCTCATATATATATATATATATATATATATATATATATATATATATATATATATATATATATATATATATATATATATATATATATGCCTGCTCACTGCTGCCGTCACGTCACGCGTCTAGACTGAGCGAAAGCACACGAGAGGCTGTGAAGCCACTGCCACCATTGTGTTCCGTGAAAAGACAAAACGTTCGCGGCGAGTTTTACATGTATACAACAGCTCCATTCTTGCGTTCGTGTCTAGATTGGCGCTGATATGAGGAATGTGTTTCACTTTAAATTCTTTGGTGTATAATGTTTTTTGTAAGCATTTATTATTCCCTCTGGCCGTAAGAAAAAGTATTGTGTGCTATTGAGCACGCGACCAATTTATAAGAGTAAAGTTTGGTGGCCCAACACAGAGGCAAAGTAAATAAGGTATATCTTATTAATTTCGATTTACCCACAGACAAAGTCCAGAAGACGCACACAATGTGTTCCTAATATTTGCTAAGCTTCTGCAGCTTTCTTTTGCTGAGTGAGTGCGTTTGTTGTGTTGTGCATGTTGGTGTATCGGCGTACTTGGTAGTCGTCCTCAAGTATTTCTGCTTAAAATGAAGCTCCCACACGGAAAAACATTCAAAAAAGCGTTTTGCCACAGCTTTTCGTCTTAAGATGTGCCTTATTGAGAAGCTATAGAACAGGAAAATTCTTTAGGTATGTACAGACATCCAACTGCAATTGAAGAGCAGCAGCACATACTCCAGGTACAAGAAATTAGGTGGATGTACTAGAGAGACCGGTGCATAATCAAAATAAAGCCAAAGAATGATCGAAGCAGCGGTAAGAAATACTACGTAGTTTATATACCAGATGCAGGACACCACGCGCCAACACTCTTTCCCTTATACAAACAAAGGGACCGGATGTATTTGGATAAGCCCGAGGTGCTATGCACAAATAGCGAAATGTTTACCGACCCTGAAGGAATAACGCCTGTTGACAGTACAATGCCACGCGCGATTATTGCTTTATTTTAATGTGTTTGCGTGGCGAGCAGCGGAACCTAGAACGCAGTTGAGCGGAGCGTGAAGCTGCGTCTATTTCAATTTGCCGTCATTTTCAGCCAATAAGTCCGTACCTCGGCAAATGCGCTCGTGAAAAACGCGAAATCAATGCAATTCCTAGCATTATCTCGGTATGATACTTTATCGTGGGGGTGAGCACCAGCGCCGCTCAGCTGACAGTGTCCAGGGTTAACGCTTCCGCTAACAGGTAAAAAGCGCACACGACACCATTTTACAGCAAGAACTGAATGTGCTCAACGTGGTGCCTTTAAAACAACTCAAAAGGAAGTAGTATTGACGCACACATACCTTGGAATGGCGGAGAGAACTCAAACGAGTGTCATTCCGATTAACGGCATGCTCTCATTTTGCTTTTTTGGTCGTACGTTGGGATGAAAGCACTGCTACCTTCGGCACATGGTCAATATCGGCGACAGCTGGGCCCGCAGCAATGCCCCATTGCAAGAGCTTGCAGGTGTACAATACGCGAACATTCAGTGAACGAAGCCCTTCACATCACCCCACAGCACTTCACAGGAGCTGAAAAACACATTCATCTATACGCAGTTGTCAAAAGAAACACAAGCCCTCCACTACAGGCTTCGACAGGCTTAGCAATGCTGCAATCTCGAATGGCAGAAGCATGCATGCACACACCTACTCGACAGGAAACGAGTGCGAGAACTGAGTGACGTCAGAGGCCGTGCCCCGAGTAGTGAGCAGGCCTGAAATATTTTTCTAGGTGGCATTGGCCAGATACGGTGCGATACTTTGTTCCTCGGCCGGTGTCCTCACGGGGTACCAATCTGCAAGTATTTGCTAAAGTGGTTGAGCTTTTTGTCGAGGCGTAGTTGCCTCAATCGCTCGCTGTTCTTCTTTCATAAAATACCGGTGCACTGAAGTTATACTAACCGCTCCTATATAGTGGCCGTGCCACGTGCGGGAAATTGTGGTTTATCTCTGTAAACGATATTTTATGTCTGTAAATCATGGTTTATGTCCGTAAACCTTGTTACTTGTAGCGAACATATATATGGTCCAATAATATTTAACGCAAACAGAAAGAATGAAATATTCTGTGTAATTGCAATCGTACTGACAGCATAAAGACATGAAATGCAGCCTTTCCCCTTTACCAGCTCACTGAAATTTTTGCCGCTTGAACCTGTTTTATAAGATGTACCTCACGACACCTTTGTTTTATCACCGCAATATGTTTCATTTTGTTCGTTAATGATATGAGGTAGGCACTCCAATTTGTAAAAGCACGAAGATACTGTACTGCACACAGAAACGACTGCAATTGCGTTCCTTGCCGGAGAAGCGGGGAAAATCATCGTTTTCGCGAGGCAGTAACCACCGTTACACGACTACTAGTCTGTTGGAAGTCTGACGGCGTTTTCTGCTTACTGATTGTACTCTGTCAAATTTTTGTTGATCTTTTATCTACTATCGTCATTTGTCCTTCGCCTTGAGGATAAGTAAATAAATAAGTAAAAATTAAATAAATCAATAAATGTGTGACTCAGCTGTGTCTTGCGAACCAAGAAAGAGCAAGACATTGTGCTCTTATTTATTTTCGTTTTTCGCATATTGATATCAAATTTATTGTAGAACAATAAAGCAGCCATAATGTCTCCTTTCTTCTGTACTGCTACAAATTTCACGACAAATTTAAACAACGTGGCTACTTTCACTACCTTTAACTTGAAATATGGCTCTTTTTCAAATTTACCTAACGACAAACCTAATTGTGGGGCTCTGCATATTGGAGCCAAACCGCCACTTTAGTGAAACCTCCACTCACATGACCGATTTTCGATCACCTTCAAGAGTATAGTGGTTTTGGTGTAAACGGACAAACTACGTGCCTACAGTGTCCCACCTTTTTCCGGAATCCTTCACTGCGGCATGTATCACAATCATATCGTGGTTTTGGGACGTAAAAACCCATATATTCTCCAATAACACAGTGTAACCTTATTTGTGCTCTATCCGCATTCGTTTCTACATTTTTATCATTATTCAAATCAAACAAAACCAAAAGGCTTTATTTCGGTGTAGCGCCAACACTACATACCGATGATGATACGTGGGGTTTAACATCCCAAAACCACCATATGATTATGAGAGACGCCGTAGTGGAGAGCTCCGAAAATTTCGACTACATGGGCTTCTTTAATGTGCACCCAAATATGAGCACACAGGCCAACAGCGTTTTGCGCCTCCATCGAAAATGCAGCCGCTGAACACTGCATACCAAGGAAATCGGGCTAAAGGTGTGTCACAGTATGCTTGACGAGGGCCCAACTTCTCTTCGGTAGTTCAAGCACATGTCTAGGCAAGAATTTAACAGAAGAGTTACACAGTGAATAAACAATATTATCTTAAACTAAATAGATTTGGTATGGAAAATTACTCACATTTGCAGCCTCAAGAAAAGAGCCCCTGAGATAACACAGTGAAGACCTGACGCCGGATAATCTATCTGATGGGCTGTTTCTATGTCACATGTTCTTTCCTGTCTATCAATGGTCAAGCGATACTAGAAATATAGATATTAGTGATGTGCCTGCGCATTTTCCTCTATTATCTTGTTTTCGCACGTGGTTTCACGGTCAGATATGCACTAGTTGGCCAGTCTTAATCAGTGTTATGATAGTTCACAGTGAGATACGCCAACACGTATTGCTGAAAGTTTATTCACTGTGTTCGCTAGGCTCATCTAAAGGTGTGGGCGTGTGACACATACATACACACACACACACGCACACACACACACACACATACATACATACATACATACATACATACATACATACATACATACATACATACATACATACATACATACATACATACATACATACATACATACATACATACATACATACATACATACATACATACATACATACATACATACATACATACATACATACATACATACATACATACATACAGAAATATGTTTGAAAAGAAAACGACGCGCCCACACGTAGCGGGCACTTTATATCCTCTTTTCGCTTCTGGGTCGAGAGAAACATTTCGTGATCACTGCTGTATGGCTGTAGAAACCTTGCGCTGCAGTCACTTTTATGCAGTCACCGGCTACCCCTCGCAGTTCATGTGATGCGAATGGGTCCAATGCTTCGGGTGTCTTTCGGTGTTCGATACTAAGAGAATAAAAACTCTGTAGGCAAGGCATATGGATGGTATCAAGCATTCCAAAATAAACTGGTTGAGTATGACACGAACGCCGCCAAAAAAAAACTTTCTTTTTAAAAAAATGTGTGTTAACTTGATTGTCGGCCTTCGACCAGAGTGCTGTAGCCAGGTTTCCCGAATAAATTTGCCATTCAAGGTAACTTCATTCAGAGAATGGGAGAAAGAAATCGCTACTTTTTTCACCATGTGTTAAAGAAAAGCTACTCAAAAGAATGCAGCAAAGGTGCAGCCCATAATTTTTTCATAGTTAATGCTGTATAAATATCTAAAATAACTCCTTTCACTGCTGACAAATGTTCCAAGGAATCTCATAAGAACCTATCTTGTACAGAAACGCCAAACCGGTGGTCTGATTATGGCCTGTTCCAAAGTGTACAAGGAAGAGCCCATGCTTCTACGTCCGGCATATTAACTATGTGGGTACAAGAAAGAAAAGGGTCTTCCAGCTACCACCTGAATTTTAATGCATGCACACTACGGTCGTAGGCCACATTTCAAATTCACTCGCCAATGAGCTGTGCCTCTTTTTTTTCTCTTTGTAAATTATATGGGCGCGTATGGTTTCCTCCTCTGTTCTCAATCTTTGAACTGTCCCGTGAAGGTGCTTTGCGAGCGAAACACTACGCCCAAGGGAGCCTTTTTTTTCTCTCCGGGTTTCTTAACATCATTCTATATTCAACGTCGGCACTTTCTATTGCTGTAAATAACTATGCCTGTTCCCTTTCACTAGCCTTCAACTTAAGAGAGCCTATTTTTATGGACTTTTTATTCTGAACGCACAAGTTTTGAAATTCATGATGTGCGCAGAGCAGAATCTAGGCTCCTTTGATGTAATAACAAGAACTCTATGGCAAGTATTTATGTTTCGAAAGAGCAATATTCAGGAGTCCGTGAGCTGGCACACTCACAAGAACGCTGGTTTCCCACTTCATCACAATCTTTCTGTTCGAACATGCGCGAAATTTCGATTTTGATTTAGGTTAAAAGATATTAGTAGCCTGGACCACGCACAAGGCAGTTCAGAATATTTGCCCCTCTTCGCACTCAAGGGAGGCTGGAAAAATTACATAGACGAGTAACAGCTCATACTTTTCTCATACCGCCTATTGTGCAAACTCGGTGATCGCACACGTAGTGTTTTGCTGGAAGTGTTCAATGAGTTTTGGCGAGCTGGAGCTGTTCCCAGAAAATGAAAAACAAGCCGTTTGGTTCCCCTTCTCACACCTGGAAAATCACCTTTAGAGCTGACATGATACCGCCCAATAGCACTGGCTAGTTGCGTACGCAAGCTAATAGAGCGAATGGTTCTTACCAGGCTCGAGTGGTTCTCATAATGCTACAAAGTATATCCAGATGCCATGGCCCGACTTCGTCGTCTTTGTAGCTCTATTGACAACGTCATCGACTTGGTGACATACGTACAACACCAGAAAATGAGTAGACGGTTATCTGTAGCATTGATTTTGGATGACAAAGGAGCGTGTGACAACGTCTCTAACGATGCCATACTTGACGCCTTGGAGTGAGTCTTTTGGGAGGGTGAGTGTACCGCTGGATCTGCTGCTACATTAATATGACATCATTGTTAGTGCAAACTGATGATGGGTCGACGTCTACACCGTCGTCTTCCCCAACGGTGGTGCACATGTATGGAGGCCCACATTTTTTAGACTTGTTGTGATAGGCCTCGTGGAGAGATTACCATGGTCGGTGCAGATATCTATCTATGCAGACGGCATTTGTGTCTGGACGTCAGGTGTAACACGTCCGCAGGTACGTGCGAGACGCCAGAAAGCAGCGAACTCTATTTCGGCCTAGGTTAGAAAACAAAGCCTCGAGATTTCTCCTGAGAAATCGGCACTGGTTACGTTCAAGTGGAAAGCAATGACATCATATCCTATCACCATAAATTGACAAATCGTCTGCTACACCCGAACATACAGGTTCTTGGGGGTCACGATTCTTGAAATTTCTGCTGGATTTCCCATGTGCCCACTCTAAAAAAGCGCCTAAGAACCATCTCCTAACTTTTCAAATTCTAAACTGTTCAACTTTTCAAAAGGACAAAAGTGAGGCACGTCAGTGCACGTAATGTTGATGCTATACAGAACGCTGTTTCTGGGGTACCTGCTTTACAGCCTGCCAGTTTTGGTAAAGGCGTGCAATAGCAGTTTACGCACACTCGAAAACGCTCAGGGTCAGGGACTCCGAGTTTGTCTTGGACTACCACGCTGCACATCTACAGCGGAGACCATCGCAATCGCCGAAGATCATCCGGCCACAATGCACAATACTCTGGAGGTGCTTCGAGCGCATAATAGGCACCTTGCTCGCGCCCCTGCCTACCACCTCGCTTCGCTTCCAGAAGCCCGACCGAGTGTCTCCTTCTGTAAGAGAATATTGAGTTACCGTGAGTGCTTTCCAGCTGGACACGCGCCTTCGGAACGTATCCTGACACCCATTTGGCGTTTAGAGCGTTCAAACTTACGCTTGACAGTGCCAAAAATTCAAAAGAAGGTGGATCTCTCGATGGCAGCTTTGAAGCAGCTGACTCTACTTATGTTGCACGAAGAATACAAACACCACGTGAAACTTTATACGCATGGCTCGACAAATGTGGAGGGGTTTGCAGGAGCTGTGATCTTCCCTGCAAAAGCCAAAACCACCCAGTTCAGAACGTCCCACAAAACATGGACAACCGCAGAGCTCGCGGCATTCCTCTGCGAACTTTGCAGGATTGATTGAGAACCACCTCTAAAATGGTGCATTTTCAGTGATTCGAAACCAGCTCTGCAATTTATTCGAACTGCGCTACGTCGTGGACGTCCAGATTGATTGGTGCTCGAAACACGATTACTGTGTCAACAAGTAATGGAGAAAGAACATGGTGTAACTTTTCAATGGTTACCAGCCCATTTTGGCGTCAAAGATGACGAGCATGCTGACGATTCAGCATAGAACGCTCACGAAAATGGTATCAATGAATTTGTTTGACTATCAAGAAGCGATGCATTAGCACTGATTAACACGCTCGCGTACAAACTCGCAAGGTCTCTGTGGAACACGCCCGGTTTTCTTCACACCCGTCTTCATCGCCTGGATCTGTGCCTACAACTTAGAATTCCATCTGGTTTATCCCGAGCTGAGACAACCGTTCTCTGCTGCATGTGCTTTAGGGTGTCTTATACGAACGCCTTTGCTTGCAGCATCGAATCGGCAGACAGTGCTGCGTGTGACCGTTGCAGGGCGCTGACGAAATTGTCGAACATATTATGTGTCAGTGCCCTCAGTACAGCTGTCAGAGGCACTCCCTGTCAGCAGTGTTTGCACGCCTCCACGACCAGCCGCTTTCCAAAAATCAATTTTAGGATGTCGGAAAGATCTAGATTCACGTAGAAAAGCGACAGAAGCTCTCTAGAACTTTATGCGAGCGACCCGCCTCGTCAAACGATTGTGACATTACAGTGTGTGTGTTTTGCTTCCTTCCCTCTCTCTCACTTCCTGTTCCTTACTTTTCTAACTACCGTTGTAGGGTAGCAAGACAGATAGTGGCCTTCACGTTAACTTCCCTGCCTTTCTGCATACCACACACACACACACACACACACACACACACACACACACACACACACACATATATATATATATATATATATATATATATATATATATATATATTCGCTATTTCTGTTTTTAACAATCGAAATATTGCCTTTAGCGCTACATATTGAGTGCTAAATTAGGCAGAGCTGGCTGCCGCGAGTGCAAAGGTAAACGCGGCCCCTTTGGTAAAAATAGCGGCGACTCCGCCGACACATGAACACGGGCACGAGATGGAGATAAAATGAGAAAATGGAGTGAGCACCGACTCCAGCCCTCCATGGAAGCGAAATATTTAGCAACGCCACGGTGCCTCTTTCGCCGTCGTCGCTGCAAAGTGCATATCACTTTCTCGAAGAATAACGTCCGTCGGGCCAAGCGGCAAGCGCCCTCACGCACACTGTGCGGGCACTCCTCGGTGTAGTGACCCGCCGTGACCTCTCTCTTTTCCATTCACTCACTTCCTTCATCGTGAATCTTGCATATCGAATTACGCTGCGTGCGCCAACACGGG
Organism: Rhipicephalus annulatus; assembly: GCA_013436015.1. Classification (NCBI taxonomy): domain Eukaryota; kingdom Metazoa; phylum Arthropoda; class Arachnida; order Ixodida; family Ixodidae; genus Rhipicephalus; species Rhipicephalus annulatus. The sequence goes on along the minus strand of WOVY01010105.1, from coordinate 382,854 downwards.
CAGTCGAGCTACATGGCGCCGCAAACTGGGCGCGCGAGCCCCCAATGACGACGTTTCACGTGCTCCGCTAGCGCAACGCTCTCAGCACTTGGCAGCCTCCGGCGCAATGCACGAGAGTTTTGTTGCTCAAAGTGTCCGATGCCTCACAACCCGGTAACCAAACAGCCCACTTGAGAGATAGAGAGAGAATGGGACAGCCACGTGGCGCAGTTTGTGAAATACGAAACGCTTTTAATGCGCTGACAAGCCGGCGCCGCAATGCGTAAATCACGGCACGTTTTACGAGGGCGGAAAACGAAAGGAATAGATGTAGAGTGATGTGGGCAGTGTTTCATGCCTGCCAGCACGCGGCTCTTGGAGTGGGGAGCATCTTTATGTGTACAGCGCAGCGCAGCGCGGCGTTCTGAAGTGGTCGGAGAAAAAAATTTGAGGCGAGCCATAAGCACAGCGACAGCACCACTGGTTCAGTTAATTGACGAGCCTGTCGCAAGTGTCAGTTCTTATAACCTTGAAGCGCCTCAAATGACCGCAACAGGATAGGAACGACATGTGCACATCTTTCGCAGCTTGCCTTTGGTATTACTGGGCTTCGAAATGCGTGGTTCAACTGACGAATGAACGTAAGTGGAGGTGTAATGGACGATACACATTTTATGTACGTTAGCTTTATCTACAAATGCTCAGGGTGTCATAAATTTATACTAAACGTTCTTTTGCGCCCCGTAGCTCACACAGAATTCAACAGCTCAACGTCTGCGACAGTCAAGGTATAGAGGTATATAAATGCAAAAAGAAACTATGGGCCATCTCCCCAAAGGGAGTCTTCATAGGGTGCGAAGCAGCAGCGGTGCGCATGGCGTTGACTCGGTTTAAACTGGTGTTGACGTCGCCATTCGCGAACGCGATCGGCTTCGCTAACCCTGGCAACGCCGGCGACAGCCGGGAAAGGTAGGCGCACACTAGCGGGAAGCATGCCGTGACGGCGTCCCACTCGTTGGCGCGATCACGCGGCAAGCAGTGGCGCGCTGTCTAAGTTGTCGGCGCTGCGCGATTCTCGAGGCGCGTGCAGCACGCGCTATCGCCGGCTCGCGGCTTCATCTCGCCGACAGATAGAGAGAGGTGGCGTGGGTCAGATGATACCCACGTGAGGAGTGGGCTCGAGCGTTGCGAGTGGTGGAGAGGGTGAAGCGAGAGAGAGCTGACACGCGGCAAGCTCGTGGCAGGTGAGGGAGAGGACGTCACCGCGCACTGCTAGGAGGGCGTGAGCTACTTGGCACCGCTCCAACACCTGTGGCGATGGGAGCGGTGTGGACGGAGAGACAGCGTTACACAGGCTAGCCAAAGAGCTGCTTCGTATGTAATACTTGTTTGATATCGCGCTTATCAAATATTCAAGCAAGATTTGAGAGCAGAGGCTCACGATCGTACAAGTTCTGCAAGCCACATATCAGCAAAGAACATCATGTGAATCCAATTATTTCACGCTTTGAACAATCCCACCACATTGCTATACATGGTGTAGGAAAAGAAGTGAGGGAGAAGGAGTGGGAGCGTGAGGAGGAAGGAAATGACGAGGGGAGATGTGAAAGTGGGTATGCGTCTTTGAAAGCGACAATGTGCCAAGCAGCTCCTAGCATAGCATAGCCACAAAGTGTAGTGCAGCAAGGGGGGGAGAATGAGGGGTGATGGTAAGGCACAGTGTATCCGTGTATAGTATAGTATGGCATGCGAAAAAAGCGAGAACGACGAACCACAATAAAGGAGACTATTTACCGGAAAAAAATGGCCCCAATCTACATGTTACCCTGTAAATGTCATCAAAAGACGATAGTCTTGCGTCTGGAGAGAGTGAACAAAACGTTTATTTGATGTTCTGCGCAAGAAAATTGGTGAATGGTATTCTGAAGGCACTGCGTTAGAGTGCCTCGAGCGTGTAACGGAGGCGAACAAGCGCATCTAGGCACGTTAGACACGAGCGCCATTTGGCAGTTGCCTTTGAAAACGAAGGCGTGCGCGAGCGCGGAGAAAGATGCACTCCAGCCTCTGAGGTGATAAGATGTAGAATGCAAAGCGACGGGCAGGGGCCACCACCGTGCCGTCGTGCAAAGCATTGGAAACACCTTCTTGAGCATCGCGTTGCACTGTCAGCGCAGCGCGTTAAACGGTAAAGTCCTTAGAGTTACTTGTGTGTGCCTCTTCTAGTATAAAGGCAGACAAAACAGAGACATGTTGTCATGGTGCCTCAGATATGCGCAATATTTGCTTTTTTAATTGACAATCGCACAACTATGAACGCTAAACCTTGAGCAATATTCGTGGGCGCTGCGGATGGAGTTGGCCGTTTGGTGCCGTTTGAGGTATCGTTATGGCAGACAGACAGACAGACAGACAGACAGACAGACAGACAGACAGACAGACAGACAGACAGACAGACAGACAGACAGACAGACAGACAGACAGACAGACAGACCAAATTATTTACGTCGAAGGTCCCCAAGAAATACTGTCGTCTTTAAAAGCTTCAGGTGGCAGTCCATCTTCATTGGGGAAAAAGACCCCATGAAAGGTCGCCCCAGCTGTTTCAGTCTTGAGCTACGCTCCTGCTTCAATTTTCTTCCAACCGTGGTTTCTTTCCCCATGAGCCGCCGTCTTCCTTTTATACGACGATGCTGATAAAATAGTACAGCATAGCAAGGTATTAGAAAGTATAGTGGAGGGGAGGAGAAGTTAAATGAGAGTGAGTGTGAGGGAAAAGTGAAATAATAGAGGTTGGAGCATAGTAAAGTCATATATTGCATAGTATACTGATTCCGCTTTGCTACGTCCACGAGCTTAGGTTAGCCAAGAGGATGCAAAAGAAGATTGACCATCGCATGGATAGATTAACGTCGGAACGCTGGACAACATTTTGCCAGACACTAGATTCCCGCAAGCCACTTTCTCACATTTGGAAAACGGTACAAGCTCTGAGTCGGTTTCCAAGCTCTGAGTCGGTTTTACAAGTTCTGAACGGTTTCCATTCAAAGTGTCCGCGCTTTTTCAAGGGCGGCAAAGCATCGATGTCGCACAGGATGTTTGTACGCGGATCACCAACCAAACTACTCGCCCAGATTCTTCAGCTCGAGGTGACATCCCCCATTCTCGTGACAGCCGCGTGGCTCTCTCTTTTACAATAGAGGAGCTGGAGGCGACAATAGCTCTCTGCAGGCGTTCTACCATTCCGGAACCCGATGGTATTACATACCGCGCGTTGTGCAATCTCCGAGAATGTGCAAGGAGAGAATCTCATCGCCTTTACAACTTCTCGTGGCAGTAAGGCAATGTCCCCGATGACTGGAAAGTAAGCCGTTTGGTGCCCCTTTTGAAGCAGGGCAAATCCCCACTCGAGGTTGCCTCTTAGCGCCCATTAGCTGTAGCCAGCTGTGTAGGAAAGATAATGGAACGCATGATACTTGGTTGCCTGGAGTGGTACGTTGAGCACCACAAGACATATCCGAACTCCATAGCTGATTTTCGACGTGACTGCTCTTCCATCAACAACACGGTCGACCTCGTTTCGTATGTTCAGCACGAAAACTCCCGTAAGTGACTATGTGCAGCATTGTTATTGTTTATGTGAAAGGCGCATACGATAACATCTTACATAAGGCCTAAACAGCGGTCGATATTCACCGACTCTAAGGCAGCCCTACAATCTGTGCTACCATCTCTGCGTCGCGGGCCATACGAACAGCTTGTGTATGAAATTCGGCATCTTCTTCACACATCACATGAGAAAGGGCACCACTTCACCTTTTAGTGGCTTCCAAGTCACTGCTGCGTCACAGAAAACGAACACGCCGATAATGCCGCTCGGGCTGCTCTTGACGACACACATGAGGATACCACGACACTTCAAGGTCTGACGCAGCCAGCAGTCTTCGACGGCTTGCACATGGGATAACGCTTTCTCTATGGTAGCCACCAGGCAGCCAGACCAACCGGACTAACCAACACCGCCTGCGCTCTTTGATATATCTTCATATGCCAAGGGGACCTCATCCAGGAGAATCCACACTGCTTTATCCTTTTGGTTAGGTGTGGCGTTTACTAAATAGTATTCATTCCTCATCGGAATGGCCGACAATGCTCTCTGCGATGCCTGTAGTTTCAAGGAGACACTACGCCACATCCTGGGTGACTGTCCGGTCTACAATGTGCAGAGACAATCATTGGCGTCCAGTATAACACGTCTTGACAATAGACAAATGTCTCTTGAATATGTTCGAGCAAGTCGTCAACAAAGGACATTTCACAATGTTACGACCGGCCCTGGAGAGCCAAGCAGGGAGAGTTTGGGGGAGAACCGGCTCTTGACCTGACGGTGTCGTCCACCCCCACCTCCCCATTCGGGTTGCTCCTCGCCGGGAGAGCTACGGGGTCTGCTGTGCGTTCGTGACCATATTTGGTAACATTTTGGGGCGCCGGGACCATATATGGACCTCGTGTTGGGTTGTGCCACTCCTTGTGTTGTGAGAGGTGTTTTCCCCTCCCTCGTGGCCGAGGTGCCGGCGACACCGTATTGGCTGACGATGCGGACAAGGCGCCCAGTGTCAACAACGTGGCGCTATAAAATACCGAAGACGTTTTGTATCGCACGCACTCTTCTCTCTTTGGGTCAGTTGACCACTTCTCCACATGTAAATAAATTTATGTTGTTCGTTCGGGCGCTTCTTCTCGCTGAATTGTTGGACGAGGGATCCTGCGACGGGGCCAGCTACCGAAAACGAGACCGGCAGGACCCGGAGTCCCAACAACTGGTGGCAGCGGTGGGATGCTGATAACACCGAAAACGAGACCAGCAGGACCCGGAGTCCCAACAACTGGATGGCAGCGGCGGGATGCTGATAACCCCGAAAGCGACCACTGGACGGAGTGAACCCGAAGTTCAACAACGGGACGACAGGAGAAGGAGGACACGAGCTCATCGACTTCCAGAGGGAATCGAACGGCACTTCTGAGAGGCACGACGCCGGAGACATGACTGCGAACTGGGTGAGTGCCGGCTTTCTCTGTTAAATTTTACCAGGCATTTACTCTATGTGTTAAGTAAAAGCTGGTAGAGAGGGGCTGTCTTGGTCATTGGGTTAACAGGTAACTTGCGTCAGACAGAAATTGTGTGATAGCTTGGTTAAACTCTTTCTGTCAGTGGCGTCAAGGTTAAGAGTGACAGGGCAGGATTCCGTGTAAGAGCTTTTGAAGCTTTATTTGTAGACTAAGTTAACGGAAAACTTGAGGCAAGGCAGGTATCTAGAGCTGTCGTTGCCGTCAAGGTTAATTAGTTGCAGGACAGGAATCTTTGTGGAACAGAGACAGCGGTACTGGAAGCAGCCATGAATCTGAAATCCCTGCGAAAGTCCATGTTGCTGCTACTTGCAAGGGAGTTGAATCTGGAGGTGTCGGACTCTCAAAGAAAGCCAGAGCTGATAGAGGCGATTCTCGCTTTTGGGGCGGAGGACGACGACCTGTCAGAATGTGTCGAGGAGATTCAGGAGAGGCAAGCGGCAGAGGCCGAAAGAAAGGCGGCCGAGGCCGAAAGAAAGGCGGCCGAGGCCGAAAGGAAAGCGGCAGAAGCTGAGGCAGATAAGATGCGAAAGCACGAGCTTGAAATGAAGCGCCTCGATTTAGAGATTAGCCATAATAGTAGAGCAGGAGGCAGCGAGGCATCCGGTACAGCAGAGCGGGTCAGGTTCAGAATGACGGACCTAATGAGATCGTACAAGCTAGGGGAGGACATTGGGCTGTTCCTCGTCAACTTTGAGAGAACTTGTGAAAGGCAAGGTTTCAGCCAAGATACATGGTCTCAACGCTTGTTGTCCCTACTTCCGGGGGAGGCCTCAGAAGTAATCGCGCGCCTCACGAAAGAGGAGGCTGACGAGTACAGTGAGGTAAAGTCGAGCCTTCTCAAGAAATACAGGTTGTCAGCGGAAGGTTTCAGACAAAAATTTCGCAACGCCGTAAAAGAGAGCAATGATTCATACCCGGAGTTTGCTTACAAGTTAATGGCCAACATGGGGGAGTGGCTGAAAGAGGCAAAGGCGTATGGGAATCATGACAAGGTGCTCGAGTGTATCGGTCTGGAAGAATTCTATCAAAGGTTACCAGAAAAGGTGAGGTTCTGGGTTCAGGATAGACCAGACGTGAACACCGTAACAAAAGCCGCAGAGCTCGCTGAAGAATTCGTTACGCGCCGCGCCCTCGGGGCAAACAGCGAGCCTAAAAGGGAAAAATTCCTACGGCCGAATAAGGCGCCGTTTAGAAAACAACCGACAAGTCTCGCACAAAAGGGTGAGGAAAACAATTCATCTAACCATGGAGCGTCGGCAGAGGCAAGCAAAAGGAAATTTGAGGCGAGAAAACCGGCTGCTTGTTTCAATTGCCACGAAACAGGGCACTTCGCGAAAGTCTGCCCGAAAGAAAAGGTGGCCTTTTTATCTATAAATGAAGCCGACGAGAACATGAAGTTGTTAGAGCCCTATATGTACGACCTTATCCGTGAACGGCAAGCAGTGTCGGGTTCTTAGAGACTCCGCAGCCACTATGGACGTAGTTCATCCGTCTTTTGTTCAGTCCGGACAGTATTCAGGAGACTGTGCCTGGATTAGACAAGCCGTAGAAGCAAACAGTCAGTGCCTTCCCGTAGCTAAAGTTGTCCTTAAAGGCGCATTTGGAACATTGGAAACAGAAGCCGCGGTATCGCCATATCTACCCCCTCAGTATCCTTACTTATTTTCAAATAAGTCAGATCAAATGCTGAAGGAGAAAGGTCTAACGTTGGGGGAAGGCATAGTGCAGGCACTGACTAGATCAAAGGCACGTGCGCTGGCTGCGAGAGCAACATTCACTGAGGCAAACAAGCCTCAAATCGACAACGGGCCTGGTTGCGAGTTGGACACCACGGAAACAAATCAACTTGTGCGAGAACAGGCTGCAGAAGCCGTAGTCGCAGAGGCAACCATTCCTAAAGGCGACGTTGAACCTCCTCCCGAATTGGAAGGGGTCAATTACGCCTCGTTGACCGAGCAAATAGAGAATGCCATTGCTCCCAAGCCGATTCCTGGTAGTACAGAGGATAGCACAGAGGGTGACACATTTCAGGTACTAGGAACTACAAAAGAGTTGTGTGTCATGCGAACTTCGGATAACTTTCAGTCGGCTGCTGCAGGTGAGCCCCGCTTCATTAATAACCGAACAAAAGGGTGACCCAACGCTTAAGCAATTCCAGGAGAGTTCGAAAGAGGGAATCGCCAAACGAAATGTGAGATTCCAAGAGAGGAGCGGCATACTCTATCGAAAATATCTAGATAGGCGAGGAGTAGAATTTGACCAGGTAGTCGTACCTCAGGCGTATCGTCAGGATTTGCTTAGTTTGGTGCATGGAGAATCATGGTCAGGCCACTTAGGCGTAAAGAAGACGAAAAATCGTCTCTTACAGGAATACTACTGGCCTGGATGCTTTAAAGATGTAGAGAGGTTTGTAAAATCTTGCGATGTGTGTCAGCGAGTGGGTAAGCCGGGAGATAAGGCGAAATTTCCAATGAAGCTGGTACCCGTAATCACGGAACCCTTTCGTCGGTTGGTAATTGACACAGTAGGTCCTTTGCCCAAGACAACTTCAGGCTACCGTCACATCCTGACCTTAATCTGCCCAGCTACTAAATTTCCAGAGGCGGTCCCGCTAAAAGAGCTAAGTTCCATCGAAGTAGTGAACGCACTTCTGTCCGTGTTTGCCCGGGTAGGCTTTCCTGCCGAGATACAATCAGACCAGGGCACCATTTTCACGAGTGCCTTAACGACAACCTTTCTAGAGCGGTGTGGCGTGAAATTATTGCATAGTTCAGTCTACCATCCGCAGTCGAACTCGATAGAAAAGCTTCACTCCGTGATGAAGCGAGTGTTAAGAGCCAACCTGTGCTTAGTTCACCAGACTACTCGAGGCCTTTCATAGTCCAATGCGACGCCAGTGATAGAGGCATGGGGGCAGTTCTTAGTCAAAGGGATGAGGGGGATCAAGAGCATCCCGTCCTATATGTTAGCCGGAAACTCACCCTTCGCGAGCAGGTTTACAGCGCTAGCGAAAAGGAATGTGCGTGCTTGGTTTGGGCAGTCCAGAAACTGGCTTGTTATATTGCCGGAAGCAAGTTCATTGTGGAAGTGGACCACTGTCCTCTCACCTGGCGGAGTTTGGCGGAATTGTCCGGCGCTCACCGGCTGAGTAGTTGTGTTTTCATGTGCGTATGTGACGTCTGTTGAGCCCTCAATGAAGCAGGTGTTGTCCTCTACTTCATCAAAGACGGTCGTCACCAAACCGACTGCCGGCGCTGATCTCTCCGGACAGTGGCTGCAAACCTCAGCCCATCGAGATCTTCACCCCCCCCCCCCGCGCGAGAGACTGTTACGACCGGCCCTGGAGAGCCAAGCAGGGAGAGTTTGGGGGAGAACCGGTTCTTGACCTGACGGTGTCGTCCACCCCCACCTCCCCATTCGGGTTCCTCCTCGCCGGGAGAGCTACGGGGTCTGCTGTGCGTTCGTGACCATATTTGGTAACATTTTGGGGCGCCGGGACCATATATGGACCTCGTGTTGGGTTGTGCCACTCCTTGTGTTGTGAGAGGTGTTTTCCTCTCCCTCGTGGCCGAGGTGCCGGCGACACCGTATTGGCTGACGATGCGGACAAGGCGCCCAGTGTCAACAACGTGGCGCTATAAAATACCGAAGACGTTTTGTATCGCACGCACTCTTCTCTCTTTGGGTCAGTTGACCACTTCTCCACATGTAAATAAATCTCTGTTGTTCGTTCGGGCGCTTCTTCTCGCTGAATTGTTGGACGAGGGATCCTGCGACGGGGCCAGCTACCGAAAACGAGACCGGCAGGACCCGGAGTCCCAACAACAAGAAGCCGACCAAGAAACTGCTGAAGTTTTCGTGGAAGACGGACCTGGACAAGCGGCTGCGATAGTGACGTCGCTTTCCACATATGATCGGTGGACCCTTACTCAATAGGTGCTTGAGCACGTGCTCTGTGATGTGCTATCGTTCTATCTCTTTCCTCTCTTTGCTGTTCGTCTTTCGATCTCATGTGTGTTACCATATGTAGGATAGCAAACCGGTATTTCTAGACTGGTTGAACTCCCTACCTTTCTTTCTATTTGATTGTACTTTGTAGCATAGTATAGCAAGGAGTGCGAAAGGGAAGTGAGGATGAGCAGAAGTGGCGTAAGGGTTAGGAGGAGCAGGGGGAAAGTCAACCATAGCATATATTCTTGTGTATAGTTTTTGTATAGTAACGCATAGGAAAGGAGAGAATTAAAAGAGAGGAGTGTTGTGAGTGTGAGGAAGGAAAGAAGAAGATTAAAGCATAGTGCACTCTTGTACAGTATATTTGTATAGCAAGGGGTGAGAAAGAGAAATGAAGCTGAGGAGATGGGAAAGGAGAAGTATGGAACCAGCTCCACTGTTTTCCAAGTCTTCGCAACCCTAGGGCGTAGCTAACGCATTTTATTCTGCTTGCACGTGGACTTCCGTAAAGCTGCTAAGCAAATTACTCTTCGAAACAGTAGCGTTCACTGCAAAGACGATGCTTTCAAGTGTGTAAGAAGGTTCTTCTTCCAGAAACGAGTGAGGCTGTATAGAGTGTTGTAATAAATTCATTGTACATACTATGTTCCATTTGAAAGCGAAAACTCAATTAGGCAGTGGCCAATAAAATTTAATATACTGCAAACGCTATGCATAGAGGAATGATCATCGTCTACGAAAGTTTTATTTAAAGAGGAGACCACACATGCGCTGGTTCTATATAAGGACGCATGAAAAATAATAATAAAACGGACTGCTATCTGCGAAATTGATTCAGCTGTACGTGCATCGGCATGCTTAACATTACTGCGTAATCATATTGAGCTAATACTTCCTTTAACATTGATCCACAAAGGAACCGACGTCCATATAACGCTAATTTGAGTATGGCTGTTCAACCCTGCACTTTACTCGCATTCAGCCGCCGAGTTTTTGCTACGCAGCCGCACAGACGAAGGCCGCCCCTCGTTACCGTCCTTTACTTACGAGGAAGTCAATTAGAGCACTTTTATGTCGTAACTGGCAGAGAAAAGGTGATACAAAATTTATTCTTTCAACAGACTGGGGACTTCTCAAGAGCGGTACACGAAAGAAGCTATTTATAACCACCGCTTCGTTAAACTAATTTGCATGCGGCTGAGGGTTGTGCGAAATGTTTCTCAACAAATAACAAAATGAAGCAAGTCTGCCGCGGGGCCACGATGTGCTTAGCCCCTAGCTGTAATGTTTTTTTAACGACGATAGAAGACCTTCGACGCAAAAATTGTGGTCTGTCTGTTTGTCCGCCCTTAACAATACTCTAAACGGCACCAAAGCGAACAAACGATACTCTAAACGGCCGACTTAATCCACAGCGCCCACCAATATTGCTCAAGGTTTAGTGTTCATACTTGTGCGATTGTCAATTAAAAAGCAATTATTGCGCATATCTGAGGCACCATAATAACACGTCAGTCAATATCATGTATGCCAGTCTCTTTACTAGAAAAGGCATGCGTGAGTAATTCTGAGGGCCGTAGCACTAATCACGCTGCGCTGACGATGCAACGCTTGCACGAAAAGGCAAGTGTTTCCAACGCTTTGCTAAGACGACATGGTGGTGGCACCTACCCATCGCCTTCCGTTCTACCTCTTATCGCCTGTGAGACGGGCGCGCACGCCACGCACTTTGTTTTCCCAGATAAGTGCCAGATAGCACTCATGTCTCACGTGTGACGTGACTTGATGCGCTCGTTCGCCTCCGCTGCACGCTCGGGGCACTCTGATGCCTTGTTCACACTGAAACATCCGCTTTCTACAGCGACCGAAATTCCCCTGCCGCCGAAACACAGCGTCGTTCGCACTGGACGCACCCCGCGCCGCCGAATTTGCCATCTACTACGGGGCGAACGCAGGATGGATGCGCTGTCACCCGGTTGTTGTCGCGGCTCGCGAACGCTACTACGCTATCCAGTGGTGTATACTTCGATGATTCTCGTACGCAAGAAGCAAGAAAAGACAGTACTGCTTACTTTGCTGGCAAGTGGCTGTCTTGTAATGCACGAAGAGCAAAAAAACCACCGACGCCAGCGGCGTTGGTGGGTTCGTTTTGCTTTGCCAGACCGCAACAAGCTCGGTCACGCAAACAGCAAGCTCGGTCACCTCTTTCACGAAATACGGAGGCGAAGTAGGCACAGAGTAGGTTAAACTCCCGTTGATTTCAACATTCAGTTACGTGCACTGCAGCATAACAAGTGAGTAGGGCTTGGCCGCCATTTTTCAAAATTTCTTGACTAGCGCTCCTATTGGTCCGCGGTGACCGATTCGGTGGCAGACGCCGCAAAAATCGGTCCGAGAGTGATCGGCGCGGAGAGGGCCCTTTCAGCGGATCTCGCCGCCGCCGAACCGGATTCGGAGCACTTTCGGCGGCCGGAATGCTCAGTGTGAACGCGGCCTAACGCAGCGCCTCCAGAATATCATTCACCAATTTTCTTGCGCAGAAAATCAAATAAACGTTTTGATCACTCTCTCCAGACGCAACACTATCGTCTTTCGACGACATTTGCGGTATAACATGCAGATACGAGGCCAATTTTTTTCTTTTCCTTGGTCGTTAAACATTGGCAGATATGACAAAGAAGACAGACCGATGCATGAGATTGCAAAATATTGTCTGAATGTCTGCTTATTTGTCGTTCAGTCCCCGTTATAACTGCAAAATCAGCCTTTACACATGCTCACAGGATATAAATAGATGGGTCAGCTGTGAGTTGAATATAGAATATGTCCATGATTGATTGATTTGTGGGGTTGAACGTCCTAAAACCACCACATGATTATGAGAGACGCCGTAGTGGAGGGCTCCGGAAATTTCGACCACCTGGGGTTCTTTAACGTGCACCCAAATCTGAGTACACGGGCCTACAACATTTCCGCCTCCATCGGAAATGCAGCTGCCGCAGCCGGGATTTGAACCCGCGACCTGCGGGTCAGCAGCCGAGTACCTTAGCCACTAGACCACCGCGGCGGGGCATGGAATATGTCCATATGATCCAAATGAATATGGATTATTTCTTGGTGCTTTTACAGTGAATAATGTCTGCATACGGAAAAACCTGTGACAGTCTTTGTCAGGGCTTTGAACCTCTGTGAGATTTGGGCAATAATCTTGAAAGCGAGCGTTTTAAGTTGGCTCGGTAACGGGATCGGCAGTGGTCGTCATACTTGTACCCGCCGGAACAGATCACGCCGAAGTTGATCCATACGATAAATTTCCCTAGGCAGAGGTTTGTTTTCATTGTCAAAGCCAGAAACAGTTACAAGGTCTGATTGGTCATGTTCAAGCATATTACAGTGCGAGATTTCGAACGTGTCCTAATATAAACTGAAGGCAGAGACTCACATTTCTGGTGAACTTTGGCGCGTTCTGCTGACATCTAAGCAGCACACACACACAGAAACACACGCACACATACACAATAAGAAGCCTAAAGCTGGAAAATCTATGACAAAATTTATATATATATATATATATATATATATATATATATATATATATATATATATATATATATATCAGTTAAGACATAAACTTATTCATTGGTATGTGGGGTTTAACGTCCCTAAACCACCATATGATTATGAGAGATGCCGTAGTGAAGGGCTCCGTAAATTTCGACCACCTGGGGTTCTTTAACGTGCACCGACATCTGAGCACACGGACCTACAACATTTCCGCCTCCATCGGAAATACAGCCGCCGCAGCTGGGATTCGATCCCGTGACCTGCGGGTCAGCAGCCGAATACCTTAGCCAATAGACCACCACGGCGGGGCAATGAAATAATCTCTATGCAAGCAATGTTTCACGCGGCAAATGGACACATGTCATAGTGGAATACTCTTGATTATCTTTTTGAATTATCACAAAGATTATCCTGCGCATTACATGTCAAATTACACGCCACCTATGTTACCCAAAGTTTGCGAGACTCGTTACATGCAAAGATGGGTTGTCGCATTGCCGTTAACACTTTTCGTATCCGCTAACCAAGTAAGTCTACAAGTGAAAAGCGCCACCGAAACGCTAGGAGTGGGCAACGGGAGAGAACAGCATCACTGTGCCAGGGTGTTTAAGTGAGTTTCAGCAATATATCTCAATCAGTTGAACTTGCACCCTTACAGTTATGGACAAAAAGTAGCGCATAGGGGTTTTACCAAAACCGTCTTTGTACTACCCGCCACAGTGGTCCAGTGGGTGGTGCTCCATTGCTGACCAGCAGGTCGCAGAATAGAATCCCTGACGTACATTCGATGTAGACGAAAATGCTCGAGGCCCATGCACTTTGATTTGGGTGCACGTTAAAGACCCAAATCATGAAATTTTCGGAGCGACCCTCTACGGCGTCTCTCGGAATCGTATTATGGTTCAAGTAATCGTATCTCATATTCACCTTGTAGCCCACAGAAGATCACAGTGTCTATGATGATCAGTTTTTTTTCTGTTTAATTTAGTTTGTGCTTGCGCTGATGACTCTAGCTGTTCAGCGAATGACTCGTCTTTGAGTGCTCGTAGAAAATTTGCCGTGTATAGAGCCGTGGTCTTGTAGTCAAACTCGTTGTGGCTTCTGTTATTTTCGAACGCGTTTTTCTTACGTGTGAACGGAGAGATGATCAAGGCACCACAAACTTGGTGAGTCCCCTTGCCTGAACTTTCTTTTCAAAAAGTCCACATGTGTTGCAGGGAGCTCCCTGCTGATATTTGGAATACACCAGCCAGGATAACATTTACTGCCATGGTCAGATTGGAACTTCACTTTGTGCTTACTAACTGAGGGAAAGCTGTAGTTAGCGCCTGGTATCTATGGCGTCTCCGGCAAACGTCGTCTAGTCTCGTCGTCCAAAAAATACTGGCGTCTTCACCCGTAAATACGTAAAGACCAATGTGGTTGTCATGGAATTGTAGTTTCCGTGCATGCATCACACTCCAGTCAGTTTTCCGCGGAGATTTCAGCTCTTGAGTCGAATTCAGGCAGTGTAGAACTACAGCTGGAAAGCGTTTCTCGGCTGCTGTAGCTTTTTCGCAAGTTGTCGATGTGTATACTGGGAGCAGCGTCACCTTTCGGGAAATAATTATTAAGTGTTACCTTGTGGCATTTCAGCGAAGCCATGGAGTCTCACTGAAGGGCGCTGATTGACACAGAACACCAACTTCCCAGAAATACATGTAGGCAGCGTATTTCAATGGGGTGACTTTTATTTGTAGCAAGCGACGCGCTCAGCGAAGTTCGCACAGTGACACTGAATGCGAGAAATGAGAACTTTGGCGATGATTCATGTCGGTTGACAAAGTGCCGCCTTGAACACTGGCGCTCGTTTCTCCCCGGGCGCAAAGATTCGTGGTTATACATTTCCTCCGCTTCCCTTTAGGTACAGGTCGTCGCGCAGGCCCAGTACCTTGATAGAAAAATTGGGGAACTCTTAAGCTTCGCCTTTAAGAGTTGAACGTGATAGTGAAGTCTGGGCCCTAGTGCGCCCTTCAACCGCTAAGTGCATACTTATTAATATGTTTTGTTACACACACACACACACACACAAGCACACAAACACGCGTGCGCAAGCGCCACGTATTTAAAGTAATGCAGTGGCTGTGCAGTGTGGCCACTTCTCTCAGCTAGAGCTGTAGTCGAGACACGTTTTTCACAATGTCTCACGAATGGCACACAGACACACACACACACACACACACACACACACACACGCGCGCGCGCGCGCGCGCGCACGAATGGTACATACAGGTTTTAATCTAAAGCAAGATTTGCATGGTCTCCAAGATACATGCCGTGAGCTCGCCATCTCGGAGACTATAAAAAGTCTCACAATGCCTCACAGATGACAGCACATTATCTAGCGTTTGCTGTTAGCTTGACGAACAACTTTAGAAAGACATATGATGTTTTCCGCTAGATGGACATAGTTTGTCATTTTTAGACCAGTTTGAAAGTTCCTGTGTATTTTAAGCGGCGGTGGCTGCACTATCCCGGTCCCTTTTCGACGTAGTTGGATGGCCTCTCAAATTCGCGTAAAAATCGCCGAATGGGCTCGTTTTCGTCGTGACACCTGTCGAACAAAATTAGTTAAGGAGACTCCTTCCACTACATGGCATTATGTAGTGTTTTTTTTTTTTCGGAGCAACTGCAAGTAACATTGTAGCAGTGCGGTAGATCACCTGCTTACCACGCGAACGACCCATTTTCGGTCCTCAATAGCACCGCACGTTCCATTTATTTATTTTCTTTGCTTTTTTCTTGATTTTTCGGTCATGGACGATTTTTCGCTCACAACCAATGGTGCCGACGCCGACGGCAAAATTTCTGCAACAAGCGCTCTCTAACACTATCGTGTTAATATGCGGCGCTTAACATCCCAAAACTATACCATATGATTATGAGAAAAGCTGTGGTGGATTGATTGATTGATATGTGGGGTTTAACGTCCCAAAACCACCATATGATTATGAGAGACGCCTTAGTGGAGGGTTCCGGAAATTTTGACCACCTGGGGTTCTTTAACGTGCACCCAAATCTGAGCACACGGGCCTACAACATTTCCACCTCCATCGGAAATGCAGCCGCCAAAGCCAAGATTCGATCCCGCGACCTGCGGGTCAGCAGCCGAGTACCTTAGTCACTAGACCACCGCGGCGGGGACAGGCCCATTATATTATTCTACGCGCGAAACGTCGCGCGTTTGTGATTTCGCCACTACAGAAGGCTGTTTATGTTGCGCTATGATCCCATGCCACAAGCGTGAATGAACGCTAAGGAATTGATGTCCGCACTGAAGCAGTGAAATTGCACAGTACAGCGTGTAAGTAAACTAGAGTTGCATGCGTTGGCAGTTCTCATCGAAGTTCACCTGTTCTGAAAAATTGGCTATGGTGCACTGTGCTGTGGACACAACCAGAGTTGATTCCTGCCTCACTAGTGAACCGATCACTCGAAATTTTATGTGGCACGAGGCTGGTTCTGTTCACGCCCGCGGAAGTGCTGCAAACATCAATGCACGTACTGGTTAGAACCATGAATACATATGGCATATCTCAGCTGCGCGGTGAAATATTTTGTACGGTTCTGAATCTGTTTACGCAAGGGTAAATTACGGCTCTACGCTTGCAAATAACGGCAGACACCTTGCCACAATCCTATCGTTTCCGGGAGCAGAGTGACGAAAGCTACTAAAAAATTACGAGAACATTACGCTTTTTGTTTCACATATTTGGGTTTTCCAGCGAAGATACGCAGCGATTAAGCTATTTCTATGTGAATAAGGCATAGTCTGGTCCCAGGTGTATTTTAAATGGAGACTATGTGAATATTTCTCAATAACGATTACCTTGTACTCGCATATTGCACCATAAAACCTCTACCATTGGAGTATCATTGCTATCAAAAGTCGAAGTGCAACTGCAATGTCAACCAAGGTTGCGAGAAAGTCTGCCCGAAAAAAAAATGTCTGCGAAATTGTGTTGTCAACGTGCAGCATAACTTTAAAAAATAACTTATTGCGTTTCACAAGTATGCTTACATGCGCGCTGTAAAATAAAAAAAAACGTTGACTAAAAGCTATCACTGCGACTAGGCCGGCTTGACAAATGAAGCTTAACATAAAAATCATTCACATAGGCAGGCAGTCACAAACTTCGACAGTAGGAAATTATTTGCTCAGCAAAGCAAGCAAAACCGAAATTCAATTATGAATGTACAAAAACATGCTGCGTATACCTCTCATTCCTCGTTGTAAGCGGAGCCGTTCTTGACTTATGAAATGCGCTCGGCCACGGCGAAGACTACGCCATCTACGCTTAACAGAGACTAACAATTGACGATGTGTTCTCTGATCGGGTGGGTCATCGCAATGATGTGCTTTCGAAGACTAGTCCATTCAATGGTTTTATGAGAGGTCCTTGCTCTAAACGGCCACTGTACCTGTCGTCTACTGTATTTTACTCGGATTGCTTTACACTTACTTACTCTCTTCACAAGCATATACGCGTGGGGAGAGGAGGGGGGTCTCATGACTGATATACATGTACACAATCTGCTCAAACTACCACCGATAGTCACGTCATTAAGGAAAACTGATGCCTGTGAGCCCCCACCCTCCTCCTCACAAAAAAGTTCTCGCTGTGCCCCTGGCATTTGAGTTTGCACCACAAGCAAAATTTTATCGTGTCCGATCACCACCCCGTCGCGCATTAGTCGCAGGGTGAGATGCCAGATGGCTGAGGGTCGAATGGCCGCTTTTTTAATGCATCTTGCGATCTTGATGAGGTTGTGACATGGATTCCTGTAAAAGAAGCGACGTATCCTCTTACTCTGCGAAAAAAAAAGCATCTTCCACGTTCTTAACAGTTTATATTGCGTCGGCGAGCGGCAATTGCACAATGGCATACACGTGTAACGCGTCAGAAGGGGCCCTCAATACGGCGCAGAGGTGCCGATCACGTTCTATCCCGAGGGGCCGTAGACTGGTGCACCACCAGAGCGATGAATATGCTGTCTACACTCGAATCTATAAATTTCGTAAGGAAGACCTCTTCTGTAAAGGATGAAGGGAAGGAAAGGAACGGAAAACTGAGCTATAGAACGCCGCCTAATCAGCCTCACCGTACAGAGAAGCGAAAACGCATGAGACTCTAGCGCTTGCGGTCTCAGCGTGAAAATATATTGGTTTTTTGCCTGCGACGGGCGTATAACGGGCATATATTGTATTCCCCGTGGCATCCCCCTTCCTTCCTTCCCGCAAAGATGTTATCAGCGTGAAAATTTATGGGAAAATAGAAGTTCTCTTGCATATATCCGTGGCGTATTGATCCTACCGAGTCCTGGAGGGAAAAAAACTGAAGAAAGAAAGAATTATGATCTCGGTGGGGCTTTTTGGGCTGGGATTATTTCGTTTATTGTGTCAAACGAACAAATTCATTTCGACCGAGGTTTGGGTTCGAGATTTCCATACGGGCATACGTGAGCCTTAAGGTTCAGGACGGCCGCGTTATGCTATTCCGCGCCATTGGCTCGCCACATTTTCTTTTCGGAAGATCTTGCTTTTTTTTCATGCACATTCATTTCTACGCCTACCAACAAACAAAAACGCTAGGCCACCCGTCACGTAAGACGAATGGGCATAAAGAAGTTAAGGTATAAAATGAAACAGGTTAACGAGATAGCTTGTGTACACAAAGACAGCAGAGTCATAGTTGTTCAGCGAGGGCGGTTTATCGTACAAACTTTATCACTGCTTTCAAATGTGAATTGAAGCACGAACATTTCTGACATTCCAAGAGTGATTACTCGGAAACCGACTGGTCATCAGAACGCGTTAACTCAGAGGCACTGTCTCTCGTTGCTCTGGCAAGGAGAATAACATGGGATGTGTGCAATGCTTCCTTCGCTACCAAAGTGGTCACAGGCAGCGATGTCTGCCATTTTGATGAGGAAAGTGAAGGTGTTCGTGAATGACACCTCGAGCCATGGGCGGCAAAAATGCGTGGTTGTCTCAGATCTGAATCAGAGACAACGGGATCAGTATCAGATAAGCACGAAACGTCGCACACAGTGACCCACTAGGGGCCCACTAGCGCATTTCAGACGACTTGCCAATTTTACTGACCAGATTCTGCCGCTACGAGCCTTTCTGTTTTAGGAGCGAAGCTCCTTAGGCCCGAACCCCACCGTCGCCGTCGCCGCTGTCGAAGCTCTCAGCCGCATCATCTCTCACCTCCTGTCCCACCTGTCTCCTTATCCTTCTCTCTTCATCTCTGCTCTCTTCTCGCTAAACCGGGAACGCGAGAAACAATCGGTTTCTCCGTGTCGTCTTCAACCCCGTGGCATTTTCGAGGTTTTGTGGTTGGTCCGTCACCTGGGCTAACTTACGCTGGGCTTCGCGCACTGCCACGGCCAGTCTGGAGGCACGCGCTCCAGGGAGCGAGCGCACGCCTCCAGACCGGCCGTGGCACTGCACATTCACTCACTCAGTCGTTTCCGCCCCCGAGTGCACCAGGCACTCTCCCCACTCACTCCCCACCCTATCGTTTTCGTGAAAGCTAGCAGCGAGATCAAGTGCATGGTGGTTTGCGTCCATTTTTAAGGGGCTTCGCTCATCGGTTGTAATCGTACATGGAACAACTAATAGTTTTTACAGTTTGGAACGTGACGTTTCTGTCTAATGTAACAGAGTGGCAGCATTTCTTGCGGTCCCGGTGAATTCTGTTTCGGTATCACCTCTACTAAGGAACTTTATGTGCGATGATCTCCCACCGCGGTGGCCTAGTGGCTAAAGTAGTCGCTGCTGACCCGCAGGTCGCGGAAATGAATCCCGGCTGAGGCGGCTACATTATCGATGGAGGCGAAAATGCTGTAGACCCATGTGCTCAGATTTGGGTGCACGTTAAAGAACCAGAGGGGGTCGAAATTTTCGAAGCCGTCAACCACACGGTGTCTCTCATAATTATCATATGGTGGTTCTGGGACGTTAAACCCCACATATCAATCATCACTCAAGTGCGATGAATAATATCTCCAATTACGCGTTCCTTTCAGGATTTCTGAAAATACGAATATGCCATAAACTGACGCGTTCATTTACTTTTTGATTTAGAGAGGTGCCCACAAGTTGATCCATAAAAAGTTATTTTCTACGTTTTTTTTTTCCTTAAATAACGCTTTCTATGTAGCTTTAGATGCGGAAAGGTATTTCAGCCTCTATTTAAATCTCGTGCTAAAATTAAAGGTACTTGACTGTCATGGGTCTTTTACAATTAAAAATAAACAATTTTAGGGTTTTACGTCTCAACCCACAAAATGAGAGGTGCCGTAGTAGAGGACTCCGTAAACTTTGACCGTCGGGTGTGTTTTTTTTTTAGCAAGGATTTGTAAATTCAAGTACACGGGCTTTCCAGCATCTCGCCCCCATCGAAAGGCGGCCGCCGCCGCCACCTGGACTCGATCCCGCGGCCTTTAGATCAGATAGAGAGCACCGTAACCACTACACCACCGAGGCAAGTGTAGCAGTTTTATCTTTTTAAGCCGCAACTTAAAACAATTATTAAACACCTCGTATCATGACAAGTGCATAAAAAAAACTAAGGTAGCTCCGCACTAGCGGTGGTGAGCCAGAAGGAATCGTGGAGCTGGGCGGCGTTCTTTGTCTCTTTTTTTTTTCTTTATGCATGCATACCTTCACTATTCTTTATTCTCTCTATATTTTGGCCTTTTTCTCTCTGTGTATTCCTACTCCTTCTTTCTCTATATATACATTTATTCCTCTTGCTCCCCTCTTTCTCTCTTCCTTCATCTTTTCCCTTTCTTTGTCTCTTCGTATTTCTCGCTTCTTATGATTTTCTATCCTTTTCACTTTCTGTCTTTACCCTCTCTTTCTTTGATTATTCTTTGCTGCCTTTCTTTCTCTTACTGTTTTTTGTGTCTTTCTGTGTATTTCTCTCTTAATACTCTTCATATCTATGCTATGGTTTACTTTTTCTCCTGATCTATTTTCTCCTTTCCCTCCTACTCACTCTCACATACCTTTCCCACATCTTGCAAAGTTGCTGTACTATGACATACAAGGCTCTCTTAAACTCTGAAAGTGTGTCTTGGTAGCCTCGTGGTTAGCACGCTCGTCTATGACTCGTGGGAATACGGGTTCGAGTACAACATTCCACTACGAAATTTTTCTATTCATTTTCCTTTCCATCTTTGATTCTGTCTCGTTCTCTTTCTTTCTCTACCTCTAGACTTATTCTTTCGCCCATCCGAGTGAATTTATTCCACGCCCGACAATTAGGTTCGGAGAAGCAAGAAATCAGAAAATGAACAGTGCACGCACCGGCCGAGTTATTGTGTTGCGTGTGCCACAAAGATGGATGACATTCATGATGACGATAGTTTATGCCAACGCCTAACAGCATGACGAAAAACATAAAACCTGCTCTCATGTTGCTGCAACGCACCCTCTCCTTATCGGCGGCGACTTTAACCTTGCCCGTAGTGGTTGGGGCTACGTTCGCACCGAAGCTGCAGCTCGCAACCTCTGGCGAGACTACCATGACTTATACCTCACTTTTATGGCATATCCATCTTTTCCCACACGCTTTGGTACCTCCACTACCCGGGACTCAACTCCAGACCTCACATTACCTACCATATTAGCAATGCACACTGGACTAACGCACAACAGGACCTAGGGAGTGACCATTACCTCATCGCTATCTCTTTACCTCATCTCGTCGCTGCGCCTGTCCCCACCAAAGAGTTCACTATTACCGACTGGGATGCATTTCGTAAGCTACGCAGCGGTGCTACCTCAGCGGAGCGCATCACCGATATTGACACCTGGGCGCAAGAGCTACGCACTGACGTGAAGACGGCCACTCGGTTGATAACCACAGATGGCCCGGTTTAACGCATAGATAGCCGCCTAGCCGACCTTTTGGAGGCTAAGGCCTTTATCGTAGCTCGGTGGAAGGGGGCAGCGCCTAAACCATCGCCTCAGATGCAAGATCGCTAAACTCAACACAGCCATAGAGGAGCACTGTCAAACGCTCAGCCAGCAACAATGAACTGAGCTGTGTACACCATTGGACGGGCAACTTCACCGCCCCTCCTCGTGGAAATTCTTGGAACACCTACTCGTCACTACCAACACCCGCACTTCCCAACAGGATCAGCTGCCGAAACTCCTTTATACAGAGACCCTTAAGCAGGGCCAGTAAAATGAGCTTGACTATCTCTGCCCCAGGTATATCTCTAGGCGACAAGTCAGTCCACAAAGCAATTACGTCGGTAACCGCAAACCCAGACTAGACGCAGAATTTAGCCAAATCGAAATACATACTGCCTTTGTAAGCTAAATGGTCACTCTGCTCCAGGCCCGGACGGGGTCACAAACAAAACCCTTCGCAATCTAGATAACGAGACCGTGTCCCATGTGACTGACTACATAAACGATTGCTGGCGCAATGGCTCCCTTCCGCCTGCCTGGAAAACTGCGAAAGTCATCTTAATTCCAAAGCCCGGCAAACACTCTAGCCTCAATAACCTAAGACCCATTTCCTTCACTTCATGCGCGGGCAAGGTTATGGAACATGCCTTCCTGGCACGTGTCAACACTTACCTCGAAGACAATTCTAGCTATACCAATACCGTTATTAGATTTCGACCTCACCTGTCAGCACAAGACGCTATGATGCAACTTAAGCCCCAAGTTCTGAACGATCTACCAAAGCTATTCTCGGACTCGACCTTAGTCAAGCTTTTGACAACATTTCCCATGCTGCTATTCTCGAACAAGTTTGTCTCCTCTACCTGGGAGAGCAAGCTCACAATTACATTTGTGACTTCCTCTCCAACCGCACGGCCACCCTTTTGGTCGGAGATTTACGATCAGCCCTGAATCCTTTTGGCAGTGTAAGCACCCCGCAAGGGTCAGTCATGTCTCCCATGCTCTTTTTACCTTAGTCGTGCTTGGCCTTTCATAGCAATTACAACAGGTCGACCGCATCCACTATACTATCTACGCTGACGACATCACCATCTGGGCGTGCAAAGGTAGTGATGGTCAAGTGTAGACAGCCCTGAAGACGGCGATTGACACGGTTGAGGACTATCTCCAAAGAACCAGACTGCGCTGTTCACCGAATAAATCGGAGCTGCTTCTTTACAAGCCCATTCAGCGGGGACGTACCCACAAACACGTACATGAGCAAAGACCCTGTGACACCATCACCCTTCACCTTCAAAATGGCAGGCCTATCCCGCTCGTCCCTAGTATCCGGGTCCTCGGTCTCACTATATCCGCCAATGGCTCTAATGGCTTGGCTCTCAGCAAGATCTCCGCTCAATCTCAAAACACCTTACGTCTTCCCAAACGTATATCCAACCGAAGAAGTGGTCTAAAAGAAGAGAGCCTTCTCCGCCTCGTGCAGTATTTTGTCCTGTGTCATATCACCTACGTTGCTGCTTAGCTGGACTGGTATCGTGCGGAACAAAACAAGCTCGATACCCTCATACGAAAAGTCTACATGCAAGCACTTGGCCTTCCGCACTACACCAGCACTGAGCTTTTCAATCAACTGGAGTTCACAACACCCTTGCAGAACACATCGAAGCCCAACAATGCAGTCAGCTAGAACGGCTCACACCCACTGAAGCGGGGCGTTCTATTCTCTTTACGCTTGGCTTCCCGTAGCATCAGCAACAGGGCCCCAAACAATCAATTCCGCATAACATCCGCAGCTGGATCCACGCGGATCCCATCCCTAGAAACATGCATCCTGAATACAACACAGCCCGGCGCCAAGCTCACGCTTGAGCTATCACAAAAGCTCTTGCCCATGAACCTGGCGCCACATTTGTTGACGCAGCTCAGTATCATCAAATCACACGTTTTGTAGCTGTCGCCACACGCAATAAAATCCTACACCATGCAACCAGCGTGACTACTTCCTCTACCGAGATGGCTGAAGAGGTGGCCATCGCCCTGGCCACTCTTCATCCCACCTGTGACACCATCGTATGCGACTCTCGCTCAGCCGTCACTAACTACAACAAAGGCCGCATTTCTCGAGATATACACCAGGGACAACCTGACTACCTACAATGATCTGGTTAAGAACTTTTACCTCGGACGCTGAGCCTTTCCCCACCTCATCCCAAGCACAAGCCACCACTTTGCGTCTACTTCAAACAAACACGTATCTCTCACCAGCCCGCTTTCACCTCATATTCCCGGACGTGTACACAACCTCCCACTACCAGTGCTGTGGCACTCACCCGGCTACGCTTCCGCACATGCTGTGAGAGTGCCCGGCAATGTACACACACACTAACGCCATGACCCTTTCGTCGATGCTCCGTGAGGCTCTGCAGAGCCCCGCTCTTTACGACCAAACCTGGGCGACCCAGCACGCCCGTGAGGCGGCGTCGAGGCAAGCCCTTGACGTCCCCTCATGGGAGGCTTATGCCCGGCCACCTAAACCTGCTGGTTTCTTATGATAAAGGTTATTCCTCCTCCTCGTCCTCTCATGAGCAATTCCAAGTACATTATGTTTGTACTGTTCTGTAATATGCCTAAAATTCCCCATCCAAGATGACTTCACCTTTCAAGTGCACTGAGTCAATTTAGCTATTTTAGAGGAGGTTAAGCAATAGTTGAACCGATTTGCTGACGTCCAGTAAGTTTAGAGAAAGTGTTCTGGCTTTGAGCATGTTACTTACATGATGAAGGTGCTGCCGAGTCTTTTCGTTCACTTTTTCTTCTTCACAATTACATTATATATATATATTTCTCAACTACGCATCATTGTCTGTTATTTTTAATATTATTGTTTTTAATTAAGAAGAACAATTCCTTGAAGGTCTGCTTATTTACCAGTGTTGTACACGTTACCGAAAAAAAGTGACTAAATAGGTTACTCGGTACTGAAACAAAAAGGAATGCATTACAACCCTACGTTACTTACAAAAAGGTACCGCATTACCGTTACCATCACCGAAAAAAGTAACGGGCGTTACTTAACTTTTTAACGGGCGTAACGGGCGTTAGTAACTTTTTATCTCAAATTATTTTTCCCATAGAACATGTAGCCCAAACAAGTTATATACGCGAAATTTTCAAATAACAAAAATTATTTTTACAAATTTTCATGTAGCGGGCCTTATAAATAATTTTATAGTAGCTTAGAAACGCCTGCAGAGTTATATATGATAGATTCTGACTGTAGCACATGCTGATGCCATTCCTCTCGATGTGACATTATACGCAAAATCACATTCAATCAATCATCCACGCTTTCAGCAAAGAATTCATGACTGAACTCTCAATAAATATTCAGCAATCAGCTTTTTTCGGGTACGAATGGCACCTCCAGTGGATATCGTTCATAGAAATCGAAAGTAGTCGTCTTTGTCCTTCGGAATTGTCCGCCACATTTCAGTAGGCGATCGCGAAGGATTGTATTTTTCGTTGCGCAAAATTTTGTTGGGGCATATTGTAGATCGGAAGCACACATACTGTAGACCTGTTGTAGTTACCGCAGTGATGGAAGTGAATTTTTGCTTTTTTGGACCATACTTTGGAGCAGAAAAGTACTGCTTTGAAGCAGCCATAAGTGGTTCCGAAGCAGAAAAAATTCTAGTTTAAGCAGGTATTGGTGTTTTAGGAAAATATATCAAATTTGCCACACTATAATTGGAATTCAGAGCATTGTCGAAGCATCACGAAAATAATTATATTGTTATGAAATATACTTTACAGACAGCAATCAATGTAAATTTTATAAGGCAAACAATGGCACATGGTCGAAATGTGTCGTGAATGAGCTACAATTTAAAATACTAGTATTTGTCGCTGAAATCAAATCGAGCCGGAAGATCTGAGTGCCACCTTTTAGAAAAAACTGTATTCCCGCATAACTGTTACGAAATGAGCAGTAGATAATCAAATTGAGATAAAAGCAACGCTTCTCATTTTCACAATTCGCCACGCTAGCCTACATGTCTACATGAGAAAAAATTGGCCGGAATCTACATGTTACACTGTAAATGTCGTTGAAAGACGATAGTCTTGTATCTGGAGAAAGGGAACAAATCGTTTATTTGATGTTCCGCGCACGAAAGTTGGTGAAAGGTATTCTGAAGGCACTGCGTTAGAGTACCTATAGCGCGTAACGGAGGTGAACTAGCGCATCTAGGCACGTTAGACACGAGCGTCATCTGCCAGTTTTCTTCGAAATCGAAGCCGTGCGCGACCACGGAGAAAGATGCCCGCCAGTCACGGAGGTGATAAGGTGTAGAATGCAAAGCGACGGGCAGGTTCCGCCACCGTGCCGTCGTAGCAAAGCGTTGGAAACACCGTCTTGAGCATAGCGTTGCGCTGTCAGCGCAGCGCGTTGAACACTACAGTCCTTAGAGTTACTTGTGTGTGCCTCTTCTAGTATAAAGACAGACATACAAAACATAGACATGTTGTTATGGCGCCTCAGATATGCACAATATTTATTTTTTACTTGACAATCGCACAACTATGAACGCTAAACCTTGAGCATTATTGGTGGGCGCTGCGAATGGGGTTGGCCGTTCGGTTCCGTTTGAGGTATCGTTAGGGCGGACAGACAAATGTACAGACAGGCAGGCAGACAGACCAAAAATTTTCCGTCGAAGGTGCCCAATAAAGACTATCGTCATTAAAAAAATGCCAAATGAACTATGTGCTTAATATGCCAGTTCTTGTTGCACAAATGATACAAAATCCGATAATTCTGCACACTAGTAGCACAGTGGTACGAAAGCACACAGATTCTTTTCAGTTTCTTTTGGACTTATGGTTCTGTCAATCAGAAACATTTGTCATTTTGAATTTCTCTGTGTCATTTTGAAACAGGTTTGGAGCAATTACTAACAAAAACGTGGCTGATCCTCCTGTATAGGAATCGGTATGACACGAAAGAGAAACGTGTCTTGACAATAGTAGTTAAGCGTTTACTGTGCATTGTTTCCGCAAGGAAACCAATTTCAATGTCACGTTAGGAACGGCAAGCAGCTCGAAACTCACAGCGTACACCTCAAGCAGAAAACACGCACAAAATTAGCATACACAGGACGAGCTCGGACTAACAACTGCCACAATTATTCCTGTGCCGGGTCTCAGCAGTGCGCACCTTTCGTAAACACGGCCGTGGCAGCTTGCGAAGTGACCTTCGTCCTCTCCGGAAGTGCGAGTCTGGTAAGCGCGCGCAAGAGAGAGACCACGCTCCCTGTGACCGTGGGGGCAGCGCTTTGTAGAAGCGGCGAGCTTGAGAGCACGTACAACGTGAGACCATCGCGTCATATCGCCAGTGATAACGAAAACGTGCTTAAGTTTCGAAGCTTCGAGGACTGCCAAACGATTTTCGGTGTTTATAAATGACTTCCAGTCAGCAGAACAGAAAAGGAAAAAGGGGGTTATCGCCACGCTGTGAGAATCGAGAAGTTGGTGGTTTGATTCCGCGCGACAGATGTCTGCCTTCCGATTTATTTGCTATGTCTTAGTATATAATTTTCAACGTCACTTCCGTGACAGAATTACGTCCGCGGAGCCGTGGTGGACCCCGGCAAAGAATACTTTTGTGTTAAAATTACTGTTTCGAGCAGCATAAAGCAGCATTTCTCTTTTGAAGAAATTGGAGTGGCACTTCCATCACTGTTACCGGCTGTCTTCTAGGTGGGCCAGAATTCTAGCAAAACTTTTCAAACTCGATGCGGTCCTCATTCACCACGCTGTGTTTCACGACTGTAGACATTTTCCCTGAAGCTTGCAGATGTCGTTTTTTATATTACCGTCGGGGAAGTTCATCTCCCCCTCCGAAAAAAGCGTCACAATGAACACATGCTATAAAGTAAACTGGCCCGTGCGCTTACCCTTCGCGGCAGCCTGTCTTTTGGAGACGGTAAGGCCAGCTGCAGCAATCCACCTGCTGCTATTTACTTCCACGAAAAGCATGTCCGTGCAGTTTCTCGTAGCGGATTATGCAGCTTTCCTCAAGCTTAATGTGGAGATGACCCAACCTTACCAACAAGAAATCGGCGTGTCTTAATTTCTACCCACCATTCACGTTAACAAAACTGATTCCGCCTTCGCATTCTTTTCCATGACTGGCAGGTCACCAGCGGTTCGATCATGCGACAAAAGAATTAATCTGGTTTAGCCTTGAGAAAATAGAACCTACAAGATGAAAAAATAACGAGTAACACGACACCACACGTTAACGAAAAATGTTAACACAAGTACGTTACCCTCGTTTACAGTTTCGAAATAAAATAGTAAAGAGTACGTTGCTAATTGACCCAAAAAATACGCACTACCGGTAACGGCGTTTGTTACGCGTTACCGACAACACTGTTCTTAACATATAAATAAGCTCAATAGGCTTGTTGCTCTTCTGAACGCGAGTTTTCGACATTTTGTGAGAAATTAACAGCTCCTGCAGCTCCCGCAGCAGTCGTCGAGCCATCGATGCTGAGTTTGACATGGTCTTTGTATTCGTCATGCAGCATCAGTGCAGATAGCTGCTTTAAAGCTGGCAACGAGAGCTTAACGAATCCCTGGCACTGTCAGACAAAGTCTGGTCTAATGTAGGCACCTAAAATTTGCGGCACTCAGCAGTGCACGTGGATAGATTCAACTAGAGTCACCACTATAGTGGGGTATATTCATTGACTGCAAGTCAGCCCTGCAGTGCCTGCAGTGCTTTACATTGTGGGGCACAAGACCAACTAGTAATGTAAATGGGAGAAACCTATCGGCAACAAAAAAGACAGGCATGAGAGTGGCTTCCAGTGGCTGCCAGGGTGCTGCGGCATCGATGTTAACGAACATGTCAATAATTCTGCAAGAAATGCTCATGAAAAGGGCGTACAGGTAACCATTCCATTATCAAGAACCGATGCAGCCTCAAAGATTCACTCACTGACGCGTTACATAACACATTCAATGTGGAACTCTACCGGTTTTTGGCATACCCGCCTTCACCATCTGGATCTGTCACTTCAACTTCAAATTATATCCAGATTATCCCAATCCGATACCAGTCCTCTGCCACCTGTGACTTGGAGTGTCATTTACAAACAGCTTTTCTAACCGAATCGGCAAGGCAGGCAGTAGTGCAAGTGATCACTGTGCGAGCAATGAAACCATTGCACACGCCCTTTGTGATCGTCCACATTACAGCTCTGAGAAACAGCACCTCTCAGCAACGTTAGCACGGTTTGATGACCGGCCGCTTTCCGAGAGGTCAATTTTCAATGGCGGAACGTTCATACTTCCATGTAGAAAACGACGAAGGCACTGCTGGAGTTTTTGTGGTCAACCACACTCACTAAATGACTATGTTAATTCCGTGCTTCAGTGCACACGCGTTTTTTTTTCTTGAATTCTTTTTTAGATGCGAAGCGTCTCTTGGTCGCGCTCAATCAGGTGCGTGGCGTGACCACCTTTAGGGCCTTTACACGCACTGCCCGCACAGCCACAACGCACGTTCCGGGACCCCTGCCACACGCAAGTGGGTGACAAATAAGCCTTTTGGCGATGCTCTTTCACCCTCCGCTTGGGTCCGGCAGGTGTGCTGGCACGTGCGTTGTGGCTGTGCGGCGAGCGCGTGGAACAGCCCTCTACCCACGCAGCCGAAACCCACGTGTCGGGACCCCTGCCGCACGCAAGCGGGGGACAAATAAGTCAATTGGCGACGCTCTTTCACCCTCTGCTTCGGTGCGGCAGATCAAGGGACTTTAGGGCCGTTCCACGCGCTTCCATCACAGCCGCAACGCACGTGCTGGGGCCCCTCCCGCACGCAAGCGGGGGACAGATAAGCCAATTGGCTACTCTCTTGCACCCTCTGCTTGCGTGCGGCAGGTGTGCTGGCACGTGCGTTGCGGCTGTGTGGCTACCGCATAGAATGGCCCTTACTGCTCATGCATGTCACCTCCTCTTTTTCTCCTTTCCTAGGCTCTCCCCTCTTTTGCCTCTCTTACCTGGCAACGCCGAAGCAGGCAGCGTAGCTAGCAAATGCTCATACCCCTCTCTATCTATTAAGCTTTCCCCTCTGCGTCGTTTACACCCCCATTGCGCATGCGTGCCCCTTCCCCATAATCTCCTACGCTCTCCCCTCTCTCGCCTGGCAATGTCGAAGCAGGCAGCGTCTGCTAGCAAACGCTCGCCTCCTCTCTATCTTTTAGGCTTCCCTCCCGGCGTTGTTTACACCCCTATTGTGCATGCATGCCAGTCTCATTTGTTTCTTGATTGAAAAAATTGGCAGATCCGACGTATAGTGGGAAACAATGACATGCGAAGCACGAATGGGAAAGGTTATGTGTCACTTTAAAATCACACGACGTTACGAGGCACATGGATGTAGTACACGGTAAACGCAAGGGGAAGTGTTATGCACACTCAGGTATCTGGATAAGATGCAAGAATGTTTCTTATAGTCGCGTGACGATGGCACCACTAACGTTTACAATACCGGGCCCAGCAGTGGTCGGCATGTAAATTATACCGTACATGACTTCAATGTCATGATTATCGTGTTTACGCCTGGCATTTGTGTTTGTCGGCCTTTCACGTCACGTAATACCAAATTTGCTATATGTGAAGTAGCGAAACGGTGACGGCCGTGCTATGAGCTTAGCATGAAATCATATTTTACAGGACACGCATGACATGATTATCATGTTTGGACGAGTCACTTACCTTTGTTGTTCATTCACGTAACGTAATACAAGTTTCAGTATATGTGAAGCTAGAGAAACTGCCGCGAGCACATCATGAGCGTGACGTGTAGTCATGTTCTTACATGACACGCATGTAATAATTATCATGCTAGGACGTGTCATTTTTTTCGTCGTCTGTTCGCGTCACGTATACTAAATTTGGTATATGTGGAGCCAGCGAAACGGCCGCAAGCGCATTATGAGCGTGGCATGTAGTCATGACTTGCATGACATGCATGTCATGATTTCCACGTTAGGGTCTGTCACTTGTGTTCGCCATGCAGCCGTGTCGTACCATACGAGTTTTGCAACATGTCTTGTGAACGAAAGCACAGCCAGCAAGACCATGAAATGTCGATCACGACCTTCATGACATACATGTCATGGTGTGCGCCAGCGTCAACGCCGTCGCCATTGTAAGCGTTAGCACCCGCTGCTTCGCCTCTACACATGGTTCCCTTTAGCCGGAGAAGTGCATTTTTTTTCTTTTTTCCTCTTTATTTTTCTATACTCCTTACCCCTTTTTAGGGCAAGGTAGCACACCAAAACATTTGTCTTCTGCTTTAACCTCCTCGCCTTTCGCTTAACATTTTCCTCTCTGTCTTTCAACGCGAATTTTACATACATACATACATACATACATACATACATACATACATACATACATACATACATACATACATACATACATACATACATACATACATACATACATACATACATACATACATACATACATACATACATACATACACACACACACACACACACACACACATACATACATACATACACACACACATACATACATACATACATACATACATACATACATACATACATACATACATACATACATACATACATACATACATACATACATACATACATACATACATACATACATACATACATACATACATACATACATACATACATACATACTTTTTTTCAAAAAAAACTTTTTTACACGCCTGCGTGTCGTGTGATGTGACGTCGACGACGTCGCGTCGCGCCGGCCTACCTTGGCTCGGCGGCTGCGTGGCTACTCCATCTGCGAGCGCTTGCCGCGCGTGCTCCTCACCCAAGTTGCAGCCTTAGACGAGGTTCTTCGATCGCCAGGTCCGTATGATTTTTCAGGGTAGCGCAAAATTACGAACGCCATGAATGGCGTAACACATGTTTATTTATCACAAGCAGATGCCATTTGCATTAGCATCAGAGTGCACACTGTTCTCGACCGAGACAGACAGCAGCCAGCAAAAGATATTGCACTTGATGCTGAAAAGCTATTGACACAGTGCATCATGTGAGAGACATATTCGTTCTTTTGTGAAAGCAGGCACTGTTGGGGTATCATTTGAATGAAATAAATCAAAACATATTGAACTGCCCAAACTTGCCCAAACATTCCCAAACATCGAAACATGAAAATTTCCGAATTACGTAGTAGGTTAGCGGACAATATACGATTCATTTATCACAGTAGTAGCAACACAAAACACAAAACTGTATGTTCAACACAAGCCAAAATGTAACAATACATGAAAGACAGCTGACTAAAGTGTGAACACCACCGCAAGACAAACGAGACAAGAAAACTGCATGCACTACTGCATATTATACGAAACAATATGCACAACGATCCAAAAACACAAATCACATTACACAACAATATAACTGCACAGAGAATACACATGAGCATACATGGCTCATCGAGGACAGCGTGATGAACTTCGACACAAAAGCAAGTTCCAGCATTTTTCTGATTGAGCCAGTTATTCCGTATGCATTTAAACAAATGCACTGCATCTACCACGTAAAATAATGGTCGAGCTGGGTCTACCGAATGCGAGTAAACAGGGCTCAGTTTTGGTTTTTGCAGAAACATCTTCATTGCTTTGCTGCTTAGCGAGTCCTTGTCACGGACAACAGCTATAACCCTGTATCCACTGCCATGTAAGCGCATGATCACCTTCTTGGGCATGACATGAAGATCGTCACCTTAAAAGGGTTTAACAACAAGAATGTGTGCAATTCCTTTGAACGCCTTCAGGAGATTTTGCATCATAAATACGTCCACTGACCTGGCCGCTTCATTTGCATTGACTGTTGCACCACATATGTTCCCACTCATGTAATATAAACAAGGCTTTATGTGGATATGATCAAGCGTTGGCGTCACGGTGTGCTCATGTAGCTGAGCACACATTTAAAAGTATAATAGATGAGCACACATTTATAATAGTATTTGGGTGGGGCGAGGTTAGTACACTTGTTCTTCTCAGAAAAGTGTATGCATGTGGCGATACTGTATGAAAGATGCCTGCAAACACCACCACCTGTGAGCTGTACTGAATACGTTCGGCAGAAAACAGTGGTAGCTACGCCTTCACAAACTTTACTGCCTCTTTCCTGTTTTCAGTTATGCTACCTTCCAATTGAGGACGACGCAGCGAACGCTGGAAAGGAAAATGATTGGTTATGATAGGGTAGGATATAATAGCTGAAATCAAAAAGAAAAAAGGACATGGGCCGGGTATGTAGCGCGTAGGCAGGATAACCGCTGGTCAATAAGAATAACTGACTGGATTTTCAGAGAAGGCAAGTGGGTTAGGGTGAGAAAGTAAGTTAGGTGGGCAGATGAGATCAGGGAGTTTGCGGGTGTCAAGTGGCAGCAGCAAGCACAGGACCGAGTTGACTGGCGGAACAGTAGACAGGCCTTTGTCCTGCAGCGGACGTAGTCATGATGATTGTGATGATGATCATGATGACAATGATGCTGATGATGATGATGATGATGATCTTTCAATTTGTCGAGAAAAGAATGTAAAGGAATGTATTGCAAGTGACAGGTGGCGACAACTGCAGCGCTCTTCAGAGAGCATTCACAGGCTGTTTAAAATTCCCAACAAGTAACTTACTTTTTGAACTGAGTACCGTACAAAACCGGTACCAAGGTTCTTGATTGGTAACCTTTGATAGCAGGCAGCAACTTCAAAGTTTTCAGACACTATCAATGATGCATTCACGCAATCAACCTAGGTTCACGAAAGTCGATAATATTCAAAAACATCAAACACTATTCTTTATAATTCACAGTCCACTTTGACGACACTGATATTTCTTGCAGACGAGGCCTTAGTTCTTCAAAGGACGAAAAGCAGTCTCTTTGCTGCTCCGCTTCAAATGATGCCAGTGATTCCTACACAGCGTGGCCGAGTTGGGCAGCTTCTTGCCGGCCCCTCTTAGCATCAGGTCTTTCTCTCATGTTGTGGTTCGGCACCAAAACGTAGGACGGACAACCGGGAAATAACATTGGCACAGAACTAGGCTGCATCCACGGTGCTGGAAGTGCGACAAGGCCCCAAAAAACTCACCGCTATAGTTTCGGTTTCAAGAAACATTCACACTCGTAGCGGCTGCCGGGCACACTAAGATCTGGTTGAATGGAGTGAGGTTGATGTGAATGTCCACATTTATTGGCTGTCACAAGCTTTTACAAATAAAAAATCAACATTGCCACAATGCAGAAACAGTAGCAGTTGAATACAGGACAACTCACTTTCATTCTACCAGAACACTGGCAAACTGATCGGATGAGAAACTCGTCTTTCTCTCTCTCTGCGCATGCTCTTCGTTCTTCTTTTGGTGCTGCATAACCAATGCGGCATTTGCCCTCCTTCAGAGAGCATCGTTCCGATGCTCTTCTACAAAATACGGTGGAGTAGATGTATGGTGTAAATCAGTCCGAAAAATAAGGCTTCATTTGCACAACGTGCACGATTTCTGGTTTTTGCTGGCGAGTTGACGAGGATCTTTCAGGAACGACCACGTAATTGACGTGACTCAGGCGTTGTGTAACTGTGTAGGTGCCGAAATACCTCTTCATCAATTTCTCAGACAGTCTCCGGCCGCGGGTAGGACTCCATACCCACACTTTCTCGCTGGGCCGATCATCGACATGTCGGTGTCACCAATTATAACGTTGGGCGTCGTAATTTTGCTTCTGGCTGATTCGGACGCGTGCAAGCTGTCTCGCTTCTTGTGCTTGTTAGGTAAAAGATGCAGCGTCCAAATTGATGTTATTGCAGTCGTGCAGTAACATGGCGTCAAGCATCGTCGTCACTTCACGGCCATGGAGGAGACTGAACGGCGTTCTTCGTGTAGTTTCTTGCTGCGCTGTCTTATAGGCGAACGTGATGTACGGTAGAATGCCGTCCCAGTTCTTGTGATCCACGTCAATGTACATACTAAACATCTCGACAATAGTCTTGTTGTGGCGTTTTGTTAAGCCGTTCGTTTGTGGGTGATAAAAAGTGGTTTTCCGATGGGCTATTCCACTGAGCTCAAGCACTGTCTTCAGGAGCGCGGCCGTGAAAGTGGTACCTCGATCCGTTATTATTATTGTCGGAGCACCCTGCCTCAGGACTATATTTTCTATGAAGAATTGTGCGGTTTAAAAGCAGTGCCACTTGACAAAGCCTTTGTTTCTGCGTAGCACGTAAGATAATCAGTGGCGACTATTACCACTTGTTGCCAGCATGAGAAGTCTGATATGGTCCGATGAGATCCATTCCAATTCGGGCAAAAGGTACCTTGGGCACTTGAATTGGTTGTAATAATCCGGCTGGTTTTAGCGGTGGCGAATTTCGTCGTTGGCAATCGAGGCACATGCGCACGTAATTTTTCACAATGGCTGGAAGTCTTGGCCAGTAGTATTTTTGTTGGATTCTGGCCAATGTGCGTGTGTATCTGACATGACCGGACGTTGGCTTATTGTGGCAAGCCCAAAGTATCTCCTCACGGATTGACGGTGGGCGGACAAGTGGGTGAGTGCTTCCTTTGGGAGAAAAGTTCTTCTTATAGAGAACACCACTACCTAAGCAGAATGACGGCAGGCTCTTTAAAAATCTTCTAGGAACGGTTCTTGTTCGGCCATTCAAAAATTCATAAGGGGAATCAACTCGCTGTCTTCCTTCTGCTTGCACAAAATTTTAGTGGTGTCGATGACTCCTACAAACGCCATGTAATTGTAGCGCCATCATCACCATCATCATTTCTTCATCACCGCGCCGCGCCTCTCGCACAGCTGGCGCGAGCTCGAGCTGCGCGAGAATGAGAACGAGCTGACACGCCTGGCGTGGCGGACGCTGGTAGCCGACGGGCTTCGCTTCAGGCCTGCAATAAAGTGGCGAGATCGGCACGGCCCCATCGGCCGCCTTCGACGTCATCTCACGTCTCCCTCCTCTCGCCGCTACATTGGTGACCCGGAGAACACGCCCTTCGCCGAGCGGCCCGCGGCCATGTTCCCCCAACTCTGCCCACCAGTGCCGCCGTACCAATCAACTTACCCCAAGGTATGGTTTATGCAGCTCGACGCCGTTCTTGCGGTGAATGGCATCACGGACCAGCTGCTAATGCATGCCATTCTTCTCGACGCCCTACCGGTCGAGTTGCGCCATCTCGCTGCCACTTCAAGCACCAGCCCGCAGCCTTACGATTCCCTCTGCACTGCGGTGCTCGCCCGCAGCGGCAACACATACCGTCCGCTTCCGTTTACCCGCACCAGGCAGGTTTCCCCGGCGTCGCAGAGCAAGGTACGAACCGGTCCGCAGCCCTCCATTGACCGCTACCTCGGTACCCCGGCTTCGACTACTTCTACACCTGATCCGGTCGCAGAAACATCCACTCCTGCACCTGATCACGACCGTGAGGTAGAAGACTCCCCCACTGCGACTGACCTTCCCTCGAAAGCGACGGCACGCGACACCGTGACCCTCGCCGTTTCCGCGACCACCAGCTCAGACGTCTCGGCCTCCTCCTCGCCGCAGCTGCTGGTCAGCTCCTCGACGGTGCCCCCTGCCACTGGTGCCAGCCATGGCCTGCCGGGTGCCTCGCCATATTGCACTCGCACCTCCCCGGCCAGCAGCCGACCATCCTCGGCGTCCCCGCTCCCCGCCCCTGTCCCTGTCTCTGTTTCGTGGTCTACGACGGGCCACAGCGCCGTGCCTTCGCAGAGCCAGAGCCTGCCCTCATCGTCAGCGTCGACACCGGCAACCACCAAAGCAACTGCCACCATCGCCCCTCTGCCCGTGGCGCCGCAGCAGGCACCTGCGTCGAGACCCGGCGTCGCACAGGTGGTTTCGGCCAGCCCCAGTCCTCGCACCTCTGGTGCCCCCCGGCTCATCCAGCCGAAACAGCCACAGATTCTGCTCAAGCTGTCGAGCGGCAACGCGAACATAACGACGCTTTCGGCAGCGGCGACCACCCGGTCCCAGTCTCCCCGGGCGGCCCAGCACAAGGCCACACCGCGGCCCGCGCCTGTACCGGCGCCGCAGCCTGCGACCACGGTGCAGCGCGGAGCCGCGATGGGGCTCAACACGGGGAGTCCGCTGCTCATCGGGAACCCCGCGGCAGCGCAGCCGGGCATGTTTCCGGCTGGACCTACGCACGGCACTTTCCTGCTGAACCAGTACATTCCGGGCCTGGTCCACAGCCCGATTCTGATACAAGGTGCACTGGGGCAGACCCAGAGCTCTCTGGGACAGATACAGGGGGTCCAGCTGGCCCTGCGGCCACCCCATGCCACGGGCCTGACCCTGGGACCTCAGACTGGGCCCAGGCCCAATGGGGGACATCCAGGACTGCCTGGCACCCCGACGCTTGTCGTCCCACAGAACCTGGGGCCAAGACCCAACATCTTTCTGGCACCGCCACGCATGATGTCGCCCCCGTCGTTTGCCATAGTCCCGGGACAGCCACTGACGCTGCAACAGCTGCAGGCCATGCTGCCCACGCAGACCATGCTGGCCCGGCCCACACTGGGTGCGTTCCAGACAGACCAGCACCAATCTTTGGTGCAGATACCGACGTTCACCCAGCCGCAGATACTGGCGCAGGACCACCATGACCGGCCTGTCCGACCAGGTCACCGTGGGACCCGCTTGTCGGCTACCACAGTGACCCGGCACTTCCTCCTTCGTCCCTTGCGCTTCTCCCAGAGTCGCCCACCGGAGACACGCTGCCTACTGATAGCCCATAATCGTTGACAACCTGGACTGGCCAAATGAACACTTTATGGATTGCCGTTCATGTATATAGCATTTGTCACTCTCTTTCTTTTTCACATGCCTTCAAATTGCGCAAAGCGCTAGGGGGGGAGCCCTGTAGCGCCATCATCACCATCATCATTTCTTCATCACCGCGCCGCGCCTCTCGCACAGCTGGCGCGAGCTCGAGCTGCGCGAGAATGAGAACGAGCTGACACGCCTGGCGTGGCGGACGCTGGTAGCCGACGGGCTTCGCTTCAGGCCTGCAATAAAGTGGCGAGATCGGCACGGCCCCATCGGCCGCCTTCGACGTCATCTCACGTCTCCCTCCTCTCGCCGCTACATAATCATTTTCTGTGTCATCGTCGCGCTTTATTTGTGACCTTTATAAGCAATCGGCGTCGGCGTGCTGCCGTCTCGACTTATACACTACCGTTATATCTAATTCTTGAAGGCGTAAGCTCCACCATGTGAGCCGACCAGACAGATCTTTCAAGTTGGTCAGCCAGCAGAGGGAATGATGGTCGCTGACTACGTGAAAGAAACGACTTAAGAGGTACGGACAAAACTTCATAACCGCCCATACGACAACAAGACACTCTTTTTCGGTTGTGGAGTAGTTGTACTCGGTGCGGGAAAGCGACGTATTAGCATATGCGATCATCCGCTCGGCTGAGTCTTGCCACTGGACAAGCACAGCGCCTAAACCCACGTTGCTGGCATCTGTGTGGACCATGGTAGGAGCGTCCTCATCAAAGTGAGCAAGCACAGGCGCTGTCTGCAGGCGTTGTCGGAGATCGTCAAATGCCGCTTGTTGATCATCGCCCCATATGAACGAAACGTCTTCTCTTGTGAGTCGTGTTAACAACAAGGCTATGTGTGAGAAATTAGCAGTAAACCTTCGTTAGTATGCACATGGGCCAAGAAAACGCCTGACTGCTTTCTTATCTGTTGGCACTGGAAATTTTCTGACGGCCGCAATCTTATCGGGATCAGGTCGAACACTTTCACGGCTCACTACATGACCTAAAAATTGGAGCTCCTTGAAACCGAAAAGACACTTCTCGGGTTTCAGTGTCAGGCCTGCAGACCTTATTGTCCTGAATACCGATAGCAGCCTGCGCAGGTGTTCCTCAAATGTTTCTGAAGGAACAATGACGTCGTCCAGATAGACCAGACATGTCTGCCACTTGAGGCCAGACAGAACGGTATCCATTAGTACCTGAAATGTTGCGGGGGCTGAGCACAATCCGAAGGACAAGACTTAAAATTCATGAAGCCCGTCAGGCGTTACAAAAGCCGTTTTTTTTCTATCTCGCTCGTCGACCTCAATTTGCCAATACCCACTTTTGAGGTCCATTGACGAGAAGTAGCGTGCATACCTCGGCCTGTCGAGTGAATCATCGATGCATGGTAATGGTTATACGTCTTTCTTTGTCACATGGTTCAGCTTGCGGTAGTCGACACAAAATCGCGAGCTTCCACCTTTTTAACCAGCACTACCGGCGATGCCCAATGGCTTCTTGACGGCTGGATGACGTCATAATCGAGCTTTTTTTTTCAATTGTTCCTGGATCGCTTCATGCTCTTTCAGTGCTACGTGGTATGGGTTCTGTCGTATTGACCTTGCCGTCTCCTCCGTTATTATCCAGTGCTTCGTTAGTGACGTTTGACTGACCCTTGAGGTTGATGAAAAACAGTCTTTTAACTGGTGAAGAAGATCTACTAGACGCTTTCTCTGCGCTGGTGATAAATCCGTGCTTACGTCAGTAGGTGGTGTCACTGATGGGGCTTGCGGCTCGTCCTGTTGTACTACACAGCACTCACGGATTTTGGTGATCTAGTTAAGTAGGCAACTGCCTGCGTAATGTGTCGTCGCTCGTTGGTAAAATTTGTCAACAAAACCCCCGCTTCACCGCACACAACATTGACGATACTTCTGGTAATTGCAACACCGCGAGAGAGTAGAAGCGTCAATACTTGTTCAGCAATTCCTTCTCCAGTATACTGCGCGCTGCACGTGATCGAAACAAGGTGGCATGATAAAGGAGGTACGGTAGCGTCGTCAATGACGCACAGGGATTTCCGGTGTAGCTCTGCGCTTTGATCTGCTGAAAAGGTCAGTACACCGTCAGGTATACTGATGATGGCACCATATTAACGCGAGAAATCCATTCCTAAGATTGCCTGTTTGCAACACTCGGAAAGAATAACGAAAGTTGCGACGAAGGATGCATTCCCTATCTTCCTTTTAGCGGTGCACTTTCCTTTAGGTGTGAGTAGCTGCCCTCCAGCTACTCACACCTACCGCGGTCCCGTTCATTCGATTCCAACCTTTCTGAGCTTGTCTGCCAGTGTCGGCCAATGCCGTGACGTCATGTCCGTCAATCGTAATTGCAACTTCGGCAGTAACAACCCCATCTTTCGTCGAATCATTGAAAATTCGCGTCTCTTCGCTCGACAGTATTGGGGGATTTTCAGCACTTCAACGATTCGCAACCTTCCCCCCTGAGGTTGCTGGTTTTAGTTTCCCCGGCGTGGACTGGGAGATCTCCTTCTCGGCATGTCAGTGGTGCTCCGTTTAGAGGATGCAGAATAACGCCCAGGAGAGTGTGAGCGTGACCGAAAACCCAGGTGGAACATCCCACGGGGTCATGACACTCGGGTCGACATCAGGCGTTTTGTTGAAATGGCGCTGAGGAATAGTGGAAGGAAATCCTTGGTACCCTGTGACGCAATACGGACAATACAGAACGATGTGGCGTGCTTCCCCACAATGAAAGCACAAGGGCCTATGGTCAGGAATACGCCAGACGTCAGTTTTGCGAAGAGGTGGCCGCCTCGGCGTCGAAGTTTCTCTGTAGTACCAAGGCGCTGTCGGTGGATGTTACTGGTGGTACTGATGCGGTGTCGGTAAGGTAGCTGGCCGTCAACGGACTATGTCTGCATAGCTTGCCCTGGGGTGCTCGTGTTCAGTCCAAGAAGCGAGAGCGCTTGCCTGATCTCCTGGCGCACAACTTCTGTTACTGAGGCAATTGCGCAGTTATTCGGTTTGGCGACGAACTTCTTGACCTCTTCTTGTACGATATCTCGTATCAGTTGGCGCAAAGAATCTTTGTCGGGTGTCGTTGCTGTGGCCGTGGCTGCCGCGCTGATTGGTGCATTGTGGGTTGGGTGGTCATACTGCCGGTAGCGTAAATGCAGTGCGCGTTCGATGGATGTTCACTCCTTGGAGCATTCATCAACACTTGTAGGCGCGTTTCGCACGAGACTAGTGAACGGCTGCTCCTTCACGTCATGCATGAGGTGGCTAACCTTTTTGGCTTCGGGCATATTGGGATCTGCTCGACGAAACAGCCGTGCCATGTCCTCAACAAACATCGTAACGGATTCATTTGGTTTCTGAATCCGTGATTTGAGGAGACGCTGTGCGATTTATCGTCTTTCGGTGCTCGCGAACTTATCGAGAAACTTCTGCCGGAACTCGTCCCAAGACGACCACACGCAATTTGTAAATAATGTTCAGGCTTCGTCTTTAAGCAGAAAATACACGTAACCCGATTTCTGTGCGGTGTTCCACCCGTTAACGTTCGCTGTGTGCTCCAATTCCTCGAGCCAGTCATGTGCGTCCTGATATGTGTTTCTGTGGAAGTCAACCAGAAGTAGAGGGTTCAAAACAGCCAAACAGCCACCTGTGTCGTGCTTGGGCTGGACATGTTGGGACCAGTGTTTCCAGGCGCCGTCATGCTTTCTGGCATGGTCACGCTTTCCGGCAATGGACCGAACTCCAGGCTGAGGCCAAACAGGCGGCGGCTGCTGTGGTTTAAGGGGGGGGGGGGGGGTCGATGCCCGGAAGTTTTTCTGGGCTAGATGCGGTGCTGTTGTCAGGTGTCCAGAACATGTGCCCAGCGCATCCACCAGTGTCACAACGCAGAAACAGCCAGAGTTGAATACAGGACAACTCACTTTAATTATATCAGAACACTGGCCAACTGATCGGAAGAGAACCTCGTCTTTCTCTCTCGCTGCACGTGCTCTTCGTTGTTCTCTTGGGGCTGCATAATAAACGCGGCAATATTCCCTAAAATTTTTTTCTTTGTTTTTATATAACTTTTCTATTCCTTATTTTGTGAATTTTAATCAGGATAAGTGCGGGAAGTGATTGACTTGCGTTTGTAGCACTTGCCTCCGCTACTTCTCGCCCCTCGCTCAGCGATATTAGAAGTTGGATCGCACTGTTATCTCGCTCGGTTCGCGTATCAACTATGGGAAAGATAAAGACAGCAAGTTGTGGCAGACAGAGAACGGAAGCTGCAGTGAGCTACGCCGAACAACTCAACCATGCATTCGTCAAAGATGGCTTAATCAGGCAACACATGTTTTCGGTGGCTCTACGCTGTGCTAACCTGGTGATTTCTAGTTCCGCAAAGTTTTTTCAGCGTTTCCTAAAGGCGATGGGTGAGCACAAGAATTGTAACCCATTATTTCGGAAGGTACTGAGTTCGCATGAGTACATATGAATAAACCCAGTTCTGTGCAAGCCTGACTGGACTGACAGAAGTGCAGTGTCGCTTGACTAATTGGTGAAGACAGCAGCCAAGTTACTGCCGGTAAAATGCGTTTATTGAAAGGCTTGAATACGAGTTGGCTCGGCTACATATATTTAGTTTCTTTAACTTTCGGCGGGTAGTTCAAATGATGCCAAGTAATTATAGGTTCCTTCCTGCTCACGAAATTCTTGTAGCCGTGGTTTGAAAATTTGTGAACCTTTACTTCTAATAGTGTCACTGAAGTACACGTGATGGACTAAATTCTTCTAAAAACTTGTACAAAGGATGTCAATGGATCCAAAATTTCGACAAGTGAACTTTTATTCGTCAAGGCAACGCTGTTGCCCTAGTGAAGACAAGTCAACTTGCCAAAACACTGTTTCCAGCGACGTCCTTTTTCGAAAAACTTCTGATCGCTCCAAGCCTGTCTGTGCCTCTGAACTTCAGTCTCATTTGGTACTCAAGTTCTGTAAGACAACTATATGCTCTGTCATAACAAACGTGATTGAGACAAGTACGTTGTGTTCTACTCGCGATTGTTGATAATTTTCACATTGATTCGGATATTCAGGGTTCGACGTTCGCTCATTATGTCAGTTGTAAGTTAAAGCTGCTTTTATCGATTTGACATGACATGTGGGGTTTAACGTCCTCAAACTACCATATAATTATGAGAGACGCCATAGTGGAGGGCTCCGGAAATTCGGACCACCTGGGGTTTTTTAACGTGCACCCAAATCTGAGCACACGGGTCTACAACATTTCCTCCTCTTTTATCGATTTACGCTTTCACACTACGTGTATCTCTGTATATTTATACAAAACGTGCAATAAGAAAGTTCTTTTTTTTATGCCGATAAAGTTTCGTCTTACTGAGAAATCAGTCAGCTCACCTTTCGCCTCTTCAGAAAACAGGAACAAAAAAATAAGATTAACAAAATTTTTACGAATCACCGCATCGCCCAAGCGGCCAGCAAACCTGAAAGAAGGCACGAGCTCATTCTGCTTGCATGCGAAGTGAGAAAAGAGGGCTTCCGCGGCAACCCTTAACTTTTTTTTCGTTCTTTCCCTCTATTTCGGGATATCACAAGTGACGTCATGAAAGAAATTTTCTGTTCCTAATTTATTTTTGTAGGATGCCAGGCAACAACCAGTGATAAAAGTGGCGCGGCCGCTGCCGAGACCGAATACATGAGAGGTATCGGGAGCTTCCGCCCCCTGGTTGCGGCTGTTATAAACCTCCCGGTCCTTGGGTCTGT
This sequence comes from Rhipicephalus annulatus, assembly GCA_013436015.1. NCBI lineage: Eukaryota > Metazoa > Arthropoda > Arachnida > Ixodida > Ixodidae > Rhipicephalus > Rhipicephalus annulatus. The sequence continues at coordinate 339,597 of WOVY01010105.1, read as the reverse complement.
GTACGATGTCGTCCTCTCAATGCATGAAGCGTCGAAATGGTCCGCACACACCTGCACAAGCCAATAAACCTTTCAATTAACATACGAGTACCAACTTTTAAAAGAACTAAATGCGCTCGGATTTGCATGCGCGTTTGCAGCCCTGGTGGTCAAAACAAAATCAACTTAATCTTAGGAAGCATCTAAATAAAAGCGCCGCGTGAGTGCTGGTAGAAGAAATATGAAAGAAAAACAGTGGAGTGAGTGGCCAACGCGCTTTATGAAGTGCTGCTACTGACAGCTTGCAATGGACGGCATCAGGTGGTTGTGTGTTAAGGAAAAGCAGCATAACTACTATAACTGACTTGTCCTGACTTGAAAATCATGTCATGCGTGTCATGTTCGTCTTGACACACATGACTAAGTCATGTGACTTTATTGGCGGATTTTATCTTGTTGACTACGAACGGTAAGAATGTATGAGTAACATAAAGTACTGGTAATAACACATAAAACATGTAATCCGTGCCATGCAGGCCATGCAGGTCATGATATACATGACTCGGTATCCAGATCTAAAGGCTCTTTTATTGCCTTTAAGTATACTAAAATTGACACGGCATGATAGCAGCGTGTCCTACATGTAAATAATTCACTTGCTCGTGATTAGCTTAGGGTCGATTTCCTTAATCTGGTTTAGTACACATTGCCATATTGTTGTCATTGTTTAGAATTAGCTTTATTCGTATTAGCTTAGTCACTTTAATCCGGCAGGTTTAACTTATCCATGTTCAGGCATTCAGCAGGCAAGACAATCTCACTTCAAATTCGATTGTTTGTGCTTAGCTTATTGCGGATTAACTTAATCCAAATTGTTCCGTGGCCATACTCGATCATTCAATTAATTGACTAGACAAAGTAAATTCACTCAATATGGCTGACTCGAGAATACGTTAGTCCGAAATAGCTTAATCTGGTTGAACCCGAGCTAGATTGATCCGGCTTGATCTCTATTGTCTAATTTTGGCCACACTCAGTCATCCAAATGGTTAGGCAGTCTGAACATATGAAAAACTTTTTCAAGATTGGCTTGATTCAGATTAGCCTAATCTGATTTAGTCCGGGTGGGCTAAACGTGACCATGCTCCTGCATGCAACAGGCTAGACGATATCAACTAACTTTAAATTCATTTCTTTTTGATTAAGCTATATAGATTAGCTTAATGCAGCTTAATCTAATTTGTCATATCGCGGCTATACTCTGTTATTCAGACAGCTAGGCAATCTCAATTTACTCAGCATTGGATGGTTAAAATTCATATTACTTTAATCCAGCTTAATCAATTTCAATAGGATCAACCTAATGTGACAACATGTAATCACCCTGATGACTAGTCATTCTCAATTCACTCAGAATTTACTTATTCAAGATTAGCTCAACCCGGTTTACTTAGTCATGCTTAATCCGCAAAAACATAGCCTATAGTCAGGTCTAATCTACCGCAAGGCTATGCCCTCTCATCTTGTATCGGATTAGCATGGACATAATTCTACTAATCTTGCCTAATCCCACTTGATAGGTACGTATCTATCAGTATAGAGTGGAATCGACAAGCGTTAAATTAGCTTGTCTAAACTGAATTAGGCTGCGATATATTGGCTTAACAAGGCTTTTTCTAAACATACCCTGGTTTGATCTATGGCTTAATTTATATGAGTGAATATCAATCAGTACTGATTTTTATCGATTACTACTGATTGTTGAGACTATTCTTATTTAGCGTGAGCTATGATTAACTTGTACTGAGCAAGTTTATCTAAGCCTAATAGCAAGACAGTCGAAGCATCTACTCACTCCGCCCGGCTTTAAGCAAAGCTAAACATCTTCTAAATGAAAGCAGCTGCACGTGGTGATTACGCGATCCAGCAAATAGCGAGACAAGCAAGGGTTTCCTTATCAGCATGCTCACTGCTAGCGACTAAAAAATGCACAACCACATACTGAACAAGTCTATATCTAACCTCGCATATCCTGATGTTGTTTTTGATTTGATATGTGGGGTTTAACGTCCCAAAACCACTATATGATTATGAGAGACGCCGTAGTGGAGGGCTCCGGAAATTTAGACCACCTGGGGTTCTTTAACGTGCACCCAAATCTGAACACACGGGCCTACAACATTTCCGCCTCCATTATCCTGATGTTGTCGTTGGGATGCCGCAGGTAGCGTTTCACTTTTGCTTCGCATTTCTTTCTTCGCTGACTGTACCGAAGGAATGGAAACATCCGCTGACATTTCGCGTGTGAACTACTACAGTCGCACACAGCAGCCTGTCAAAACGGCCAAACGACGGATGTAAATACGTCAAGAACAACGTGTTTATAGCACCGTTCCCGCGCAAGCTTCTGCGCACCGCCCGACAAACTTGAACCAACAGAGCCGCCAGGTGGCGCGGAGTCTCTCAAAAGGTGTCTTCACTCTCCACCATGGAAGTGGAGGCACGCGCACATCGGGGCACCCTACTTAGACTTGAGCCAACGCCACCACGCTTAGGGCATGTTGTGTTTACTGTAATTAAAGAAAGTTGGGGCGCAGATCGATATCACTGGTAAATTCCGGTACCGCATCAGTCTGACCGGCGGGTCGAACACACTCACTTGGCAGGTCCATTTTCACCAAGTTTCTCTCGTAGCTATGTTCTCAAGCGCGCCCAGGAAATCCGTTACCGCATGCCTATATCCGCAAGAAATCATTGCATGCGACAGCTAGCGCACCTTTAGAGTTTTAAATCACAGCTGCCACTCGCAATAAATTATATTGGCAGTTAAGACATACCATGGTGCCATCTGCCACAATCCTTCTGTCACGTATAAAATGACATCATGTGTATCGGCTGTGTGAAATGTTCGACAACTCCTATGACTCATGCTGTTTTGCCATGTCTGTTCTCGTTTCAGAAGCGTTGTGTTTATATTAGCTGCGAAGCAACCTAGATTGTTTGCCAATTAATATTTTAGTGATTGATTGATTGATTGATTGAATGATATGTGAAGCTTAACGTCCTAAAACCACCATATTATTATGAAAGACGCTGTAGTGGATGGCCCCGGAAATATCTATATATGTTTTTTTTTTAGTGAGCCAACACATGGTAATCACCGCGTCACGCACTTTCGATGGTACGTTGCTCACGGGTCGTCGCGAAGTCGTTCGGAAGGCCGTGCAAAGTGTGGTGGGTGGCCATACCGTGGGGCTACACGTCGATGGTGGCAAAATCGCAAAATATGTCCTGGGACACCACAGGAGTAGCAAACTACGAGAGGTCGAAACTCTGTTTGTTCGTCGATGAATAGAACGTCGTCTTCCCTGAAGTACTGGGTTGGTTCGTCCCGTACATTATAGGGATAGACCAGGCGTCCGCGAAGAAGGGCGGACGCCGAGGGCGCCGATCATGGCGAGGAGCTGGCAAGCGTGGTGCTCTCTTTGGCTGTGGGGGTGCGCTGTACTCAACAGCTTCTGCACTAACCATCGATTGCCAAGGGGTAGTAGAAGGCGGCGGTGCAGTCACAGCCTCACGTGGCACATATACCGAATGTTGGTCGTTTACAGAATGGTGATCAACTGTTGAATGTGTCTGTTCTCTATAGCGAAAAAGTTCTTCGCGAACAATCTGTCGAATCGTCGAGGACAGGTCTGGACAGGAGCTCGTGTCGATTCTGGCAACCGTTGTAACATTTGTGAGTCGGCTGAACTTTGGAGCAATCCTGCGAAGTTTCAGCTGTTCGAAAGTTCGGCAATGATGAATGACGCCGGACACCGAGCTCAGGTGCTCTTTTCCAATGAGAAAGTTATAGACATCCTCGGCTATGCCTTTCAGAAAATGTCCTACTTTGTCTTCTCTAACATCTGATCATTCACCACCTTGCAGAGCTTCAGCACGTCCTCTATGTACGGGGTACATGTCTCACCCGGAAGCTGCGCGCGTTGAGACAATGTCTGCTCAGCCCGCTTCCTTTTGACGCTCGAGTCGCCGAAACACGCTTTCAGCTCCGCAACAAATACGTCCTACGTCGTCAGTGTGTCCTCGTGGTTTTCGTACTACACGAGTGCAGTATTCGTAAGGCAAAAGACCGCATTGCTCAGCTGAGCGGCGGCATCCCAGCCGTTGGACTTACTGACTCGCTTGTACTGGACGAGCCACACGTCGACATCTTCTCCCGATTTTCCTCCGATAGTTGGTGGGGCTCGGTAATAAGGCACGGAACTTATTGGAGTTGGCCTTGAAGCGTTAGATGGCTGGTCTTGGGCTATTACGATCGGCGCAAGCGGCATTCCGGCAAGGCGGCGACTGCGGCGAAGTCCTGGCAGTGAAGCTCCCGTCGTTCGATTTGTCTTACCCAGCACCTCCACCAATCTTTTACGCACAAGGAGGACCAGGACGTATACAGCAGAAGGGGCCGTTTATTTTGGTCGCGAGAAGCGCCGGAGTGGCCAACAGGTTGATGATCACATTGTCGTCGTCTTTCTTCTTCCTCCAGATTGGGGCAGCCAACACGTTAACCCATCTTCGTTTTCTTCCCGGGCATGCGCAACACTATGTATGTTTTTGACGACCACACCGATTGGGACACTGCCCTTCCGTTCGTAACATTCGCCTACAACTCGTCACGTCATGAAAACTGCCGGCTACTCACAATTTTATCTTCTCTTTGGCCGTAATCGCTTACTACCTTTCGATACCCTACTTGCGCATGACCTTCCGTCCACCACTTCGTACGCACAAGATACCATCTCCCGTGCTCTCATCACACGTACAGTAGCCCGCGCCAGGTTTTCATCGTCCCAGATAGCACAAAACGTCGCTCTACGACAGCCGACATAGGGATGTCGATTTTCTCCGGGCTCTCTCGTGCTACTGTGGCTCCCATCCCGTCGTGTCGGCCTCTGCGAGAAACTTTTATCGCGATACGTTGGGCCTTACCGAGTTCTGCGCCAAGTCACACCTATCACCTATGAAATTTCTCCTACTACGAACTCCACTGTTACATCCAGAAGTGACATTGTTCATGTTTCTCGCCTGAAGCCCTATCACAGTGTATATCCGTCTAATAACAGCAGGCATCGGGACGGTGCTTTGCCACCCGGGGTAATGTCACGGGTATATAAAGGTACCTTAGGCATGCGCGCAGAAATGACACAGATGGAATAAAGACGACGATGTTGTTGTGGGGCTGTGTCTGGGCTGCCCTGTTGTCCTGCATCCTTGCGCACTGTGTTCAGTGTTAGCCCAACCGGCGTTAACTTATTAAATACTCACCGTTACAATATGGTAGTTTTGGGATGTTAAACCGCACATAACATCATGTTTTGGCGTGTCATTTACCTGCGTCGTCTACACACGTCCCGCGATACCAATTTGGTATATGCGGAGCTAGTGAAACAGCCGCCAGCGCGCTATGAGCGTAGCATGTAGAGATGTTTTCCATGACACACACGCCAACATTATCATGTTTGGACATGAAATTTACCTTCGCCGTCTATTCGCGCCACGTAATTCTAAATTTGTTGTACGTGAAGCTAGCGAAACAGCCGCGAGCGCATCATGAGTGTGGCATGTAGTCATGTTGTTACACGACACACATGTCATAATTATCATGTTTGGACGTGTAATTTACTTTCGTTATCCAATCACGTCCCGCAATACCAAATTTGGTATATGTGAAGCTAGCGAAATGGCCGCGAGCGCATCATAAGTGTTGCATGTAGTCATGTTACATGACACGCATGTCATAATTTATATATTAGGGTTTGTTATCTTGAGTTCACCATGCAGTCATGTCATACCATACCAGGTCTGCAAGATGTCATGTGAACGAAACCGCCGGAAGAGCAGCAAGACCATGAAATGTAAATCATGACATTCATGACATACATGTGATGATTTTCATGTGATGACTAGCCAGTTATGCTTGTCATAGAGTCATGTTATGCCGTCCCAATTTCGGTATTGATACCATTATCAAAACGGCCAGGTGATCTAAAGGTCATTGACACCTAGATAGATAGATAGATAGATAGATAGATAGATAGATAGATAGATAGATAGATAGATAGATAGATAGATAGATAGATAGATAGATAGATAGATAGATAGATAGATAGATAGATAGGCTAGATAGATAGATAGCTAGATAGATACGATCGATAGATAGCTAGATAGATAGATATAGATAGATAGATAGATAGATAGATAGATAGATAGATAGATAGATAGATAGATAGATAGGCTCAAAGTCGCCGAAGTTGTCTAATAAATGCTTCGCATTTAAAAGATATATGTGTGCTCATTACATGAAAATCGTGATATGCTTTTTAATATACGCCATGGCAAACATGACATGTTCAAAAAGCTACGACATTCGTTTGGTGAACTTCATGTATACCGAAATGTACATGGTATGATAACAGCATGAGGAAATTATACATAGCTGATCATAACACGAAAACCTTGTCATGCATATCATATAGGCCATGACATACATGACCCGGTCGTGGAGCTCTTATAACCGCTTTAATAACTTGATGCGTACCAAAACTGACTTGGCATAATAGGAGCGTATGGATGACATGAATGATTGGTGATAACACGAAAAATATGTCATGCATGTCATGTGCGCCATGAGACACATGACACGACCATAATGTTCTAACGGCCATTGTATTAACTTTATGTATACAAAATCTTACTGGGCATAAGAACAGTGTAAGATGAAAAATATTACTGGGCACAACACCAAAAAGATGACAAACATGTCTTGTCCGTTATGACACGTATGGCCAGGTCATAGAGCTATAATGACGGTTTTATTCAGTTGAGTACTAAAATTTATTTGGCAAGGTAGGGGAACATGAACAACATAAACAGCTGATTATAATGCGGAAACCCCGTGTACTCAGATTAGAATGCACGTTAAAGAACCCCAGGTGGTCAAAATTTCTGGAGCCCTCCACTACGGCGTCTCTCATAATCATATGGTGGTTTGGGGACGTTAAACCCCACAAATCAATCATAATACGGAAACCATGTCATGCATGTCATGTAGGCCATGGTGTGGTTTAATCTCTACTGTCTTACTGTGGCCATATTCAGTCATCTAAATTGCTAGGCAATTTCAACTTACTGATGAGAAATTTGCTCAAACTTAGCTTAATTTGGATTAGCTTAATCTGGCGTAATCTGGATGACGCTTAACGTGACCATGCTCTGGCATCCAACAGGCTGGACACTCTCAAGTCATTTTATATGCACTTGCTCGTGATTAGCTTAATCTGGCTTAACCCACATTGCCTTATTGTGGCCGTACTATGTTATCCAACTGGCTAGCCAATCACAGCCTTTTCAAACTTGGATGCTTCAAAATTAAGATCACCTTATTTCAGCTTAATCAAGTTTAATCTAATTTGCTTAATGTGACAATGAGAAGTCACCCGAACGACTAGTCATTCTCAATTCACTCAACTTTGAGTTGTTCAGGATTAGCTTACCGGTTTAGCGTGCTACGTGCATAATTTCCACTTCGCTGGCCTAATCCCACTTGGTAGGTATTTATCAGTATAGATTGGTATCGACTAGCATCAAATCGGCTTATGCAACTTTCTTATGCGGCAATATGCTTCATTAACTAGGTTTTTTACAAGCATACCGTGGTTCAATCCAGCGGCTTAATTGGTCTCAATGAGTATCAATCAGTATTAATTTGTATTGATTACTATTGATTGTTTTGACTATAGTTAACTTGTATTACCCAAACTTATCTAAGCTTGTTGGCAAGGTAGCCGAAGCATCCATTCACTTCGCACGGCATAACGCAAAGCCTAACCTCCTTTTGTTCCACTCAGTGACATGCGATGGAGCTATTGGCGAGACAAGCAAGCATTTCTTCAACAGCATGGCCACTGCCAGCGATTAAAAAATGCACGGCTACATGCTGGACGAGTCAGCAACGAACCTCGCATATCTTGGTGCTGTCGGTCGGATGGCAGCGGTCGCCTTTCACGGGTGCTTCCCACTTTTTTCTGCACTCGCTGTTACCAGGGAAGCGAAACATTCGCCGACCTATCGCATGTGAACTAAGGGCACAGTGGCACAAAGCAGCCTGTCACAGCGGCCAAAGAACCGATCTCATTACGTCGAGCCCAAAATATTTACAGCACCGTTCACGTGCTAGCCTATGCACTGCTTGACACCTTTCGACCAATATAGCCGCCGGGTGGCGCGGAATCTCTCAAAAGGTGTCTCCACCCTGAAAGTGGAAACGCGCGCATATGCAGACACCTTAGGTTTATGCTTCGTGCTCTTTCAATAAATCCCAGTTGAGAATCAGCTCATAGTTTCGTCGTCCACTCATTTGCCTGTCTCAGTCCTTTGCGCTGTTTATTAATAATGTTGTCAAACCATTCCGTTCAGCTGTCTCAACTTTTGCGCTGCTCACGCATCCTATTATTAGTTCCCACACTGTGGCCTCCCGCGATACGACGTTGACCACCTCAACCCTTCCGTGAGATTAATATTTTCTTGGAGAGCTATGCATGTGTTTGTTGCATGATTCAGAGAAATACGAAGCTCGTGCGAATGTGTTTTGAAAGGTGAAACAAGTTGAATAAAAATGTGCTATACTTTTTGGCTAAGTAAATAGCAAGTATTCAGGCGCTAGAACTTAGCGATACTAATTTTCCTGCGGAGAACCCCAGATTCGCGACCGGGTGAAGTTGTCCATGAATCAACCCCCCTCCCCCCCCGGGCCACCCGCAAAAAAAAAACACAAAAATAAATCAACAAAGAAAAGACGCTTTTAAAGGTTGTATATGATAGATATGCTCATGTTTACTAAAAAATCTAATTATTCACCCAGATTGTTAAATAAAATCAATGAATAGTATCACCACGCATATAATATCGCATATCCAAACTACATAAACGAATAGTTTGATTCACTCTAAGCTAGCATGGAAAATGACAATTGGTGGGACCACCGCTATTGTTGGGTTTGTTTTCTCGTGGGTGGAGAATGGTCCGCGATTTTCGCTCTGCGACTAGCGCGCTGAGCAAGGTCGATTGCTTGCTGCCGTTTGTTGTGGCAGACACTTGATAATTTTTCAAGGGGATTAATGCGAAAATTTGCGCATCGTGATCTAAGTAACTTTTTATGAACGATATCTAGAAGCATGTGTGTTTTGTCATTCACCAACACTTTCCAATCTAAATTAGTTTTAAAGAGTGACACAGCAGCCATCACCAAGACACACACATAAACGCAATTTCTATTGGACCAGACCAAGAAATGGCTGCGTCGCGGTGAACAGAGCGAAAAATTTCCAATGTGTTGGTCGCACACCGCTGACCGCTGCGGCGACAGCGATCAGCCGTTTTTTTTTTTTTTTTTTTTGTGTGGCGAGTGAATCCGCAGCCTGATAATCGCTTCTTTTTGCGTCACGTGAAACGCCTTAAGTATCATTATTTAGGGCTAAATTGTTTGTATACAGTAACATCGCTAGGTTTTCAAAATTTCATCTGAGTTACGCTGCACGTGAAGATGTATGAGCCATTCGCGGGCTGGCTCGCCCACGCCTGGTGTCTTAATGTATGCATTCCCGTCGGAGCCACGCAGTCTTTGCTTCAGGATCCTCAACGTCATTTTTCGCCATGGAGGACAACCGGCATGCTAGGGGCGAAGCTCCTTAAAGCGGCACCCGTTCTTCCCTCGTAGTCGTAGTCATAGTGTGTAACAAGTGTTACATTTTGACCTGCAAGGTGCCGGTGGGAGATTTCTCCTGTGCTTTATTGAACAATAAAAAGTTCGCGGCGTGCGCGTTCACTAAAAGCCGAATGCTCCTGTCTCTCATTCCCCATTAGAAGCCATTGGCACGTACACTGAGCACTATCTGACAAGAAAGGGTTGCTACGTTAATTCTCGCTGGGTGTAACCTCCTTAGTTTTAGAAAGGTTTAGCGAGCGTTGAGCCGCAATGCCATAAATACAATGAACTAGTATATACCATGAACTCGAGGTGGTTAAAGGTGGGAAGTAGATACGAAGCGCAAGCCGTAAGAAAGTAAAATCCGAATTCTCCTGTCTCTCATTTCCTATTAGCAGCCATTGGCATGTACATTGAGCACTATCTGACAGGAAAAGGTTGCTACGTTATACTCGCTGGGCGTAACCCCTTTGTTTTTAGAAAGGTTTAGCGAGCGTTGGGCCACAGTGCCATGAATACAGTGAACTAGTATATACCATAAACTCGAGGTGGTTAAAGGTGGGAAGTAGACCCGAAGCGCAAGCCGTAAGAAAGTGTGCGTGTGCCACCTTTAGTTTAGTCCTTGGAATGTCCGCTGGGTGGCAGTGCTTGTATATGGGGAATATATGATGAAAAGATGCGAGATGGTGGTACTTGGAGTGTTGAATAGATGGACGAACGGACACACAGACAGATGCATGGATGGACTGATGAACGAACGCAGGGGCGGATGCATGGACGAACGCTGGGACGGACGCACGAACAGACGCACGCACGGACGGGCGGATGGACGCATGGACGGTTACACAGACGGACGCATGGACGGACGGAAGCAAGAACGAATGGACGGACGAATGCTTCGCCCCACTCTCCATCATTCACTCCGTGGATATGCGGCCAATTTTTTTTCTCTCCATTTTCACTCGAACCATATAACATACCTTACTTTATTTGTTTGACCAATAATGGGAGCCTTGAGAAGGCCATTACAGGAAGCGGATTTGAGGGTGCACATATGAATACAGCGTACTAAAAATAAAGTACGCATCATATAATAATAATAATAATAATAATAATAATAATAATAATAATAATAATAATAATAATAATAATAATAATAATAATAATAATAATAATAATAATAAATCGCAATCATGCTGTAAATGAAACTCGAGCAGCTTGTAGTTTTTTTTAAATACTGCATTTTTTACTGGAGAAATGGGCATGGTCAACTAAATAGCAGCTGCTGAAAGACATTACGGGAATATGCCGGCACCAGGCATTGACAGTGAAGTCCCATATCAACAACGAACAACTTTTTACCGTGAGTGTTTATGCTGTTGCGCTTGCCACGCATGGCAGAGCAACTGGATATACGCTTGAGTAACGATGACGAAAATACTGCAGAAGTGAAGGCGATGAGAGATAAAAGAAGACAGAAACAAGAGGGTGCTTCAAAAGGCGACGCACGAAAGCTGAACAAACCATTTCGGTTGTCATTCAGGAAGCAAATGTCAGTGGTCAATTTATTGATCGAATTGCATTGTCGCCGAGAGGAAAACAGGGATAAAATGGAAACAAAATAACACGCCTGCACGTTAAGGCCGGACTTTCAGAAAATGGGGGAGAGACGTGGTGGTGGATCTGAGGGGGCAGAGCTGTGGCTGCGTGATACAAACTGTACAAAAAAAAACAATGAAAAAAAGAGAAGAGAGCAGGGTTTGCTTCGAGGCTTTACACAAGGAGAACAAAAACGTGATCGAGAAGATGGCGGAAGGGTCTTACTGGCTTGCCAGTGACTTTCGGGAGTGCTCAGTCAAGTGCACCGTCCGAACCCTGTTTTTACGTCCTTCCGATCGCGCACATCGATGGCACCCCGCAACCCCGAGAGAAAGAACCTTAGCCGGACTGTACTGCGAAGGCAGGTCCGATGGGTTCATCCCCTGGATTTGCGACAACCACGCGAAGCGCGAATAGATCGCCGACTGACAGAAACAATAACGCTGGCTTCAGCCGACAGGTCGGCCGGCTGACCGTCTGTTGCGTGACCTCAGACACGCACACGCATGTATTGCTATTGCTGGCGGATGACACCGTCGACCTGTCGGCCTGGTCCTCAAACAACTCCATTCACGTCTCTACTTCTGGTGCACAGCAGCATCGATGATTCAGGCGGGCTGCTGTAACGTGCGCGGAGCAAATTCGAAACTCGCGTGGTTCCGCACAAAATGCCGCGCCATATAGCACACTTTCACTATTTCGTTCGAACCAAAATGCTTCCCAACGTCATCGCTGTAACTTCTGCCACAGTACAACTTGAAAATCACATGGTCTCCTCACCGGAAAATATAAGAATATATGGCAGATCGGCTCCACATTTCGCGTTTTAGTTTGGTGCAATTTCTCTGTCATATGCAGCAGTAAACAATATTGGAGGAAGTTGGGATCATTTAAACTTATTTTGCATATCAATTGAAGAATAAAAAAGCACCACATCAGGGATGTACGACAGGTTGGAGATGCGACCACACGAATGTAGCGGCAGAAAAATAAATAACCAAACAAGTACCCAACACTTCAAGTCAAGGCACTATCATCCACGGGTACTGTTGTGTTGCTGAAGCAAGAATTTTAGTCGTATCGCTTTGGTTGGTGCTGCTTTGTTGAAGCAACTGAAAGTAAAACCAAACGTGAGATGATGTGCGCTGCGAGGCGTAGTCTTTCCTTTTTAAAAATGTGGCTAAGTGGCCCTGGTTGAGAGCCCAGTTAGCGTTGCTTTTTCACGCGCCTGTCTAATGATTACCGAACTTCTGGGCGATATTATTTGCCTACAATAGTATGCAAAGGCCCATGCCTACCGAGGCATATGCTTGTGGATTTTGAAACAGAGCCACTTGTATTAGTGCAGGACCGCAAATTATGCGTGTCCATGTAGCTTCACACAATCTTCTCTATACAAGCAACATATTGAAACAAAAAACGATATAACTTGTTCGCACCAATAGGTAATGATCATGAAATGTCGTCGTGTTTCTTAGATAACATGTTAAAATCTAGATTGTGGGTTTCACACAAACTTAGAATCAACGCGACGAAATTCGTGGCATTGCGTGAGTGCGGCATAAACCCGTCTGCAAAAAAGCATGAAGTCGTTGAATGTCGAGATCAATAAATCTTATTGTACTACTGAATGAGAGAGGAGAGGCTTTACAAAAGCTCGTATTGATTAGGCTACTTTTCAGCATTGAGTTTGGCTGCCTTCGAAGTTATTGACTGTCTGCTTGATTGATCCAGTGATTGATTGATTGATTGAACAGGTATGAACGCGGTGGTGCTATATGACATCTGCGTGAGATGAGGAACAATCAGCGAAAGGCAAGACAAAGGAACAGTCGCTTCGCTTCACAACCAATGGTCGACGCTGGTCAAATCTCCGTCAAAGCAGAAGATCATAGAACTGTGAAACAGCGGTAAACGTGCACTATGAATAACAACACCACTTTTGGCTTTTTTAGGTGAGAGTGACCTCACCTCGATATAAATAATAATCGCTGAGGCTTCACGTCCCAAACAACGATGTGATTATGAGAGACGCCGTATAAAGGGTTCCGGAAATGTCGACCTCCAGGGATTCTTTTAAGGTGCATCTGAATCTAAACACTCGGGTCTCTAGCATCTTTGCCTCCATCAGAATGCTACCGCGAGGGATAGGCGTTGGTCCAAGGTTCAAATCCCGGAACAAAAGCCAATTTTTTGGCAACCAGCTTTTTCTTTCTCAGAAATTCATACAGATTTTCTTGTGGTTTAATGCTACAAATGGGTGGTTGTGTACTTTTACTTTCTTACTAGAGGTTCATCTGTAGTCCACCACCATGGCGTCTCATGAATATATTGTGGATCTAGGATGCAATACCCAAAAATTATTTTAATAGCAGAATAGCGCATGGTTGATGTTAATCACCGCGGAGAGAAACGCAGCGCCTAGCCCGAGTATGTGCCACAAAATTGGCAAGCCTCATTTCTGGTTCACCAAGAACAAAGATGCTGTCTATAACCAGAGTTTATCAATTACACCAGTTTCGGAACTGCGTTCCTAAACCCGAGCATGACCCTAGCCTATTACGCAGGTGCTTGCAGCTTGTAGCATCCTTAGAGCAGTAATGAAAAACAGTAAATCACTGCGACGTCGCTCTGTGGGGGCTAGCTGCTGCACGGGCAGTTTTGCACCTGGCGTGAATGAATAACTCTGGTCTATAACAAGCTCAGCACGTATATGTCGGGTATGTGCCTCAGGAATTGGGCAGGCCTCAGCACTCACCTTCGCTCTTCAAAACGATATGAATTGGAAATTCTAAGCAGCTTTCCTTAGAATCACGAAGACTGGACAAACAGTGCACATGGCGGCAAAACTATCATAGAGCAGGGTCTTTAGAGAAATGAATAGCAACATAAGGCCGCTAGCTCCGCTGTTTAACCAGCCTTCGTGACATTGATAACAATATGTGCATTGGATCTAGGATTGGAACGGTGTCGTGAGTGACAGAAATTAGGCGTTTCATGTGTTTAGGGTAAACTACACTGTTCATAAAATGCGTTTTGTAACAGGCACCAGAGCGTAATACCACCGTCACCCGCAATTTTTCCCAGAGTCCGAAAACAGCTGTACATGAAACCTATCTAATGTCAGCTGAAAGTAGGGTGAGTGTCAGTTTCTGCATATGGCAAGATTTGGATGTTAATGGTTCATTAACGCTAAACTTTAACAGCGGTGAACAAAACTGAAAAAAAGAGAACCTGGGGTAGGAGCGGGCTGGAGCAGTGTCCTGTGTTATCTTGCTGGATACGCAACCCTGGTGTAGACGTGTAGCTTGGAAAGATCATACGCTCATTCGGCGAAAACATACAAAGTTCTCTATTTTGTAAAGTTCGCTTGTAACCGCGAAAAAAAGAATAAACACATTCAATATCCTTCAGGCCGTGTTTAGATAACAACTAATTGCGTCAACTCGAGCTACTATTGTGGCCACACTGCCGTTTTAAGAGCCCATTTTCGACACCCGAGACCAACCTTATTCGCCATAGGAGAGGATATGTTGGGTTTAACGTCCCAAAACCACCATATGATTATGATAGACGCCATAGTGGAGGGCTCCGGAAATTTTGACCACCTGGGGTTATTTAACGTGCACCCAAATCTGAGCACACGGGCCTACAACATTTCCTCCTCCATCGGAAATGAAGCCGTCGCAGCCGGGATTTGATCCCGCGACCTGCGGGTCAGCAGCCGAGTACCTTAGCCACTAGACCTCCGCGGCGGGGCAACCTTATTGCCCAAACTTTCTGCTTCTTGTAACGAGCAAGTTTATGCGATCAACACAGAATTTAACCCACTGCCCCGTAAAACGATCAACGCCACCGAAAACCTAATGAATGTAAGAGGAAGGGAGCGCGAGTTTACATTAAGGTTAATATCCCTGCGAGTAAAATACGCGCAAATGAAATGTTTTTCAAACGAAAATAATAATGCTAGAAAAGCGCTTTAAGAATGTTAAAATAGGCTTGTGGTACACAGGAACTGTAAAAGTAGATGGTTTAATACAAATGACTGAAAGTCTCAGTTTGACTGCTGAAAAAAATGTAATAAAGCAACGTTACAAAAAAAAATGTTGGATAATTCAACGCCGCACAAGTCTGACGTTTTTTTTTTTTGGCTGCAAAATTCGACTTTCAATTCCTGCCTACTGACACGCCTCCACTATCTTAGCTACCCTTCATGAAATCAGGATGCAAGAGTGTGAAGGAAGTAGGCTTCGCTCAAATATCCCGTTTGTACAAGGAAACTCTGTTGACACTAGAAGCCCGAAGCGTTGCTTGTAGCAGGGTGTGTAACAAAATCATCAATTACACGGCAACGAAAACAAAATATACCTAAATACTTCCAGAATTTTAGTTTGAGGCCATTGGTATTGTTTCTATGCCATTACATAACGCTTTCATACCCTCAAATTAGTTCGCTTCAGTGATGCGTTTCCCTCTATCTCCGCAATTTATCTGTACATAGCAGAAAGGCAGTCACCATACAACGCGTTAGATTGCTGGCTCCTACAAATTTCTTTGTTGCTCGTGTCAAGGACCACTCATGTTTGGGTGCACCACATTTCTTCACTGTGACCTGTTAACGTAAAATGACACCAGTCATGTGATTTCCTTCAAGAAGCAAATTAACGTGAGCCCTGGCGCGGACTTTCACTCTCGCCGAGATCGCGGCAATTGTGCGCTCAGTCTTGTTGTTCATACATATAGATCTTATTATCCCATGTTATCCCATTTTTCCATATTTTTGGTGACGCGCAAAAAAAAATATATTGTCTCCATTTCGATCACATCAGCTACCTATCTCGAATGTTATGTGGCGGCTACAACGCTCATTAAAACATTCGAAAAAAAAAAGAAAAATGATGAACGTTTCATGAATCGCAGTAACCCTTGATTTGACCTAATAATAATAATAATAATAATAATAATAATAATAATAATAATAATAATAATAATAATAATAATAATAATAATAATAATAATAATAATAATAATAATAATAATAATAATAATAATAATAATAATATCTGGGGTTTTATGTCTCTAAACAAAGATATGAGTACGAGAAACGCTGTAGTAGAGGGCGCCGAAAATTTGGACCACCTGATGTTCTTCAACGTGCACTGACATCGCACAGTACACGGGCCTCTATACCATTTAACCTTAATCAAAATTCGACCACCGAAGCTGGGATGGAAGCCTTGACCTTCGGGTCACTAGCAAGTGGGTCCGAGTAGCTAGTGGGCTGAGACAATTTCTTTGAGAACCGAGGGACACAACGACGATCGGTTGGTATACATCTGGAAAATAATTTTTAAAATTTGCTTTTGCGAGCAAAATGCACTTTACGTTTTGAGCCGTATAATTCTTGGATGTAAGCTGGGGTCCTGTGGAGCTTGATTGTCACGCTATTGTAACATACATACGAACGCGTGCTGCAAGCTAAAAAAAAACCTGGCAAAATGTGGCAACGATGCGAGATGTTTGCACGGATGATCTTCCGAACTTGCTTGTGCTGTAACTGGCCGCAACAGGGGAAGTTCCGAATTATCAGTGGTTTGCCACCTGTGAGTTTCATACTCCGAAAGCCGAAAAGAGTAAGTGTATTGTCTATTAGTAATTAAAACTACGCTTGAAAATTCACGAACATGACAACAA
Source organism: Rhipicephalus annulatus (assembly GCA_013436015.1). Taxonomy (NCBI): domain Eukaryota; kingdom Metazoa; phylum Arthropoda; class Arachnida; order Ixodida; family Ixodidae; genus Rhipicephalus; species Rhipicephalus annulatus. Next base: position 322,568 of record WOVY01010105.1, on the reverse strand, counting down.
TGCTTTCGTCTCTTTGTGGCTGTATACAAAGAGAACGGGCTCATAGTTGAGGAGCAATTAATGAAGCGAAAAATTCGCAGGTGTTAGCGGTTCATTTGAGAAGCGTTAGCTTTTCGAACGAACACGTGCACACTGAGAAATGAACACACGCACGCACACACACTGGGAATGAAAATAAAAAGTTTTCTCCGTTACTCCGGACGAATAGCTTTTTTTTTGTTTGCATAACAAGGAAGTGTTGGCGCGATAAGTTCTCAAGATCAAAATGTGTTGGTGCCATTTGTAGGAAGATGGTTCTTGGCGGGGAGCGGAGGGGTGAAGAAAGTCAGCGCAGGGGCCGGTGTTCGGTCGCATAGCATGAATTATTGAGGGCAGCCGCGGTGCTCGAGGAAGAGCAAGGCGCCATCCGAGCTGCGCCAGCTTGTCTTCGTTTGACGATGGGCGTGATCGATGCTACGCTTTCTTGCTCCGAGACCACAGAGGAAAGAACTGTTTGTCACCGGTGATCGATACACACACCACAGTGAAGGCCGGAGAAGAGAGAGGAAAAAAAGAACTGAGAGAGAGAGGGGGGGAGAAAAGGGAAAAACCAGGGTGAGCGTCCACTGCTCGAGTTTTAGTCGACGTCCAGCCGCAGAATTAAGGGCCCCGTGACCCTTACGAGAGCGAGACGCGAGTTTGCCTGTGGTTCCCCACCATGCACACAACTGCACAGAAGTTTTTATTGTTTTACACGCACTTGTCCCCACCACGTAAGCCCACAGCTACCCCAAGTATGAACTTCCTGTTATATTCGTTTGCATGCAGCTGATGACTCTCTTTACGCATAAAGCTCGTACGATTGCACCAGCTGCGACAAAAAAGCATTAAATAAAAAATAGCTTGACTACGAGTAGAGTTGACATGCGGAATGCAAACATGGGGACGAAGGTACAAACACAGACAGGCCAAAACTCATGAAAGCGGGCTAGTTGGTAATACTCAAGAGTGAAGTTGAGGCTCGAATTCAGCCTCGCTTAGGAAGTGCTCCGTTTTTATTCTGTGATTGATGTATGTCCAGACAACTACTTCCAAAATGTTTATGCCGATTTTAGTAAAAAACGCATATGAGGAGAAGTAACAAGACAAGAAGAAACGGAGTGTCCTAACGTCAAGACTGATGTTGAAATGTTTTGATTGTACACAGTGTGTCTCACCTCGCTCGGTTGAAGTTAAATAATTTTTAAAAGAATGGTAGAGGGACAAAAATAAGCGAAAAAGGTAAGTGGAGAACAAAGGTACGATGTTCGACCAGCGGTATTTTGCTAACTACCGCCTTAAGAAAACTGGTTTATCTTTTGGTTGACATTGATTTCGTATAGTAGGCCAAATTAGTTACCGAAATGACCAGTCACGTGCGTAATTGCGTGTTGTGTCATATCAAGTTGTGCATTACAATTAAAGGCATAATCCAATTGTTTCCAGCTTGCTGCATCAGTTGAATTTTTTGTGGCTTCGAATTTCGAAGTGTGAGTAACGGGTGAAGTGGGGATGCGTATGCAAATCTTTTGATTGGGTTCCTCTAAAACAAACTCAACTAAGCGGCTTTACTTTGTGACCGCAATAACATAACAAGGAAGGGGTTACTATAGAAGCAATGTATCTTTTTTAAGTTCTGTTCCTGAGCGCAGCTGCCACAAGCTCGGTTTGCCAGCTATTCGAATCTTGAACCGTATCTCGTAAAAAATAACTAGTACAAAATGACACCCTCTCCCGCTAAAGGGAACCATGTGTAGATACGAAGCAGTGGGTACTAACGCTTACACTAGTGGCGACGTTGACACTGGCACTCATCGCGGCTTTGCGGAGGCGGAAAGCATGCAGTGATGGATCGGCGTTTCCTGCTAGAACATGCCAATCGCTGCTATGAACAATGAGAGACAGAAGACTCCAATTGGACACTGAGACCAGCAGTGGCCGCAGTCCACTTTCAACGCGCGCACTGCGAATTTTTTATTGTTCAACAACGCACAGGAGAAATCTCCCACCGGCACGACCATGAAGGTGAAGATCCAGTGCCTATGGGGTGGCCATTGAATGGTTGTGTAGAGCGAGCAGTTGGTTTTTTCAATCAAGGACCTCGGTAGCAGACGCTGCCTGCGTCGGAGTTGCGAGGCGAGAGAGGGGGGAGAGTAGGAGAGGAGGGGGTGCATGCGCAATCGGATGTAGACACCGCCGAAAACAATGCCTAGAGGAGAGATAGAAGGAGCGTAGGAAAAGAGTGAGCGGAAGAGGACGTGCGTGCGAAATGAGTCGCGGTGAGCGATGCCTAGAAGAAAGAGGGGGGAGCGAGCGACGTTACTAGAACCATTCGAAGCGAGCGTAGGCCAGCAGACGCTGTCTGCGTCGGCATTGTGAGGCGAGAGAGGGTAGGAGAGTGCGAGAGAGTAGGCGCATGCACAGGTGGGGGGGGGGGGGGCGGCAGATCAAGCTCGCTCATGAGATGCTTCGCATCTAAAAAGTATCGAGCTATAAACAAGTGGGCATGATTTGTCTGAATGTGATACACCATTTGTCATATACAGGTTTAGACAATTACGCATCTTACCCCCGTATTCTAAAAGGCTCCTAACCTGAACCTGATTTTCCAACTGCCTTCAATGTGGCACAGACGCGTTTCGAACGCGCTGTCTTTAGGGTGTGCCAAGGCAGCATAAACGCGCTTTAAACGTACTGCCATGAGGCCGTGGCAGGTCAAAGTCAAATCAAGCTGGGTTTCTGAATACGGGGGTAAGTAGTCATTTTGGTAGAAAATTACCGTTAAGTATTCAATTCTAGAAAAAAATTCACCAGTATGGGCAAGTCGGTCACTAGCAAAACGTATAATAATTATTGGGGTTTAACGTCCAAAAACCGCTATACGATTATGAGAGACATTGTAGTTGGGTTATGAGAGACACCGAGCTCCGGGAATTTCGACCACCTGGACTTTTTTAACGTGTACCTAAATTTGAACACACTCGCCTCAAGCATTTTCGCCTCCATCGAAAATGTAGCTGCAGCGGCTGGAATTCGACCCCACAACCTGACAGTCAGCAGCCGAGTGCCCTATAGCTATTAGACCACCGCGGCGGGTTTCTCGAACTCCAGAGTACACGTTGTTAGTGTGTTGTAGATCAGGCCGCTAATTACCTTCTTGGTTCCCTGCCGTAGCAACGGGAATATAGCTATTCTAAAATTTTGGTGGTAGTACTAAAGAAGACGAACACATCAGATACGACAGCTGGCAAAGCGCTTGTCCCGGCATCTATTATGTGTTCGCCTTTTATAGCATTATTATGAAGATGTCGTCAAGTATTCGTGAACTCGCCCAGTAACGAGTTATAACTCAGCCACTTTTGTCTCGTGGGCTGTCAACTTTGACTTTGTCTCGTGGGCTGTCAACTTTTTTTTTAGCGTCCATACATCCGGAAAGATTTTGCGTCTAGAATTCGAGATAAAATTTTGGTATGTATGACGGTGTACTTCACTGATCTATAGGCATAAGGATTTACTGCATTTATTTGCACCAGGCTGGAAAGAACGATTTCTGAAGCGTAAAATCACAGCAAACATTCTGTTAGGACCTTGTATGGTTAAAGAAACGCATGATGCAATCTATACTCCCCCACCCCCCTCCCCTGGTGGGAATTTTCGTGCATACGCTGAAACGAAGAAGCGGCGGGATGCATGTTCGACAAAGCCGAAAATGGGGACAAAACACAGCATCGATTATCGCGTGCGCGGCTAGCACTTTCGCGAAAATGTTTTTTGTGCTGCGTTGGGGTTGATATCTGGGTCGCTCGACGTGGAACTTTTCGAAAATGTACACACAGGAATTCGCGACGTTAATTCACACCGGGCCGACATGCCTTTTCCAGCTGTCCGCAGCTCAAGGACGGTGAGAATGATTTTGTCCTGATGCTGTCATTCTTCGCTGCATATTCGGACGTCTCTTCTTTTGTTAGCAGCCGTGATGTTTTGAGCTAGCTGCTGGTAAACAAATCGGTGGATGCCAGAGACCAGCAGAGTCCTCGAAAACAAGATACGGAAATCGTAATTATTATTTGAACAAATGATGCGAGCAGGCATTATTGCAACGTTTGCGCATCCCATAACACAAACCACGGTTGTTGGGAAGAGTAATGTTATTGCGGCAAAAGAGCTGTATAGATACTGTTATGAAAAGTCAAGCGAACTTAATGACCAATGCCAAAGCATCGCTCCCCTTCGGCCACTTGATGCCGCTCTGCAAACTTGGGTGAGGTGCTGCCGTGAATCTTGCACGGTAGTCCACACTGATGAAAACGTTACCTCTCGGCCGCACACTTTCAGCTCAAAAGCTAGAGACAGGTGCGTGCCATTGCACTAGCCTCAATAAATATAAATGTTCGCGCAATGTGAGAATGCTTTGATTGAAAGATTACTAGATGATTTTCATAAGAACTCATCTTTTACCAAAGCACTTCTTCACGTGCCAGTGGGAACGGAACGATAAAGGCCCTTCCAGAATGCCCGTCGGCAGACGCGGCCATAGGTTCTGGAGGCACCTAAATGACCGGAAGTTGGGCGTTGTGAAGTTCTTGCAAAATGTCCTTGCGCAGAAGACGTGGGACGACGAGCAAAAGTTCCGCGTCATCGGGCTGTAAGTTGCAGTGGCACAAAACATTGTCTTGAAGCGAAAAACAGGCTCAGTGAAGGATATTTATGGCCGGATTGAAGACGGTCAATCATCGATAGCAGCGATGGATCTCGGCGTTGTTCGTCGGCTATGTGCAGAAAATATGTTATGGCTCGGATGTTCGAATGAATGAACAGATTTTTATTTCTGAAGAGGTACAGAAAAACGAAGCGAAGCTAAAGGCCCTTCGGCCTGACGTTGCTTCGCTACGCGAAAAAAAGTTCAGCACACCGTACTACATTGAATAATAATTATCACAATACAAGGAGCAGCATAATAAAAGAACACAGAAATAGCATAAAAGCAAAAGTAGGTGACATATAAGTACAAAAAATAGGCTGCATAGACACACAGGATCAGACATCGAGGCTCTTTTCATTACATATCCAAAAAAACCACATACTTACACATTGATATATTCATATAATACACTCATATATTCATACATTCATTAACCCATATGTGCGTACATACTACTCTGTAACATATACACGCGTTTTGTACCTAAAGGTGAGAGTATATGTGGAACCTAGCCAGAAGTTTGTTGGAAACATGATGTTTACTATACTCAATTAATGAGGAATATGTTTTATGTGATATTTGAATTGCGTTAATGATAGGTTAAAATTTATTTGATCACCTAAATGATTTATAAGCTGTGGGGTGCAGTATGCAATTAGGGCTCTACCATATCCAGTCCTAGTAGCAGGAACGCGAATTTGTTGCCTATGGAGCGAGTATTTGAGTGCGCCTTCCTGTGCCGTAATAGTGTGGAGTTTATTTTTATAAATGTAAAGTAATAGCTTATATTCATACACCTGTCTTGCTTTGAGTATACCATGTTTTATGTAAAATGGACCGCTAGGCATCTATCTCCCTTGGGTTGCCATAATTATCATCGAATAGGCGGAGAACATTTTTTCTGTAAGAATTCTAGTTCATTTAAATTCTTCTCACTTGTAGTGACCCATACTAGCATACTATAATTTAAATGCGAATAAAAAAAGAGCGTAGTATATCTTTTTTAGCCAAATTAGGTATAAGTGGATTTATTTTAAATATACACCCAACAGTCTTTCTTAGTTTGGATGCGAGACTATCAACATGGGTATTCCAAGACAAATTTTCTTGGAACCACACTCCGAGGAATTTTTGCGATTTAACCTGCTCCAGTCTTTGCTTTTTGAAAAAGATGTTAATGCCATTCTCGTAGGGTTTTTCGATAGGCCTGAATACTATGTACTTACTTTTATATATATTAGGCATGAGCTTATTTTGATGAAGCCATTTTTCTAATTTGAGTAAGTAATCATTTACTTCAGTTTCAAGGTGCATGAGTATTCTACCTGTAAAAAATATGTTGGTGTAGTCAGCGTAAATATTTAATTTTGGGGATCGTGGAATGTCACACAGATAATTATTATATGTTATAAATAGTAACGGTCAAAGGATTGAACCCTGCGGTACACCATTTTCTGCAGTTTTCATTGGGGAAACAAGGTTACCCACCTTAACATATTGTTTTCTTTCCGTAAGATAACTTTTTATTAGTTTAGCTGCCACGCCCCTTACACCATAATCATGCAACTTAGATATCAGAATATCATGTTTTACTGTGTCAAAGGCCTTCTTCAAGTCAATGAAAAGACCTATGGTGTAGGTTCTGTTTTTCATGTTTTTTAATATCTCCTCTTTCGTATCTAATAGCGCCGACTCCGTAGACTTACCTTTTTAAACCCATACTATGCTTTATTGATTATAAGGTGCTTAGTGAAAAAGCATTCAAGTCTGGAGTGTATTATTCCTTCAAAAACTTTGGATAGTACCGGTAGAACCGATATCGGGTGGTAGTTCGATAATACATTTTCGGCAACCCCTTTATGAATTGGACAAACGTGGGCTATTTTTAGTTCTGAAGGAAAAATGCCGGTTTCTAACATAGTGTTCATGTTGTATGAAAGAGGGTGTGAAATTAGTGACGCTACATAATTTATCGGGCCGGCTGCTATTTCGTAAACACCTGCAGCACATTGTCAAGTATTTTACAAATTAATTTTTCAACTTAACAAGGTGTAACCGGAGTAAGGAAGAGTGAGTGTGATAGACGCTTTCTATCTGCTACAGGCAGATATGTTACCCCACAAGATGAGTCTGTGTAGTCGCCAGCGTTAACAAAACACTCATTCATGGCTGATAGTGCTTCGACATCTGCCTTATCATCTGCAAAATCAGTGATAATAACATAACCTTTTTTTTACGTTCAGTTAAGTTATTTACCTCATTCCACATTTCCCTGGGATTATCGTAGATTTTTTCAAATGTGTATTGATAATATGATATCCTGGCTCATTTGATGTCAGCATTTAGCTTATTGCGGAACTTTTTGTAGCCTTCAAGAAGTGATAAATCGCAATATTTTACAAACGTGTGATACATTTTCTTTTTTTTTTCTTGTATTCGGTCGTACAGTGCGTTGTTAACCCACGGCTTGCGTATCTTCTTCCTCGAAGGCTTTTCGTTAAAGGAAAGACACAGTCATATATGCTCTTAAGTTGCTCAAGAAAAAGATTGAAAGCCCGGTTTGTATCTCTTTCTGCGCACACTATATTCCAATTCGTCGAAGCAACTTCAGCTTAAGCTTCCAACTCAGAGGAGTTGGATGGATCAACAGGGTGTCGAGATAAGCAGTCGGCATCGCTTTGAAGCTTCCCAGACTTGTACACTCCAGAGAACGTGTACTCCTGCAATCGCAATGCCCATCATCCGAGTCTTCCTGTAGGATCCTTAAGGGTTGACAGCCAGAAGAGCGCGTGGTGGTCTGTGATGACTGCGAACGTGCGTCCATATAGGTACGGACGGAATTTTGCGACAGCCCAGACGAGAGCCAGGCACTCTCGCTCAATAATTGAATAGTTCTTTTCCGACTGAGAAAGTAGGCGGCTAGCGTACGCTATGGCACGGTTTGTGCCGTTCTGCATTGGTGCGAGTATTGCCCCTATGCCATGGCCACTTGCGTCGGTGCGAAGCTCCATTCGAGTGGCTGGGTCAAAATGAGCCAACACAGGTGGTGATGCGAGCGCAGAAATCAACGATGCAAAGGAATGTTCTTGGTCTTCACGCCAGGAAAATACCACGTCTTTTTAGGAGATCCGTGAGGGGCCGAACAATTTCCGTGAAGTTGCTGACAAAACGGCGGGAAGTATGAACAGAGCCCCAAAATGTTGTGGACTTTTTGCGTGGAACGTGGGGCCGGCAACTCGCGCACAGCACGGTCATTATCTGGGTCAGGTTGTACACCAGTAGCGTCAACAAGGTGGTCAAGTGGCTTTATCTGACGGCGTCCAAAGGTGCACTTAGACTCGTTAAGTTGTAGACCAGCACAGCGAAAAACGTCACGAATGGCTGACAGACGTGGGAGCTGGCTTTGAAAGGTTTGCGAGAAAAGGATGATATTGCCACGTGCCATGCCGTTCTGCGCAGCTGCCACTATAGAGCGACAGCCGTCGTGTCATTTAGATAGGCTAGAGCGGACTGCGATTAACTCCCGATAGGCCCATCGTATCAGTCAGTGCAGTATCTGATGATAGGTGTGCGCATGTTCTGTGTTGTCTTCTCAGCGCTTAAATAACTGGCAGCGCGTAGACAAGGTTTATTAGTATGGAGGCGTACTTGTGCCTCTCGCTTAGGACACAAAAGGAACACTAACAGAATCGGAGCGGCGTGCCCATGCACAGCTGCCGTTCCACCAAAGAACAACCCACAGCTTACGCGCTGCCAGTTATTTAAGCGCTGAGAAGACAACACAGAACATGCGCACACCTATCATCAGATACTGCACTGTCTGATACGATGGGCCCATCGGGAGTTAATCGCAGTCCGCTCTAGCCTATCTAAATGATGCGACGGCTGTCGCTCTATAGTGGCAGCTGCGCAGAACGGCATGGCACGTGGCATCGCTCCCCCCTTCAAAAAACATCGCCGCGATGTTGAAAGCAAGCACTGAAGTCATGAGGCACTGAAGTTTTCAAAAAAAAATAGAGGAACAAGCGCACATGTCTGCTAGCGCGCATAATAGGGTTTCAAACGCACGGCGTGAACAATTTCATACCGCACACATCGACGCTGGGAGTCTGTCACACCATCCGGGACGATTTCATAGATCACGGGCCCTACGCGACGAACAATTTTGTAAGGGCCAAAATAACGCCGCAGAAGCTTTTCGCTGAGGCCTCGTCGGCGAACTGGTGCCCATAGCCAAACTTGTTCGCCGGGTGTGTATTCCTGATGGCGGTGTCGCAGGTTGTAGTGTCGGGCATCCGTCACTTGCTTGGTTGCCGTTCGCAGTCGAGCCAGCTGCCTGGCCTCTTCAGCGCGTTGTTGAAATATCGCTACGTCCGGGTTCGGGTCGCCTTCGTTTACATGCGGCAACATTGCATCCAGAGTTTTTGTCGCTTTCCGTCCGTAAACAAGAGCGAATGGTGTCAGCCCGGTTGTCTCCTGAGCGGCCGTATTATATGCGAAGGTGACATATAGGAGCACTTCATCCCATGTTTTATGTTCAACATCGACATACATCGACATCATGTCCGCCAGGGTCTTGTTGAGCCGTTCTGTGAGACCGTTAGTTTGCGGGTGATATGCGGTAGTTCGGCGATGGATGGTGTGGCTGTACCGCAAAATGGCTTGCATCAGTTCGCAACAGAAGGCTGTCCCTCTGTCAGTGATAACGATCTGAGGTGCACCGTGGCGCAGGACAATTTGGTGAACGAAGAATCTGGCAGCTTCTTCAGCAGTGGCTCGAGCAAGGGCGCGGGTTTTTGCGTAGCGAGTCAGGTAATCTGTCGCCACAATGATCCACTTATTTCCTGCGGTAGACGTCGGGAAGGGTCCCAGAAAGTTCATTCCGATTTGTTCGAAGGGCCTTGTTGAGGGTTGAAGTGGCTGGAGTAGTCCAGCGGGTTTTGTTGGTGGTCTCTTGCGGCGTTGACACTCTCGGCACGTCCGTACGTAATGCTTGACGTTGTTGGGACTCCGGGTCCTGCCGGTCTCGTTTTCGGTAGCTGGCCCTGTCGCAGAATCCAGCGTCCGACAATTCAGCGAGAAGAAGCGCCCGAACGAACGACAGAGATTTATTTACATGTTGAGAAGTGATCAACTGATCCAAAGAGAGAAGAGAGAGATACAAAACGTCTTCGGCGTTTTATAGCGCCACGTTGCCAACACTGGGCGCATTGTCCGCATCGTCAGCCAATACGGTGGCCCCGGCCCCTCGGCCACGAGGGAGGGGAAATACATCTCACAACACATGGAGGGGCACAACCTAACACGATGCCCAAATATGGTCACGACGCCCTAAAGATGCCCAAACATGGTCATGAACGCACAGCAGATTCCGGAATTCTCCCGGCGAGAGGGAGAAGCCTGAATGGGGAGGTGGGGGTCGACGACACAGTCGGTCAAGAACCAGTTCTCTCCGCAACTCCTCTTGCTTGGTTCCCTAGCGCAAAACCAGTGCGTTGACCTTTGTTTTCGCTTGGCTGCAAGGCCGTCTCAGGTGCAGGCAATCCCGGGAATGCGTCCACAATCTCCCAGAGCGGTTCGCAAACCTTCGGAGAATCCCAATGCTGGGGCCGGTCGTAACAGTCTCTCGCGCGGGGGGGGGGGTAAAGATCTCGATGGGCTAAGGTTTGCAGCCACTGTCCGGAGAGATCAGCGCCGGCAGTCGGTTTGGTGACGACCGTATTTGATGAAGTAGAGGGCACCACCTGCTTCATTGTGGGCTCAACAGACATCACATACGCACATGAAAACACAACTACACAGCCGGTGAGCGCCTGACAATTCCGCCAAACTCCACCAGGCAATTTTCCCCTTTAACTGATATTAAAGGAAATACACAATTTATTCAAAATGTTACTCATACGTTAAGGTGACACAAAACAACAACACTGGAAGCACACCAAACCGGAAACCCTGGATGGCCGTGTCTTCAACGTTTTCAACAAGTACACCTAAAAGAGTAAAAAAACTATCACTAGCCCTTGTCTAGGTCAGGAAAAAAATGCCAGAGTTCTCGAGACATCCTCTCTTTATAGGGCTTGAGTAAGTTGCTATGATACACCTGGTGTACCTTACGACTTCCTGGTAATTTTACCACACAGTTGGTGTCAGACAATTTTCGAGTAATTTTGGCCGGGCCGACCCATTGCACTTCAAGCTTATTCTTTTGGGAGGGCCTCAACAACATGACCCTGTCTCCTACAGCAAAGTGTCGCGCTTTAGCTGTTCGATCGTAGTAAAGCTTAGCCTTCTGCTGTGCTTTGGTCATCGCACTCTCGACCAGTTCTTGGGCTTTTGTTAGACGATCCAACAAGGCGAGGACATATTCCACTACTGCAGGATAATCACCCTGACCTTCCGACGACTCTCTCAGCATACGAAGAGGAGATCGCAGTCTGCGGCCGTAAACACGTTCCGCTGGCGTAAACCCTGTTGTCTCATGTGGTGCAGTTCTTAGTGCAAACATCGTTGCAGGTAAGCACATTTCCCAGTCAGTTTTTCGTTCAAAACATAAGGCTCTTAACACTCGCTTCATCACGGAGTGGAGCTTCTCTATCGAGTTCGACTGTGGATGGTAGACTGAACTATGCAATGATTTCACGCCACACCGCTCTAGAAAGGTTGTCGTTAAGGCACTCGTGAAAATGGTGCCCTGGTCTGATTGTATCTCAGCAGGAAAGCCTACCCGGGCAAACACGGACAGAAGTGCGTTCACTACTTCCACGAAACTTAGCTCTTTTAGGGGGACCGCCTCTGGAAATTCAGTAGCTGGGCAGATTAAGGTCAGGATGTGACGGTAGCCTGAAGTTGTCTTGGGCAAAGGACCTACTGTGTCAATTACCAACCGACGAAAGGGCTCCGTGATTACGGGTACCAGCTTCATTGGAAATTTCACCTTATCTCCCGGCTTACCCACTCGCTGACACACATCGCAAGATTTTACAAACCTCTCTACATCTTTAAAGCATCCAGGTCAGTAGTATTCCTGTAAAAGACGATTTGTCGTCTTCTTTACGCCTAAGTGGCCTGACCATGATCCTCCATGCACCAAACTAAGCAAATCCGGACGATACGCCTGAGGTACAACTACCTGGTCAAACTTTACTCCTCACCTATCTAGATATTTTCGATAGAGTATGCCGCTCCTCTCTTGGAATCTCACATTTCGTTTGGAAATTCCCTCTTTCGAACTGTCCTGGAATTGCTTAAGCGTCGGGTCACCCTTTTGTTCAGTTAATAATGAAGCGGGGCTCACCTGCAGCAGCCGACTGAAATTATTCGAAGTTGGCATGACACACAACTCTTTTGTAGTTCCTAGTACCTGGAATGTGTCACACTCTGTGCTATCCTCTGTACTACCAGGATTCAGCTTGGGAGCAACGGCATTTTCTATTTGCTCGGTCAACGAGGCGTAATTGACCCCTTCCAATTCGAAGGAGGTTCATCGTCGCCTTTAGGAATGGTTGCCTCCGCGACTACGGCTTCTGCAGCCTTTTCTCGCACAAGTCGATTAGTTACCGTGGTGTCCAACTCGCAACCAGGCCCGTTGTCGATTTGAGGCTTGTTTGCTTCAGTGAACGTTGCTCTCGCAGCCAGCGCACGTGCCTTCGATCTAGTCAGTGCCTGCACTATGCCTTCTCCCAACGTTAGACCTTTCTCCTTCAGCATTTGATCTGACTTATTTGAAAATAAGTAAGGATACTGAGGGGGTAGACATGGCGATACCGCGGCTTCCGTTTCCAACGTACCAAATGCGCCTTTAAGGACAACTTTAGCTACGGGAAGGCACTGACTGTTTGCTTTTACGGCTTGTCTAATCCAGGCACAGTCTCCTGAATACTGTCCGGACTGAACAAAGGACGGATTCACTACGTCCATAGTGGCTGCGGAGTCTCTAAGAGCCCGACACTGCTTGCCGTTCACGGTAAGGTCGTACATATAGGGCTCTAACAACTTCATGTTCTCGTCGGCTTCATTTATAGATAAAAAGGCCACCTTTTCTCTCGGGCAATGTATCGCGAAGTGCCCTGTTTCGTGGCAATTGAAACAAGCCGCCGGTTTTTTCGCATCGAATTTCCTTTTGCTTGCCTCTGCCGATGCCCCATGGTTAGATGCCTTGTTTTCCTTACCCTGTTGTGCGAGACTTGTCGGTTGTTTTCTAAACGGCACCTTATTCGGTCGTAGGAAGTTTTCCCTTTTAGGCTCGCTGCTTGCCCCGAGGGCGCGGCGCGTAACGCATTCTTCAGCGAGCTCTGCGGCTTTCATTACGGTGTTCACGTCTGGCCTATCCTGCACCCAGAACCTCACCTTTTCTGGTAACCTTTGATAGAATTGTTCCAGACCGATACACTCGAGCACCTTGTCATGATTCCCATACGCCTTTGCCTCTTTGAGCCACTCCCCCATGTTGGCCATTAACTTGTAAGCGAACTCCGGGTATGAATCAATGTTCTCTTTTACAGCGTTGCGAAATTTTTGTCTGAAACCTTGCGCTGACAACCTGTATTTCTTGAGGAGGCTCGACTTTACCTCACTGTACTCGTCAGCCTCATCTTTCGTCAGGCGCGCGATTACTTCAGATGCCTCCCCCGGAATTAGGGACAACAAGCGTTGGGGCCATGTCTTCTGGTCAAAACCTTGGCTTTCGCAAGTTCTCTCAAAGTTGACGAGGAACAGCCCAATGTCCTCCCCTAGCTTGTACGATCTCATTAGGTCCGTCATTTTGAACCTGACCCGCTCTGCGGTACCGGATGCCTCGCTGCGTCCTGCTCTACTATTATGGCTAATCTCTAGTTCGAGGCGCTTCATTTCAAGCTCGTGCTTTCGTATCTTATCTGCCTCGGCTTCTGCCGCTTTCCTTTCGGCCTCCGCCGCCTTTCTTTCGGCCTCTGCCGCTTGCCTCTCCTGAATCTCCTCGACACATTCTGACAGCTCGTCATCCTCCGCCCCCAATGCGAGAATCGCCTCTGTCAGCTCTGGCTTTCTTTGAGAGTCCGACACCTCCAGATTCAACTCCCTTGCAAGTAGCAACAACATGGACTTTCGCAGGGATTTCAGATTCATGGCTGCCTCCAGTACCGCTGTCTCCGTTCCACAAAGATTCCTGTCCTGCAACAAATAACCTTCGGCAACGACAGCTCTAGATTCCTGCCTTGCCTCAAGTTTTGCGTTAACTTAGTCTACAAATACAGCTTCAAAAATCTCTTACACGGAATCCTGCCCTGTCACTGTTAACCTTGACGCCACTGACAGAAAGAGCTTAACCAAGCTATCACACAATTTCTGCCTGACGCAAGTTACCTGTTAACCCAATGACCAAGACAGCCCCTCTCTACCAGCTTTTACTTAACACATAGAGTAAATGCCTGGTAAAATTTAACAGACAAAGCCGGCACTCACCCAGTTCGCAGTCATGTCTCCAGCGTTGTGCCTCTCAGAAGTACCGTTCGGTTCCCTCTGGAAGTCAATGAGCTCGTCTCATCCTTCTCCTGTCGTCCCGTTGTTGGACTTCGGGCTAACTCCGTCCAGTGGTCGCTTTCGGGGTAATCGGCATCCCGCCGCTGCCATCCAGTTGTTGGGACTCCGGGTCCTGCCGGTCTCGTTTTCGATAGCTGGCCCCGTCGCAGGATCCATCGTCCGACAATTCAGCGAGAAGAGGCGCCCGAACGAATGACAGATATTTATTTACATGTTGAGAAGTGATCAACTGATCCAAAGAGAGAAGAGAGAGATACAAAACGTCTTCGGGCGTTTTATAGAGCCGCGTTGCCAACACTTGGCGCATTGTCCGCATCGTCAGCCAATACGGTGGCCCCGGCCCCTCGGCCACGAGGGAGGGGAAATACACCTCACAACACATGGAGTGGCACAGCCTAACACGATGCCCAAATATGGTCACGACGCCCTAAAGATGCCCAAACATGGTCATGAACGCACAGCAGATTCCGGAATTCTCCCGGCGAGAGGGAGGAGCCTGAATGGGGAGGTGGGGGTCGACGACACAGCCGGTCAAGAACCAGTTCTCCCCACAACTCCTCTTGCTTGGTTCCCTAGCGCAAAACCAGTGCGTTGACCTTTGTTTTCGCTTGGCTGCAAGGCCGTCTCAGGTGCAGGCTATCCCGGGAATTCGTCGACGATCTCCCAGAGGGGTTCGCAAACCTTCGGAGAATCCCAATGCTGGGGCCGGTCGTAACAACGTCTTCTAGAATGCGCGGCCAGTAGTAACGCTCACGGATCCGCGAAAGCGTTCGTCTACACCCAAGATGCCTGGAGGTTGGTTCGTCATGTGACGCCTGCAAGATTTCCTGACGCAATGACGACGGCACGACGAGAAGGTAGGTGCTCTTCCTAGAGTCGAAGTTCTTTTTCACAAGGACACCGTCTTTTAAGCAGAATGTGTGAAGAGCACGCCTTAAAGTTTTGGGTATCTCCGTACGTTTTCTTTCAATATGTTGAATGAGACAGTTCAGATCAGGGTCGGCCCGTTGTTGGGCGGCTAAGTCGGAAGCGGTGATCATGCCCAGAAAACTGGCGTCGTCGTCTGCACACGGTGGTGGTTGCTCAACCGGGGCTCGAGACAGACAATCTGCGTCGGAATGCTTTCTTCCGTTCTTGTGCACTACCGATATGTCGAACTCCTGGAGCCGCAAGCTCCACCTTGCGAGACGTCCGGATGAATCCTTTAGGTTCGCAAGCCAGCATAAATCATGGTGGTCGGTAAAGACGGTAAAAGGCCTGCCGTACAAATATGGGCGGAATTTGGAAGTTGCCCACACAATTGCCAAGCATTCCTTTTCGGTCGTGGAATAATTGTACTCTGTCTTAGACAAAGATCGACTGGCGTAGGCGATGACGTGTTCTCGTCCGTCCCGCCTTTGAACAAGAACGGCACCGAGGCCGACACTGCTGGCGTCGGTGTCAATTTCTGTTGCCGCGTTCTAGTCAAAGAGGGCCAAAATAGGGGGCGCTTGAAGACGTCTTTTGATCTCCCGAAACGCTTCTTCTTGGGGTGCTTCCCACACAAACGAGTTGTATTCTTTTGTTAGACGTGTCAGGGGCTCGGAGACCTGCGAGAAGTCCTTGAAAAAGTGCCTATAGTACGTGCAAAGTCCGAGGAAGCTTCGGAGGCTCTTCTTTTCGCAGGGCTGCGGGAAGTCTCGAACTGCAGCTGTCTTCTCCGCCCGTTACTTGCGAGCGACGCTTGGAAACGTCCGAAGAAGGCTGCCTTTGAAATCCTCCCACGTCCTAAGCACGGATTCGTGGTTGATAAACCAGATACGCGCAGACTCTTCCGGTGTAAAGTAGACCTACTGCAACTTCGCTTCGTCATTCCACTTGTTGATGGCCGCCACGCACTCGAACTGTTCCAGCCAGTCCTCGGGGTCGTCGCACGGCGTTCCGCGGAATTTAGGGGGTTCACGTGGATGCTGCAATACGACGGCTGTTGGCAACTGGGCTTCACTCATCTTGACAGGCCTGGCTTCTTTCGTGGCGGGTGGTTTTTCTGGAAGGAGGCCGTGCTCCGAGGGAAGTCCTAGCTGTCGGCGGCTTCTTCTCTGGTCGTCTTCCTTTGCTTGGTGAGGACTGGTGTCACGGCTGCACGAGGGGTTACTGAACATACCCAGCACCCCCAGCACCTCCACCAGATGTCACGTGCGTCGTCGTCACTGGAATCCACAAAAGACGAGGGTGCGGTAGACAAGGTTTATTAGTAAGGAGGCGTACTTGTGCCTCTCGCTTAGGACACAAAAGGAACACTAACAGGATCGGAGTGGCGTGCCCATGCACAGCTGCCGTTCCAACAAAGAACAACTCACAGCTTACGCGCTGCCAGTTATTTAAGCGCTGAGAAGACAACACAGAACATGCGCACACCTATCATCTGATACTGCACTGTCTGATACGATGGGCCCATCGGGAGTTAATCGCAGTCCGCTCTAGCCTATCTAAATGACGCGACGGCTGTCGCTCTATAGTGGCAGCTGCGCAGAACGGCATGGCACGTGGCAATATTGTCTAGATAGCAGAGTTACGTCGACCCTTTAAAACCACGAAGCACGGAGTCCATCATGTGTTCGAAAGTTGCTGGCGCATTTCACAACCAAAAAGGCTTGACTAAATTGATAAAGCCCGTCGGCTGTTATGAATACCGTCTTCTCGCGGTCAGGGCCATGGACTGAAACTTGCCAATATCCATATAGTAGGTGCAGGGAATAGCAATACTTGGCAACATGAAGGCAGTCAAGCGCACCACCAATTTCAGGTAGAGGATAGACATCCTTCTTGGTTATTCGATTGAGATGGTGACAGTCGACGCATAACCGCCAGGTGTTGTTCTGTTTAACAAGCACAACAGGTGATGCCCAAGGACTGGTTGAAGGCTCTACTATACCTTTGTCGAGCATTTTTTCTACCTATTTCTAGATTATTTGGCGCTCTGAATGAGACACACTGTAAGGACGCTTATGAAAGGGACTGGCATCGCCAGTGTCGATACGTTCAGCTACGACACGCATGCGGCTCAAGGAGTGGTCGTCGATATCACAAATGTCGAGATAAGAAAATAGAAGACAACGGAGTGCTTCAACATGGGACGGCGACAGGTCGTTTTATATCATTTTGCCTAAGAAAGCTCTACTCTGTGCGGCTGCAACAGGTTTGGCTATGGTCTTGGTGTCAGGAGTGAGAGATGAAATTGTATATTGCTCCAGAGGGAGGCGTTCTGCTAAGGCAATACCTTGAGGAATGACCAGGGTCGACACAGAGATGTTGAGGACAGGGAGAAGCGTCTTTTTGTCGCTAATCCTCACTATAGTATAAGGAAGTATGATGTTCCGGCAAAAGGGTCAGGTCAATGAGTGGAGCTGCCAAGTAGTCGCCATCAGGAACAGGTGGGAACGGTGGCATAGAAAGGTACACAGCGGCCTGACGCGGTAATCGAAGAGACTCCACGGACCATAGCCATGTGCGAACTGCAGGAGGGACATCATAGTACAAAGGCAATTCTAGCTGTAAAGTGCCGGTTGAACAATCGATCAGGGCTGAATGCGTGGTGAAGTCAACGCCGAGAATCACGTCGCGTGGGCAAGTGTCTAGAACAGCGAAGAGGACTGAAGTGGGAAGGCCGTTAACAATGACGTGGGCAGTGCACATACCAAGAACTGATGTTCGACTGCAATCGGCTACTCGCACAGTCGAAGACATGGCAGGGGTAAGAACTTTTTTCATGTGGGATCGAAGACGTGAACTCATAACGGATATGTGGGCACCAGTGTATGTTGGAGCTGTAACAGTCAGGCCATCGATGATAACACCAAGTAAATTTCGTTTGGAATTAGTGGTCGGTAGAAGTTTTTCGGTCCAAGTTGTCAATTCGACGCCACCTCCAGGGGCTGCATCTGTTATCCCGAGAACTACCCATAATACGCCGATGACGGGGAGCGACGGCGTTAAGAGGAGCGCGGCTGGCGGCCCTGAGGCGACGGGGAGCGGATGTATTGGGTTATCTGGGCGGCGACATCGGCGTAGGATGGTTCAGAGCGTAGCGTAGAATGGCTAGGTGGGAGGTCCTGAAGGTGGTCATCGGCAAAACGAGGTGGCGAATACTGCCCACGATCCTGTCAGTGGTCGTCTAGAAAACGTTGCCGGAAAGACCATCTGTTGCATCAGTGGCGGGAAATGTGACCAACATGATGGCAACAGAAGCATATCGGTCGATCATCTTGGGTACGCCATTCAGATGGATTTCAGTAGCGTGATGAGAACCGCGGGACTGACGCGGCAGCAGCAACAGGTGGGGCGGCATGGTAATGAGCGTTATGAGCGTTAGTATTTATAGGCTGTGGTGTGGGACTGGAGTTTGGGGGAACTAAGACGCCCATTTTGGCAAACTGTTGTCGCACGACAGCCAGAATAAGAAAAATTGGAGCCAAGTTGTCCGGCACAGGGGGTTGATAAGTGGAACGCGCCATGGCTTCCAGCTCCTGGCGGATAATTCTTGTGATGTTGGGAGAATTCACGAATGTACGTGGCGCCACAGGATCCTCACAGCAAGAAGTCGCAGCAATGTTCGGGAATCGGGAATAGCATTGAGTGATTCTCCTGCTTTTGGCTTGTTCGAAGCGCCGACATTCACTGACAGTTGAGTCAATAGTGGTACAGTTCTTGTAGATTACAACGTTGAAGGCATCGTCAGCTATGCCCTTCAATACATTGCTGACCTTGTCTAGTTTGGTCATGTCCTTGTCGGCCTTCCGGCACAAGGTGAGCATGTCCTGGATATAGGTGACGTTCGACTTGGTGGAAGATTGAACTCGTGATGCCAGTTCCTGTCTGGCTGCCATTTGTCGAGCAACTGGTCGACCAAACAACTCACGGAGCTTCTGCTTGCACATGTCCCAACTCGTGAGGCCTTCCTCGTGCGTCTCGTACCAGGCGCGTGCAGTACCTCGCAGGTAAAAGATGATGTTGGCCAGCATAAGCGTCTCATTCCACCTGTATTGCTTGCTGACGTGCTCGTGTAAGGCGAGCCACTCGTCAACGTCAGTTGTGTCGGTGCCGCAAAAAGTACTCGGATCGAGATGATGGGAAGGGATCACAGGTGATGGAGCAGGCGTTGACTGAACGGACGACGCACTGCGTTCAGGCATCGTGGCTGGACGAAGCTGACGTTCACTACGGAGAATGTTACGCAGCACCTCCACTAAAAATATGTAACAGGGAGTACTTAATAAGTTGACACCGGTTGGGCTAAAACTGCACACAGTGTGCAAAGATGCAGGACAACAGGGTATCCAGACACAGCCCCACAACATCTTCATTTCTTCTATGTCATTTCTGCGCCCATGCCTGAGGTACCTTTCTATGCCTGTGACAATATGATTATGAGATACGCCGTAGTGGAGGGCTCCGGAAATTTCGAACACCTGGGGCTCTTTAACGTGCACCCAAATCTGAGCACATGGGCCAAAACATGATAATTATGGCATGCGTGTCATGTACAGCATGACTACATGCTACGCTCATAGCACGCTCGCGAGCGACTCGCTGGCTCAACATACACAAAATTTGGTATCACATGACATTAATAGGCGATGAAGGTAAATGACACGTTGAATCATGATAATCATAGCATGCGTGTCATGTAAATCATGACTACATGCAACGCTTATAACGCGCTCGCGACCATTTCGCTAGGTCCACATATACCAAATTTGGTGTCAGTTCACGTGAATAGATGACGAAGGTAAATGACACGTCCAAAGACAATAATCATGAGATCAAATAATGTACGGCATAATTTACGTCCGCCTTGTAACGTTGTGCTTATTTTAAAGTGACATATCAACCTTCCTCGTTCGTGCTTCGCATATCATCGATTCTTACTGTACGTGGGATCTGCCAATTTTTTCACATGCTATCGTTATGCCATGTCAATTTTGATACTCGTCAGCTGAATCAATCGGCTGCGAGAACACGAGGACCTACGCAGCCACCTACATAAACAGGCCAATATACATAATGTAAATGTTATTTTTTCGCAATCAAAGGATTCGTGCATAATAATTAGCGCCTAATATATTTGTTACCAACGTTATATTAGCAAGCCCTACCAGCAGAAGGAATAAACTGAGCCAAATCACCGTGCATTTGGCTGAAAGCAATTCCTGTCTGCATGGCAGACAATGTCAGCGAACGCAAACTTTTGAATGAATCCTCAAAAGCAGTCTCCACCTTGTTGCAGAGGAGCACGCCTAGGCACCCGACATGGATGTTTTGAGCATCCCCTATAAAACAGGGTGGTGACATGTGTGCCACCAGGCTCGCAAGAAAAAAATGAAAAGAAAACGTTCTTTTTGTTTTGGCTACTTGTCTGGCCTAGTTTGATTAAGTTAATTTTCTTATAACAAAAAATAAATTTATGTTCTATCTCTGCCTCTTCAGGTAGAGTGATCTCACTTTCCCACCATTTCGGTGTTTTATCTCTACATTTCTGTCACCAATATTCTAATCGTCTCTTACTTGCTTCTATCGCGGACGTGTTCAGCTTTCCATGCTTGTCCCTACAACCCAAAGCGTCATGTAGGCTTGTGCCCTCACGTATACCTGAGTAGATATCGCCGCATTTATTCAGAACCTTTTCCATCATTTTCTTGGCTATTCCACAGCATGTACATTGTTCTACCTCTTTATTGAATGTCGCTTAATGACTAAGTGTTCTAAGGCGACCCGACCTCGCTTCGAACAATAAAGTGCTTCCCCTTGAATTATCAAAAGAATTTTGTGTTGCCTAGTAGATGACACTTCAAACTTTAGGCACCCAAGTGAAACTGTGTCACACTAAACAATTTATATAATATTGCTGGTTCGATCAATTAAATATTACAGTGTTTTTGTTAATGTCACGGTGCTACTCTTTCAAGACTTTGATGTTACTCATTTTATCTTTACTTTTTGGCCTTGGCAAAAAGTTGCTATATGCTGCATGCTTAGCGCTTTTTATAAGCAGCACAACTTTTCCGCAGTACTGTAATGTATTAATGTTTTCTGTTTTATATGTTCCCCTATTTTTAGCATATGACAAAAACCATTACCTTTGCTGCACTAAATTTCTGCCTGGTGTTCTTTAATTTCATAATACATTGACTGTATCACACAAGTTAGTGCAGTTGGCACATTTCCGGCGTTTCACTTCTGAAGCCTAAGTATGTGATTGGCACAGTTTATGGAGCATGGATTTATTTTGTCATTCTATTTTAATTCCCAGGTACAAGGGGCAGATCATCTCAATTAAACGCTGCGGTAAAGGCAGAGTCAGCGGAGTAGCTCGAAGGGTGCTCAGCCTTCTCAAAATACTTTGAAGAATAAATGTGCAAGTCTTCACAAAAGCTTTCGTTGCATATTTTATGCAGTGCTACCCATGTCGAATGACAGTCGCATGGCGACGTAGACAACACTACAATTCATAATGACACATAATACACTTGTCATGAGCCATTATCGACAGTGCATTGAGAGCCTGCTCTCACCTTACAAAAAATGCTACATTGATGGTCTAATAATAGTCTTAATTCACAAAGAGACGTTAAATGACACTACTTAGTAATTACTTTCATCTAAAATTGACAACTTTTGACGGTCAAAGGTTGTCAATTGAAGAGTTCAGTTGTGTATGAAGTTCACTAAAAAAACGTCAATATGATGAAAGAATACCATCATTTGCAAATGATGACCTTTATTTATTTTGACATAAATGTTATAAACTTGACAGCTTGCTTGTATTTTGCAATGACGGAAAACACATCAAAATATTAAATTGTGCCGTCATTTGAAAATGACGGCCTGTCGTTATTTTAATGTAAATGTCAATTTGACGGTTCGCTTCTATTTTGAAATAACGGGAAACACATCAAAATTATAAAATTGTGCTGTCATTTGAAAATGACGGCCCGTCGTCATTTTGATGACCATAAGCTTGGAAATAGAGCTGCCGGTATATTCACCGTCATTTTGGCAATTTTTTTTTTTACAGTGTGGATATCATGGATGGTTGGGAGGAATATGGATCCCAAAGCAAAGTCGGCACGGGAAAGCTTCCTTGAATGCGTAATATATATGTGCGCGAGATGTATCAAACGTTGAATGAACCTGCAGTTTGTATGGAGGTGTTTGATGAATAGATTAAAATGAAGTGTTTTTAAACCATCACTATGGTCTAGTAGACCAATGTGGTTAATATGAATACGTATTTTTTTTGTTTCTAAATAAAATAATTTAAAAAAACCGACGCGTGGCTTCGTGATAGAACACCTGCATGCCACGCAAACGCTCTGGTTCAATCTCTACGCAGACCCACAATTTTTTTATTTTTATTTGCATCTATAAAAACGGGGTGAAGGTTTTTCAGGGCCCGAATAAAGTTAACTATCTATCTATCTATCTATCTATCTATCTATCTATCTATCTATCTATCTATCTATCTATCTATCTATCTATTTGCATCGATTGCGACTTTCAGTCTACACACAGGATGATGATTTTTAACTCACAACCAACGACACCGACGTCGACGCCAGAATTTCTGGGAAACGAACTCTTCAACGCTATCTCATTAAAAGTGTAAATGAATGCTGCGCCGCAACAATAGGCGGCTCACTCACAAGCGCAAGGAATGTGAGCGACATTGTGAGGTGGACGATATTGTCAAATATTACAAGCACTTTATAAAAGGAAATAGAGTACTTCTACCTCAAGGAAAATGGGCGCTCGCGCTAAGAGCATTACCTGGCCTTTTTTTCTGGTCTGCATCTCGAGGCGCATCTCGAAGCCACAAGTGATGACAAAGACAAAAAGGTCACCAAAAAAAAAAGACGGGCGGGGATTACGTCATGCTAGAAAATAAAACAGGGCTTTCATAGAGCCGGTCGAGTGATTCTTGCGATGAAGCATCTTCGGGCATCTCAGACGTCACGTCAGCTACACCGTTCGCAATCAATGAAGCGATGAACGTCTCGTTGCCTTACGCGTCTCTGCACCAAGAATTATTCGATAACGACATGTATGGAATGACATGCGTTGTTTTCTACTGCAGAAACCTTGTGCCAGAATAAATGCTTGTACAAAAAAACTGTTATTGTTGAACGAGATGGCAGCTGCACTATTAACGGCTACAACAAAGTGCACAAGCAGCTCTTGCACACTTTGATTGAATGATATGTGGGGTTCAACGTCCAAAAATAACCCCATGATTAAGAGAGACGCCGTAGTGGAGGGCTCCGAAAATTGTGACCACCTGGGGTTCTTTAACGTGCACCCCAATTCGAGCACACGGGTCTACAGCATTTTCGACTCCATCAAAAATGCAGCCGCCGCCTTGCACACTTTCACCACTGTCGCGCATTCTGAAAGTGTATTAAAAGAGGGAGACAGCCTCACCATCTGTGGAGGCATATCACAAGCTGAGAATGTGCCCACCACCATTATTTTTCATCGTAAAGACTGCACAGTGTTTACAAACGGCCCACTTGCTTTTTCTGCCTGTGTCTACGGAGACAATTGCGTGCCAGAAAGCCTGAAAAGGTTGTGAAAACCAGAATACAAAAGGTTAGCAACCTCTCAAGAAGGTTTGCCCATGTGGCCACCGTAAAAGGGAAGAAAAATGAGGAGATCCTGGCTCTTAAGCGAAAGCTTCCCACAGTTTCGAATGAGGGAATCGAAGATGCGCTTGCTGAGCTTCATCCTTTGCAAAGGCTATCATTTATGAAATAGCGGAAATAGTGAGTGCTCGGCAATAACCCAGTAAAAGTGTGCGAGAGAGATTAATAATATTTTATTCATCTCTCTCACGAGAGGTGGCTAATAACTGCGTTCTCTAATTACCCTAACGAGAGAAATCTCTCACGAGAAAGATTGCGAACAACTATGCATACCAAAAAATTGCGAATTTGAACACACTGGATTTATAAATACTGTTTCCGCGGTAGCGCAGCGGCCACTTAGAAAATTTTACAGGCCCAGGAACACCGGAAAGAACGTGAGATATGCTTAGCTGATTAGAAAAATAAAGTGCGCTTAAGACGCGTCACCAAAATAGAAGGACGATCGCAGACTAACACCTCGTCTTGTGTACTTCTGTGATATTTTCGTGTCTGGTCTTTAGCGCACTTTTTTTAAACATGTCTTACGAACTAGCGCCCAACACAAGCTTCTCGGGCCCAGCCCATTCCGCCCGAAAACATCGTTCTGGGGGCTGTCGCTAAATAACTAAATAAATAAATAAGTTCCCCGACTGGGACAGGCTCCTGAATTTTAGTGGGGTACTCGGCTGCTGACCCGCAGGTCGCGGGATCGAATCCTGGCTGCGGCGGCTGCATTTCTGATGGAGGCGGAAATGTTGTAGGCCCGTGTGCTCAGATTTGAATGCACGTTAAAGAACCCCAGGTGGTCTAAATTTCCGGAGCCCTCCACTACAGCGTCTCTCATAATCATCTGGTGGTTTTGGGACGTTAAACCCCCCATATCAATCACATATCAATTTTAGTGGTGATTGTGGAGCAAATGTTTAAGAAATTTCGCTTTTGAAGGAGTTGGGTTGACTGCGCAAGTGCCAATGGTGAATCTCGGCTGTCACGGCTGGCGGCAGCTGCGACAACAACGTGGATCATTCGCACTGTAGCAGACGATGCGAGCGGCCTGAAGCAAAATTAAAGCCAAAATGGCACAGCAGCGCCTGTAGTTCTCGCGTTGGAAACCACGGCCGCTTCGGAAAGCGCGCGCCTACGGGGAGCTCCGAAACTAATCTGCTTCTAGTAACGTTGCTATTTTCTGCTAACAAACCATGATAAGCGAGTGGTTACAACGCTCGCCTGCGTATAGTGGGAACTTCAGCTTCAATCTCGCCTCGCGGAGAAATTATTTCCCCAAGAATCTCTTCCTTTTCCATTCCTTCTATCTATTTATGTCTCTCTCTTTCTGTCTCTCTCTTTCTCTGTCTCTGTCGTTCTTTCTGTAACCGCCACGTGGCACTCATTTCCTACCCATCATTTATCGCATGCCATGTCGCACAAATTGACGGGAGGGAAGCAGAATTGGAAGAAGATGGCGATGAAGAAGAGGACGAAGATAGCACAAGCTTCATTCTTTTGGAGCCTCTACATCGTGGTGCAGTCACAGGGATGTTTTATTCGCCGTTCAGGAATACATCACTGCGACTAAACGATTTTCTTGCTACATTGTGGGCTTACTACTTTTTTTTCAAACTCGCAATAGGCATTTCTAATTATGAATAAATAACTATAGCGTTTTTAGGAATGAAGCAATGAAGAAAGTATAGGGGATTCACATTATAATCGGCCAATCCCCTCCTTTGGGTACGAGCCAAGTACAGTGGAAAACAACAACAACAACAACAACAAGAACAACAACAAGCCGGTTATTATTAGTGATAATTTTTGCATCTGTGACGCTTGCGAAACCTTAAGCATAACAGCTGTGGTTTGATTAGAAAAGCAATCGATGGAACATAACTCCTGGAACATAATATGGAACACAAACATAACAAGGGGCAGAGTTGCCAGTTCCTCTCGTAGTAAGCGAATTTCCGCTTATTTTAAATGCATTTCTTAGCGAATTTTGGCTATCTATCTATCTATCTATCTATCTATCTATCTATCTATCTATCTATCTATCTATCTATCTATCTATCTATCTATCTAGCCGCCTACAACTTCTGGCTCTCCTGGCCGTTTCGATAAAGGTATCAATACCAAAGTTCGTATGGCATAACATGACTGTGAAATGAGCCTAAGTGACTAGTAATAACATGAAAATTATGACATGTATGTAATCAATACCATGATTAAAATTTATGGTCTTGCTGCACTTGCCGTGGTTTCGTTCACATGGCATGTTGCAAAACTAGTATGGTATGACATGACTGCATGGCGAGCACGAGTGACAGACCCTAACGTGAAAATCATGACTGCACACCACGCTGATGGTGTGATCGCGGTCGTTTCGCTTGCTTCGCATATACCCAATTTGGTATTACGAGAAGTGAATGGATGACGAAGGTATGCGACTGGTGCAAGCATGATAATCATGAGATACGTGCCATGTAACCACATGACTACATGCCACGCGCATTATGTGCTCGAAGCCGTTGCACTTGCTTCACATATACCAAATTTGGTATTACGTGACACGAACGAACGACGAAGGTAAATGACACGTCGAAACATGATAATCATGACATGCGTGTAATGTAACAACATGACTATAGTGATGTTGTTACATGACGGCCACGAGCACACTATGAGCGTAGCAAGTATACTTGCTACGCTCATAGTGTGCTCGTGGCCGTTTCGCTGGCTTCAAATATACCAATTGTGGTGTTACGTGACGTAAATGTATGACAAAAGTATATGATTGGTGCAAACATGATAATCATGACATGCGAGTCATGTAAGAACATGACAACCTACCACTCTCATAATGTATTCGCGGCCGTTTCGCTAGTTTTACGCATACCAAATTTGGTATTACGTGACGCGAATGGACGACGAAGGCAAATGACACGTCCAAACATGAAAATAATGACACACGTGTCATGTAACAACATGACTGCATGCCCCACTCATGATGCACTTGCGGCTGTTTCGCTAGTTTCACATATACCTAATTTCGTATTGCGGGACGTGAATGGATAACGAAGGTATGACTCTTGTGCAAACATGATAATAATGACATACGTGTCATGCAAGAACATGGCTACATTCCATGCTCATGATGCGCTCGTGGCCGTTTCGCTAGCTTCACATGGTAAAAATTTGGTATTACGTGACGTGAATTGACGACGAAGGTAAATAAGAGGTCCAAACATGATAACCATGACATGGAAGTCATGTACGGCATAATTGACGTCCGCCTCGTACCGTTGTGCGGATTTTAAAGTGACATATCAACCTTGGTCATTGTGCTTCGCATATCATCGATTCGATCCCACTGCATTGCGCAGTGCTTGCATTGCCCTTCACGCATGCAGCACGGCCACCGTTACCATTGTGGTGCCTACACCCACTCAAAGCCTTTCTTAGAATTCCTGACATCCGGAATAAAAACAGTCATCGCGTCCCGCTCTGAAACCGGTTTCATTGCTGTTCCTGCACGAGAAGCACAACGGACGCCTTCACATTTACACGTATGGCTATGTTTCTTCAGTAAGTTCAGCACGGTTGGTGGTTATTCCCGTGAAGTCCATCAAAATTAAATTCAAGACATCGCATGTGACGTTGATTTATTGATTTGTGGGGTTTAACGTCCCAAAACCACCATATGTTTATGAGAGACGCCGTAGTGGAAGGCTCCGGAAATTTCGACCACCTGGGGTTCTTTAACGTGCACCCAAATCTGAGCACACGGGCCTACAACATTTCCGCCTCCATCGGAAATGCAGCCGCCGCAGCCGGAATTTGATCCCGCGACCTGCGGGTCAGCAGCCGAGTACCTTAGCCTCTAGACCACCATGGCGGGGCATCGCATGTGACGTCATCGACAGCTGCAGAAATCGCCGTCATACGTGCATCTCTGGAGTTTGTAGATGAAGAACTTTCGGAAACTTGGTCCATCTTCTCGGAGTCAAAGGCAGCTTTTCAATGTCTCATGTCACCCTTCTGCCATTGACCAAATGAACAGGTAGTCGCTGAAGTAAGGCTTCTTCACCACCAAGCAATCGAGAAATATCACAGCCTTGCGTGTCAGTGTATACCAGGTCATTTCGTTATACATGGCAACGACCGCGAGGTTGAGGCCGCTAGATCTGCTCATGACAGTACTCAATACACAGCCATCCCGTTCTAGAAAACCGACGCAGCTACAAAACTTCGTTCGCGTGCACGTGACCTCACACTGGTACAGCAAAGTTTGAGGGAATTCACAAACGCTCACCTGCATAGGTTGGATCCCGATCTGAAGCTTCGTCTTCCCTTGGGAATGTCTCGAACTGATGATACTCTTCTGTGCCGCCTGTGTCTTGGCATGACCTTTACGAGTGCATACTCCTTTCTTTTTGGAATGGCCAGCTCTTCTACATGCTATTAGTGCAGCTACGAAGAAACAACGACCCATCTGCTGTGTGAGTGTACCCATTTCAACGCGTCAACCCAAAAACATGCCGAAGCTCTAGATAGACTAGATAATCGGCCTGTGTCGGAACGAAAAACTCTGCGTCATTGGCCGAGTCCATCGTTAGCCCAGAAGACTTTGAAAGCTTTATTCCATTTTCTGCAGACGACTCGCCTTAGGGACAGACTTCAGTGTTGTATTCTCTTTGATTTTGCTTTTCTTTTTTGTCCTTTCTCTCTCTCTGTCTCTCTTTCTTTGTAACATCTTCTTCGTATCATCTTTCATTCCCCTCACTTTTTCTCCCTGCACAGGGTAGCCAGCCGGTCTAAGAACTGGCTAACCTCCCTGTTCTTCCACTTATTTCTTTCCTTCTCCCATTCTACGTGGGATCTGTCTTTTTTTTTTTCGCCTAGTTGCGTGTGGAATATTCTAGTCGCTTGTCGTGTTTTAAATGCGAACTATTTATTAGTGAACTTCGGTGACTTTGCCCGTATCCATCCATCTATCTATCTATCTATCTATCTATCTATCTATCTATCTCTCTAACTATCTAACTATCTATCTAACTATCTGTCTATCATCTATCTATCTACCTGTCTATATATCTATCTATCTATCTCTCTAACTATCTAACTATCTATATAACTATCTATCATCTATCTGTCTGTCTGTCTGTCTGTCTGTCTGTCTGTCTGTCTGTCTGTCTGTCTGTCTGTCTGTCTGTCTCAATCTAACCACCTACGAATTTTAGCTCTCCTGGTCGTTTCGATAGAGCTATCTATAGCGAAATTGGTATGAAATAACATGACTGTATGACGAGCTTAACTGACTAGTCATAACATGAAATTCATGACACGTATTCCATGAATGTCATGATTTACATGTCACGATATTGCTACTCTTGCGGTGGTTTCGTTCACATGACATATAGCAAAACTGGTATAGTATGACATGACTGCCTGGCGAACATGAGTGACAGGCTCTAATGGGGCATGTCATGTAAGTCATGAGTCGACTACAGGCCTAATTTTTAGGCACTAAAGAGCAGGTTTTAGGCGCCAAAGATAGGCAGAAAAAACACCTTTTAGGCTTTCAAACCGATAAATATAGGCACAATAAATTTCTACGAAAATTGAAGTAATTTAAAACTAACACGTCGGTGACTTGTATATACGTCAAGAAGCAAAAAAAAGAAATTATATTGTTTAAGATAGCACAAAGGCACCAACGGTAGAACATAGGCATAAATTTCCCTCGCAATATGCAGATTACGGTCTTTCGTTTCGTTGTCTAGCATTGTGAATCATGTGTAAACCATCCAATCAACACACTCCTGGGTCTCTTTCGTTGCGTCGTGGCTGGGAGGGGCAGTGCAAGAGCAAATAAGCAGGCCACTGATACCCCTAAAGGGATGGATGTCAGGTCTAATTGCGTAGGATCAATTTTTCGCCTGATGGTGAATACCTTAGAGAGTCCCTCATTAATTTTGGGCATTTCAAGCTGACAAACGTAATGGACGCACGGCGCACTCAGGACCAGATTGTCGCAATTTCCGTAAACCTCCACTGCGGCGACCATCATAATCACATCGTGGTTTTTAGATGCGGAGCATCTAATACTCGAGGGTTGTAGTGCGGCGCCGTCCGCAAGCTTCCTCCTCCTTCTTCCACCATCTGTGCATCCCTTCCTCATCTACACACCGCGCGTGGTTCACTCCTCCACCATCTGTGCACCCTTCCTCCTCTACACACCGCGTGCGCTTCTCCTCTTCACGAACATTCGCTAGCTGTATAATGTAGCGCGCATGCGCCGTCACGCTTCGAGAACATCGGCAGCTGACGCGCGCGCATGCGCCGTCGCGCTTCGAGAACATCGGCAGCTGACGCGCGCGCATGCGCCGTTGCGCTTCTCCCCCTTCTCGAACATTCGACAGTTGACAGTGCATGCGCCGTCGCGCTGTATATATACTCAAGGTCGGCGCTCGCTCGCTCAGTTGCCGCTCGTCGGTTGGTTTGTACGCTGCGTCGACGTCCAAGGTCGCGGTGAAATGAATTCCAACGAATCCACAAACACAATGATCGACGTCCCTTCGACCAGCGCCGCCCTTTCGCATACGTGTGTACATGTTCACTCATTTAACACCCCCTCCTACAACCACGTTAACCAATTTAGCCATCGACCCAAGTAAGTCGCAATTTAACACCCCATTTCACAACCACGTTAACCAATTTAGCCATCGACCCAAGTAAGTCGCACTTTAACACCCCGTTAACCAATTATATGCTCCGCATCCTCCTCAGTGTTCCCCCGAGGGAAGCTGCGGGCAATTTTTTTCACGTAAAACCACACATACTGCCACCACTACTACCACTATACTACTACAGACAGCTGTCTCTCCTACTAATACTACCATTTTTCACTTGCGTTCGTCTTGTCGTCGTTCCTGTATTGTGCTTTCGCCAACCCTGACAACGCTTAGCTTGTGTTTGGTGCATCGTCTCTGACCGTAGTTTCAGCAGAGCAACGTCATGTATCGCGGTCAAAATACATAATCCCTTGCCAGCCTTTCTAGAAGTACGCGCATTGACTGATCTATCCCACAGAGACGGGTAATACACGACCGAGAAAGCTGAAACAACCGAACATCCATGACGTACGTGCATATGTATAGGCTGAGAGACGTCATGCGAGCTTGACCTTGCTTCGCATGATGTTCTTGGTGCGTATGCATCATGTGATCCTCCAGCCTCGATAGCGAAGTAAACGGGGAAGGAGTTGGGCTCGCGATGGCTACACGGGACGAGAGGCAAGGGACTCAAGCTTGCCTCTTCGCATCATGTTCTTGTGGCTCGTAGCGAACCAAACTGAATAATTACCGTGGTAGAACACTTTTTTTGGACACGCAAGAACTTCCAGTGTTTAACTCCAACTTTTTATGTCACCTAGAAAGAGGTGCTTAAAAAGTTAATTACAAACATAACAGAAGGCGCGTGCACATGACATTTTTTTACCTGAAGGTGCTCCAGCAGATGGCTAACATTGTCAAAGAAAACGCGCCTTCATTTTTATATCGCACTTGTTTCCTTTATAAGCCATTTCATTTAGTCATTAAACTAACAAAAAACGCCAGGCCTGCGCGGAAGGAGCAGCACAATCACAGCGAAAGCTAGAAGAACGGCCTTTCAGAGAGTCTTAAAAACACTCATTGGGTAACTGCTGCAAACCCACTTGCTTGATACCCACTACGGCATTAACAATAAAAATTTTATGGTAGTAGGCCGGCATTCGCTATGCTATTTTTCGTCATTCTCCTGAGAAGCGTGGTATCAGCTAGTGCGAGGAATTTTGCGTTAATTGTTCATGCAGTGGCTGACAATGATGAGGAATTATGCCTGAAGTGGGTATGCACCACACTTAATAGCTGAACAAAAAACAAGCTTTTGTAATGGGCTGGGGCATCGGACGACCCACTAGTTACGTTATTCGCATTGTGCGATGACTGCTTGTTCTTTCGCTGTTTTGAACAGCTTTAGAAGTCGTATTAACGCGATTGCTTTCCCGACATCAAGCCTGTCTAAGGCAAGTTTGATGACAAGCCTCAAGCACCGGCATGGCTCTGAGGTAGAATGCAGGGCTGGCACCCAGCGGACCCGGGTTCGAGCCTTCCTATGTCATTGTATCTAAGTCTTAATTTTGCGCGATGTGGCTACGCACACCGGCGGCGGCGGCGGACAAGTACGGCGCTGCGCGTGACCCGATTTATTATCTGATAACGGCTTTCCTGTAAAAGTGAATTACTATGAAAATTACATCTAAACAATTGGATATAAAAAACTTCAAACTATTACCATTGCGCGATGAGGACTGTCTAGGTACATTAATTTTCGAATGTGAGTTTTACCAATAAATGCTTTACATAGGAACTTCAACCGCAGTTCAAGTTGACGCGACGATAGTGATTCTCATCCTAGTTCATTTTTTCATCTTGTTACAGCTGTCATTTATTCAGTAATGGCTTGGGACAAACCTTGCAGCCGTGCTCTGTATTTTTCATGTTTGTAACTTAAAGACATACGCCAAGGGATCTTTTACGGCACAAGCGTATTCAGGCATAGGGTGGATGTATGCTATAAACACACTGTTGGTTGTAAACATGCCGGCGCCTGTCTCAGGCTTCGCCGTATGAAGTATATCAATTTGGCGGCTTTCGCCACCCCTGAATCAACATTAGCAATCGGTGAGTGACACTCCATGGTTTTCCATTCGTTCTCGAACTACCCACGGCTGCACAGAAAAACTTGCTGTTTCTTTCCCACCGCAGCACCCAGGTTTTTAGGGTGGTTTTTCAGTTCCTTCATGACACTAGACCGCTGTCTGTAGAAGGTAATCGCCGCGTCCTCGGCCATAGACGCCACTCTTATTTACTTAACCCATCTTAATTTCTCTCTCCTCATTCCCCTGCAGGCGCAAACACGAGCTTCCACTTGGGGCTGCGGAAATAGTGTCTTTCGCACTCCTCATGCTCCTCCTCCAATCGCTGACAGCATGTCAGCTCTGTGGCGCATGGTGGCCAGTGAGTTCTATTTCACTATGGGTAGCCGTTAATTTGCTGAATTCGCTAGATTTAGAAGACTTTGTTGAACCTCATAGTGTATATAAGTATCACTGTTCTCCTTTTTTACATGAATAATGGTTTGAAATAACGTTTCACAACAAACTTTGGGATAAAATAGCATTCATTT
The DNA here is from genome assembly GCA_013436015.1 of Rhipicephalus annulatus. Lineage (NCBI taxonomy): Eukaryota > Metazoa > Arthropoda > Arachnida > Ixodida > Ixodidae > Rhipicephalus > Rhipicephalus annulatus. The sequence goes on along the minus strand of WOVY01010105.1, from coordinate 289,448 downwards.
GAGCGAAGATTTGAAAAATAGAAATTTATAGGCACTTATAGGCATTTAGGCACGAACACCGAAAATGGGCATTTATAGACACCATAAACAATATAAAAACCCTTATTAATCTCTAATTTATGCTCACATACTGAAATGGCACCATATGATGATATATGGTGTTTTTTGGCGCAAGGGCCATTTGATGGCCAAAGAGCGCCAGTTCATGGGACAAAGAATGTGGACAATGATTGTGATTAGCGGCTGTATAAGGGCCATAAAATTCCTCGCAACAAGGCGGGTAAAAACATACAAGTGATGAAATCATGACCATGCCGTGAAAGGTGTGTGTGGTGTGAATAGGTGACAAAAGTTGGTGATAATGAAAAACGATGGTGGACATGTCTGGCATTAGCACAAGTGCCTCGCTCGTTCGTACCCTTGCGTCCAAGGGCCGTGAGGCAAGTGCTTTCTTGGGTAGCCAGCGCAGCAAAAACCTCTCTGGAGAGGTTGTGCTACGGAATGCCCGGGTATATGATATGAAAACTATGAAGTGCTTTTAAAAACGCTAACAAGAATTTATGACTAAAAAGCGGTTCTCTACCGACGAACATTGCAGGGTGTAATGGTATATGTTGTCGGTAGGGTAATGGAAAATGTTGTTTTCTTAGAGTTTCTAAGTTTTTGCACTGGATTAACGTGTGAAGGACTGTTAATGCTTCACCACATCTGTCGCACAATGGTGGATCGCCACCGGACAAAAGATATGTGTGTGTCGTGTATGTGTGTCCTATCCTAAGTCTCGTTAGTATTACCTCTGTATGACGCGATTTCGATACGGGCAGCCAATGACCAAGGTATGGTTTAATAACGTGTAGTTTGTTTTGTGTGTGTGTATCCCACTTGCTCTGCCAGTATACCCTGAGGTTTCGTTTGAGAGACGGCTTAAGATCAAGGGCCGGGATTAATATGGGTGTAGTGGCAGTGCTTTTGTGAACGGATGCAGCGAGCTGATCCGCCCTCACGTTGCCTTGAATCTCACGGTGCCCTGGCACCCAGCACACTACAACATGTTGTTTGAGTGTGTAGAGTGTGCACAAAATGGAGTAAAGTGAGACAAGGACCGGGTTTTTTTTTTGTTTTTTAAGACTGTGCAGAGCCGTTACCACACTAAGGGAGTCTGTATAAATTACTGCTTTTTGTATTTGTAATTGTTTGATGTGTTTAGCCGCCACAAGTATCGCATAGGCTTCCGCTGTGAAGATACTTGTGCCTGGATGTAGAGGGCCAGCATACGAAAAGGATGGGCCGACAGCAGCGTAGGACACAGAGGAGTTAAACTTGGAGGCATCTGTAAAAAACTCAGGACGTGTGTATTTATGTTGAAGTTCGAGGAAGTATGTTTCGAATATGGGCAATAGGCGCATGTTTTGTAACTTCTAGAAAAGACGCATCACAGTCTATAGTCTGCCATTGCCACGGTGGCGGGAATGCTACAGGAGCCATTAAACTGTGTTCAAGTGAGACTCCAGTTTCCTCAGCTAGACCCTTCAGGCGAACTGAGAAGGGCTGCCTCATCGAAGGCCTGTTTTGAAACAGAATAGAGCTCGACAAATCATCAATAATAGTGGAGTAGGAGGGGTGCTTCTTATCCGCTTTCACCTTAAGGAAATAAACAAAGGACATGTAAGTTCTCTGCAGATGAAGCGACCACTCATTTGACTCAACGTAAAGGCTTTCTACGGGGCTGGTGCGAAACGCACCTGTAGAAAGGCGGATGCCCGAATGGTGCACGGGGTCCAGCAACTTCAAAGCACTTTGAGTTGCAGACTGATAAACAACGGCCCCATAATCTAAGCGGGTGCGAATGAGGCTTCGATACAGATTCATGAGGCATTGCCTATCACTACCCCAAGTAGTACGTGACAATACTTTTATAACATTCATGGCTTTTAAACATTTTGTTTTTAAATACTTGATGTGCGGTACGAAGGTCAACTTGTTGTCCAAGATTAATCCTAAGAATTTATGCTCCGTATTAACAGACAGACGTTGACCGTTCAGTTCAATGTCAGGTTCTGAGTGCATGCCTCTCTTTCGAGAGAACAAGACACACGTGCTTTTTTGTGGGTTAAGTCGAAATTCGTTTTCATCTGCCCATTTGGAGACCTTGTTTAAACCCAGCTGGACCTGCCGCTCACACATTGCCAAGTTGCATGACTTGAAGCCAAGCTGAACGTCGTCGACATATGTGTGTGCTGAGATTTCGGTGCACGTTAAAGAACCCCAGGTGGTCTAAATTTCCGGAGCCCTCCACTACGGCGTCTCTCATAATCATATAGTGGTTTTGGGACGTTAAACCCCACATATCAATCAAATCAATCAATCGACATATGTACAATAGAACATATTGCTGGGGATGGACAAGTGCAAAGAATTCATTTTGATAATAAAAAGTGTGCAACTAAGTACACCACCTTGTGGCACGCCTGTTTCCTGGACAAATGTTTGGGAGAGAACACTGCCCACACGGACACGGAATGTCCGGTTTGACAGGTAACTTTAGATTATGTGAAACATTCTTCCGCGCACACCAAGGTGAGACAGGTCTCTTAGAATTCCGAAACGCCATGTTCTATCATAAGCCTTTTCGATATCGAGGAACACAGAGAGAAAATATTGTTTGTGTACGAAGGCGTCTCTGATCTGTGCCTCGATACGAACAAGGTGGTCTGTGGTGGATCTACTTTCCCGAAACCCGCACTGAAATGGGTCGAGCAAATTGTTTGTTTCAAGGATATGTACAAGTCGGCAGTTTATCATTTTTTCGAAGACTTTGCACAAGCAGCTAAAATGGCACCATAGGAATGCAAGGAACAAAATAGGCATTTGCCTATATAACCAGTCTCTAAGCTACACGCCACGCTCATGGTGCGCTTACGGTCGTTTCGCAAGCTTCACAAATACCCAATTTGGTATTACGTGATGTGAATGGATGACAAAGGTATGCGACTAGTGCAAACATAATAATCATGACATACGTGTCATGTAAGAACATGACTGCATGCCACTCTCATGTTGTGCTCGCGGCCGTTCAGCTAGCTTGACATATACCAAACTTGGTATAACGTGACGTGAACGGACGAGGAAGGTAAATGCCATGTCCAAACATGATAGTTATGACATGTGTGTCTCGTAAAACATGACTACATGCTACGCTCATAGCACGCTCACGCGAGCACAAATGCCAGGCGCAAACATGATCATCATAAAATGGTAGCCATGTACGGCATAATTTACTGCCTTCCACTGCCGGTGTTGGTATTGCGAATGTACATCTCACTTGGGTCCTATCAATATACGTGAGTGTGCATAGCATCTTTACGAGTGTTAACTGTGAACTACGTCCATCCACTTCGTAAGCTTGTGCTGATTTTAAAGTGACATATCAACCTTCCTCATTCGTGCTTCGCATATCACCGATTCCACTGTACGTGGTATGCGCCCATTTTTTTAATGATATGCATTTTTAAAGAAACTATAGATATCTTAGTAATTTTAAGGTAAACCAAAGGCGTGTTTGTTGTTCTTTAATGGCGCTTTCATCAATGACTTTCAGTAGTTGAGCGTTGAAATCAAACATAAGACGAGGGAATCAACAAGTAGCAGTCAAGCATTGAAAAAAACGTGTATTCATACGGAGAATATCCTGGAGAAAATGTTAATAATAAATATGTGATTTCATTCATAGTTACGCATACTTTCGCTGCACAAAATAATTAAATGGGTTTTAAAAATGTCTATGATTTATTTGCGTACTGCAATCACTTTTGGAGTATATCTGCATATCTATTTATCTATCTATCTATCTATTTATCTATCTATCTATCTAGCCACCTACGTCTGCGTACTCTGATGATCACCGCCTTAGCTTGGCGTACACAAAAATTAGTGCGTGAGGGTAAGACGGTTTAACGATTACGATTCGCTGGTCATTACATTAATAGTTCCACAATGTCGCCGCTTACGTCACCAAACACTTTCCAAAAAAATGGCAGGTCCCACGTGCAGCGGGAATCGATGATATGCAAAGCACGAATGAGGAATGTTAATATGTCACTTTAGTCCCGCCGCGGTGGTCTAGTGGCTAAGGTACTCGGCTGCTTACCCGCAGGTCACGGGATCGAATCCCGGCTGTGGCGGCTGCATTTTCGATCGAGGCGGAAATGTTGTAGGCCCATGTGCTCAGATTTGGGTGCACGTTAAAGAACCCCAGGTGGTCGAAATTTCCGGAGCCCTCCACTACGGCGTCTCTCATAATCACTTGGTGGTTTTGGGAAGTTAAACCCCACATATAAATCAAATATGTCACTTCAATATTAGCACAACGTTACTATGCGGACGGACTTAGTACACAGTAAACCCAAGTAGAAATCTTGTGCGCACTCGGGTATTTAGACGAGATGCAAGTATGTTGTTTATAGTCGCGTAACGACGGCACTACTAACGTTTACAATACCAGCTTAAGCAGTGGTAGGCATGTAAGTTATTCCGTATACATGACTTCCATGTCATAATTATCATGCTTGCGCCTGGCATTTGTGTTCTTCGTCCACTCCTGTAACGTAACCAAATTTGGCATATGAGAAGCAATCGAAACTGCCGCGAGCGCGCTATGAGCATAGCATGTAGCCATACTTTACGTGACACACATATCACGCTTATCATTTTGTACGTGTCATTCACCTTCGTCCCCCATTCACGTGACGTAATACCCAATTTGGTATGCGTAAAGCTAGCGAAACAGCCGCGAAGACATCATGAGCGTGGTAGGTAGTCATGTTCTTACATTACACGCATGTCATGATTATCATGTTTGCACCATTCATATACCTTCGTCATTCCTTAACGTCTTGTAATACCAAATTTGGTATATCTGAAGCTAGCGAAATGGCCACGAGCGCATAATGAGCGTGGTATATAGTGATGTTCTTAAATTAAATGCGTGTCATGATTTCCATGTTCGGGCATGTCCCTTGTGTTCGCTATGCAGTCGTTACATACCTAACCAGTTTTGCAATATGCCATGCGAACGGAACCACCGCAAAAGCAGTATAACCATGACATGTAAATCGCGACATTTATGACATACACATCATTATTATTATATTCTGACTAGTCCCTTATGCTCGTCATACAGTCATGTTATGTCGTGCCAATTTCGATACAAATCCCATGATCGAGAGGGCCAGGAGAGCTAAAAGTCATAGGTGGCTGGATAGATAGATAGATAGATAGATAGATAGATAGATAGATAGATAGATAGATAGATAGATAGATAGATAGATAGATAGATAGATAGATAGATAGATAGATAGATAGATAGATAGCTAGATAGCTAGATCGATAGCTCGCTAGCTAGCTAGCTCGCTAGATAGCTAGCTCGATCGATAGATAGATAGATAGATAGATAGATAGATAGATAGATAGATAGATAGATAGATAGATAGATAGATAGATAGATAGATAGATAGATAGATATATAGATAGATAGATAGATAGATAGATAGATAGATAGATAGATAGATATGGAAGTTCGGTTACACATTGTTCGCATTGAAAACAGCGGCACATACCCGTGGGCGGGTATGTCCGTTATAAGGTTACGTTATAATCATTCATTACCGAGAACTAATGATAAAGCAAAAATTAAGCGGCCCGTTTTTTTCTCTCATATGACTTGCCATTTACCATGGCAACACTTGACATGACAACACACCACGGGGGACTGGTCATAAAACCGATGGTACCTTGTTTTAAAATAAAATTATTAAAAAACACTCTGAAAATATTTAGAAACGGATAGTTTGCGAACTAGTTCATAGGGTATGGTGAAGAAGCAAATATTAATAATAAAGCAATATGGTTCAAAATGCTCTAAAGTTAGTTTGTTTTGTCTTCTTTCGATATCGTCATTAAAACTCGCTGATGAATATCTCAAATTATGCGCAATATTTATAGTATGATAAATAGGGATATGACGAAATTTCCTTATAAACAACTGCTTCAGTAGATAATATAAGTTATTTAACAAGGTTTTATTAATAAGTCATTACTAAGCAACTTCCGCTGCGGCAAGAAACTAGCGCCTCCACGTAGAGTTAATTCTTCTATGAAGACGACAAGTACCTTACTGCCATCGCTCTTCTAAATAAATCTATATAAAATACCATATATATAATTAAGAACCATGCTGGTTGCACATGTATGAATCCGTACTCTTTTCTTTAGTTACTCTTGATTTGACCAGGGAAAAAAATTCTGGGTCTGCACCAACGCACCAGTTCTCCTCACAATCTCATATTTTAGTCGTCGCAAAAAGTACACCTCAGCTGGAATAACAGGCCGGTGTTATCGTCGCCGACTTGGAAAGCAAATGTGCTTCTCTGCCACCCGGTGATGCTCGTTAACGATGCTCTTAATCAGAGCGCACCGGGCTCTTATACTGTCACACCTCCCGTAATGATGGAGGCTCGTGAAAGGAGCAAGAAGTGCGTACATATATTACACACACACACACACACACACACACACACACACACACACACACACACACACACACACACACACACACACACAGTATAATACAAGGCGTGCAAAATATGGCTATAAGTTCCCGCACGTGGATCTAATTTTCTTTCCCCGTGTCCACGGGGTTGTGGCTGGTGCCGTGGTTCTTTGTTTTTTTTTCATCCATCTCTCTCTCTTTTCATGACTTTTGCACATGCTCGAGGGTAAAGAGAGAAGGCAGTGGCTTCCGTGGCCTCCTCCTTTCTTGCTCCTTTTATACTTCAATAATCGCAGGAGTAAAGGGCATAACTCATCGCAGGCCCGCGAATCGCTGACGGCAAAGCGGCGGAGCTTCCTCGCTGATGGCGCCGTTCAAGATGACTAATGCTGGCTTCGCTGGTGATGGCCGGGAAAGAGAAAAGGAAGAGGAGAAACAAATTGTTGTAAAGCGCGGACCAGAAAGAAGCAAGGTGCTCGTGGAGGAGGGGCGCGAAGGAAAAAATACATTTAAGAGAAAAAAAACGCGGGATAAAGGGAAGGAACGACATCCCCAGATGGAACACGCGCAGAGCAGAGAGGGGGCGGACAGGCCGACGTATAATACTGGTAATAACAAAACTGGCGGGCACATTACGAAGGCGCTGGCGGAAAAAGCCGCGCCGGCGCGCGGTCTCTCACCGCGCCTGAAGCGCGCCACATTTGCTCGCGCAGCGCCGTTTGGCGCGACTGGCGGCGTCTAGTTTCAAGCGCGGGGAGTGAAAACGTTTGTTCAGCAAGCGTCGAGCGGCTGGCATTTTTCAAGCGACTCGCGGACGGCAAGCGAGCGAACTGGAAGGAAAGACGACGCTCCATGATTTGCATGAATGCACGTGCGTGCCGGCCGTTGGGGCCGCACCTGCAGCTTGACAGTCTCCGTTTGTCACCGGCGAATTGCGGGGCGGCATTCTCGCGAATGTGCCCGGCCGCTGGGCGCACACGGGCTACAGCTCTATGAGTTTCTCGCTGTGCCACTATTATACATACAAGCGATATTCGAGCCGTGGCGCGAGCTGGTGAGTTGGTTTGCGCGCTCCGCGTAAAAGGGGCTTTCTAAACGCGAATGGCTTTCGGTTCGTGTATATATACTACGTTTTTATCCCCACGAACATCTCTCTCGTGGAGTCAAAACTAAACTGCCGCTTTTGTTTTCTTTTTCATTCCCCCTCACTTACCGTGCGCATCAAGCGAACTGTTATAGACAGCTCTAAAATTAAACGCTTGGAATGCATATGTATACTGTGTGTTTCTTTTTCTTCTTTTGAACTGCTGCGATGCCGCCTGAGAAATTGAGGTGGCCCCAGTGTATGCGATGTGCACAGGCGGCACAAACTTGCGCCGCTTCTGATGCCCGCACGATGCGCGTATTCTATAGGTTTCGTGGGCCCGTCTAATTGAAACCCCCATTTCGAGTTGCATTTCGAAGGACTTAGATGAAGCGTTGCTGTCGCGATGATAAACGATGTTAGCGGCGCGCCATTCACTTTTTGCTCCCAACAACGGGTGCACATTTTAGTACAGCGCATCTGTCGTATACTGTGTCACTTCCTTTACCTGCCACGGAAACCAATTAACATTTCTTTTTATTCCGCTATGAAGCTGCACACTTTCATGAGCATGCAGCAAGCTCACGCCCAAAGCCAACTGCAACAATACAAGATACCTCTTTCAGCTGCTAATCCGCAGGTCGCGGGTCGAATCTCGGCTGCGGCGGCTGCACTTCCGATGGAGGCGAAAATGCTGTAGGCCCATGTGCTCAGATTTGGGTGCACGTTAAAGAACCCCAGGTGGTCGAAATTTCCGGAGCCTTCTACTGCGGCATCTCTCATAATCTTATGGTAGATTTGGGACGTTCAACTCTACATATCAATCAATCAATCAACAAGATACCTCTAAAACACAACGTATAGGCAGATTCATGTAGCGTGAAAAGGAGGCGCCTGGCATATGTCGTCAGTTGCTCCCTTTTTATGTGGCGTAATCAGCTTCATCGTTTTGCGAATCGTAACAAATTATTTGTGAAAATGTCGCCCACAAGCTAACACGTATCACGGTGTAAGAGGACGCATATCACTATCGCACCAGTGTTTTCATCTACGCCAGTGATGGGATCGCTGTCAAATCTCGTATTTGCGTAAATATGTCTTGAATGAAGCATGCCTTTCCTCGCGTTCCTCGTGTGCTGTAAGAACTTCACACACTTTTTTATCGAGCTATATTTCCCGAACGATAAACTTTAGTAGCAAACCTTTGAATACTCACGAAAAGAGCACCATATAGACTCGGGGACAATGCTCCGCTGTGGCAGTGACGGGACATCGCCAAATCAAACGGGGTCGCACACACCCAGTTGCGTCGTTTGCTTCCATCCGAAAATATATATAGCCTGGAGAGGGAGGCACTGTAAGCTGAAAGTGGCAATGCATCGTGATCAACTTGACGCTGCTCGCTGTTGAGCCGCCCCGCCGATCAATGACCGACCAACCGAGAGAGAGTTTGGGTCTGCTCCCACCCGAGCGCACGCACGCAGCAGAGTATGAACTGAATCACCGCAGACACAAACAAATGACAGCAAAGACGGAGAGATAGGAGAGAAAAGAACGAGCCCAATATTCCTATGGGACGACACGTAGTGTGTGTCGTCGAAGAAGCAGCCCTTTGTGGGGCTGCAAAAACACGATTTGGTGGTTGAACTTAAACTGGGATTTGCAGGGCTGTAGCAAGGGGGGCGCTTCTTCTGGGAATATGGGAGAGCCCGTGTACGGCTACCCATGCGAGGAACATCGAGCGTTCAACAAGCTTGAGTGTGCGATGGTGACATCGACCGAACGTGTTGGTGCGCAAATGTCAACTGTTTCGTTTTATTTGTATACGTACTACATGTAACGGCCTCATTGCAGATAGGACAATGTTGGATATTAGGACATGGTCGCACATCGCTCTGTTTACTTGGCAGTGCGTTATCTGATGACAGCTATTGTGCAATGCCAGGCTGTCTTTTGTTGTACGCTCTTTTGAGCGCTTCTCTGTTTGTTTGTTTGTTTGTTCTTTCGTTTGCCGAGCACTGGAAAAAATAAAAAGATACTTAAATTAGCTACGCCAACGCTTAAATGCTGCATTACCATAAGTAAGTCCGTTGCAACAAATATCCCATTATTACTGCAAAAATCTTAAACCGGTTTATTTTTATGCTTTACTAACAACCGAATGAATGTTTCAGCTCAAACTGTAATAATGCTCTTACAATAATTTATTGTTTTCCATTGGAACTAACAGTGTCTCGACATAAGGCTCACTTGTTTTCACTCCTAGAGAAAGGGCGCTGCTGTAAGGCACTCCGTTACTGAGGCTGCCCAAAATCAGTGTAATTTTTACCTCCAAAATCTTGTTCTATATATATATATATATATATATATATATATATATATATATATATATATATATATATATATATATATATATATATATATATATATATATATATAGGTCGTATATATATACGACCTATATATATACCTTATATATATAAGGTCGTAGGTCCGATTCCTGCTCACAGTTGGTAATTTTTTCATCCACTTTTCTTTCTTCTTATTTACATTCCATTGGTTTTAATAACTTCCCCTGTACATTCTTTGGCATTACTGTCTGTTATATCTCATTAATATTGTGTTAAAGCACGGAAAAACGAGCCCTTAGGTATACACTTCTTTCCCCTATATATATATATATATATATATATATATATATATATATATATATATATATATATATATATATATATATATATATATATATATATATATATATATATATATATATATATATCTTTGCATGGTAGTTCTGGTAAAGCAGTGACGGCGGCACCTCCACCCCAGTGCTTCAAGCGCACTGCTTTTCAACCTATAACACTCAGGACTCTCTGTCATTTATCCACAACTTTGCGTTTCATTTAAAGGCGATTCTATAGCTGGATCACGAAAGAGCTGCTTTAGCAAAGCCTACGAAATTTCGAGCGAAATCGCTCCGGCGGTTTCAGTCTTCCATTAGGAGCGTGATCACGGAAGGGGGCGTGGCTGAATCTCTCTCCACACTCTTGCCCTTGAAGCCACAGGTCATTAGAGGTATTTTAAAGCATTGTGGTTCACAGCGAGGCAGCGTAAGGCACTGCGACGAAAGACTCTCATGACCAGAAAATTAATTGTGTCACACATATACTATGTATCCAAACACGACAAAAGTTCCGGGTAACAAAAGGCTTTAAGTGAGGAGACATCGTTGAAAAGGAAATATTGCTGAAACACACCTTTCGGCATGTGGACTTGCCTTCATCAAGCCAGTTGCGGTCATGAAGGAGACACCTCAAGGAGACAAGTGGACTAACTTTTATCAAGCCAGTTGCTGTCATAAACAAGACACCTCAACGAGACAAGTGGGCTTGCTTTCATCAAGCCAGTTTCTGCCATGAAGAAGACGTCTGAAGAAGTCGAGCGAACTTGCTTTCATCAAGCCACTTGCTGCCATGAAGAAGACGCATCAAGAAGACAAGTGGACTTGTTTCATCAAGCCAGTTGCTGCCAGGGAGAATACACCTCAAGGAGACGAGTGGACTTTCTTTCATAAATCCAGTTGCTGCCATGAAGAAGACGCCTCCAGGCGACAAGAAAACTTGTTTTCATCAAGCCAGTTGCCGCCAAAGAGAAGTGACCTTCAGGAGACGAGTGGACTTGCTTTCATCAAGCCAGCTGCTGCCATGAAGAAGGCACCTCAAGGAGACAAGCAAACTTGCTTTCATCAAGCAAATTGCTGCCATGAAGAACACGCCTCAAGGAGACAAGTGGAGTTGCTTTCATCAAGACAGTTGCTGCCATGAGAAGACATATAAAGGAGACAGGTGGACTTGTTTTCATCAAGCCAGTTGCTGCCATGAACAAGACACCTCTAGGAGACAAGTGGGCTTGCTTTCACCAAGCCAGTTGCTGCCACGAAAAAGACACTTCAAGGAGACAAGTGGACTTGCTTTCATAAAGCCACTTGCTGCCATAAATAAGATGCCTCAAGGAGATTAGTCAAATTGCCTTCATCAAGACAATTGCTGCTACAAGTAGATTTGCTTTCATCAAGCTAGTTGATGCCAGGGAGAAGACACGTCAAGGGGACAAGTGGAGTTCCTTTCATAAGCCAGTTGCTGCCATGAAGCCGCCTCAAGGGGACAAGTGGCAATGCCTTCATCAATCCAGTTGCTGCCACGAAGAAGACGCTTCAATGGGACAAGTGGACTTCCTTTCATCAAGCCAGTTACTGCCATGAAGAAGACAACACCTCAAGGAGGCAAGTGGACGTGTCTTTGTCAAGCCTTTCTCATCGTATATAAATGTGCTGGTCGAAACGTTTGTTCCCGCGACATTCCCTGTTCAATGATTTTTCATCACATATCATGACTGTTTTTTTACAGTGACCATATTTTATAAAATTTCTATGACAAACTCATATCGTTTCTGCGCATCGTACGTCGAGGCGGAAATACTTTTTGCAGCTAAAGTGACCCTTGAGGATGAATTAACAGAACCAAATCATTACCTTTTTAATTGTAACATTTAAGGAATTCACGAACACACGATCTCTCCAATGCTATTCACCGCGTGTTTGTAAGACGTTTTCAGGACCCTATATTTGGAAGAGTTAGGGATAAGAATTAATGGAGGGTATCTTAGTAACTTGCGATTCGCTGATGACATCGCCTTGATGAACAAATCGGGGGACGAATTACAGCACACGACTGCTGAACTGAACACGGAAAGCAGGAAAGTAGATCTGAAAATTATTATGCGCAAAACTAAAGTAATCTGCAACAGCCTCGGCAGAAAACAACACTTTGCGATAGGTGGAGAGACGCTGGAAGTTGTAAAGAAATATGCGTATTTAGGACAGGTAGTAACCACGGAGTCGAACTATGAGACAAATAACCAGACGAATAAGGATGGGGTGGATCACATTCAGCAATCATTCTGAAATCTTGAATGGTGATCTGTCACTAACCCTTCAGAGCAAGGTATACAACAGTTGCATCCTTCCGGTACTTACCCACGAGCAAAAACTTAAGAGGCTTATAAAGAAGATTCAGCTTAGTTTGAGGACGAAGCAGCGAGATATGGAAAGTAAAATAATAGGTGTGACCTCAATAGACAAGAAAAGTCAGAGTGGGTCAGGTAACTAACTGGGGTTAAGGATATCATAGTTGAATGCAAGAAGAAGAAATGGACATAGGCTGGGCACGTATCACGTAGGCAAGATAACCGCTGGTCATTAAGGGTAACTTACTGGATTCCGAGAGAAGGCCAACACACGAGAGGAATACAGTTAGGTGGGCTGATGAGATTTAAAAGTTCGCAGGTATAACGTGGCAGCAGAAAGCACAAGACCAGGTTGATTGGTAGATCATGGGAGAGGTCTCTGCCCTTCTGTGGACTATTGCATCTTGCCCCCTGATGTGCGGGAGTTGACGAATTGCGGCTAGATAGACTAGATAGATAGATAGATAGATAGATAGATAGATAGATAGATAGATAGATAGATAGATAGATAGATAGATAGATAGATAGATCGATAGATAGATAGATAGATAGGATAGATAGATAGATAGATAGATAGATAGATAGATAGATAGATAGATAGATAGATAGATAGATAGATAGATAGATAGATAGATAGATAGATAGATAGATAGATAGATAGATAGATAGATAGATAGATAGATAGATAGATAGATAGATAGATAGATAGATAGATAGATAGATAGATAGATAGATAGATAGATAGATAGATAGATAGATAGATAGATAGATAGATAGATAGATAGATAGATAGATAGATAGATAGATCGATAGATAGATAGATAGATAGATAGATAGATAGATAGATAGATAGATAGATCGGTCGTTTAGACACATCATTTTGGTCGGCAGCAACTTGTACGCTGCTGACCTCGGCCAGATGAAGACGACCACTTCTTCGATGGCTGCTCGACTTATACAGCTTTAAACCACATCACTTTCAGCGATTCACGAACTGGCGCGAGTGAAGTCATGTTCGTCCAATTGGCAGCTTCAAACAGATGGAGTCACTTTTAACCAATGAAACACCCATGGTTGTGTTGCTGGGGGCTGTACTCCTTGCGGAGTTGGTCTACTCTTGCGCAAGCACGCGCGTGCAGATGGCAAATGGAAGCTTGCATCATCTTACACCTCGGCGAGGCCATCGCCCCCGGGTCGTTGAACGTGGAACATGAACCACCTCGGCTATGGCACGAAGGCGTCGTTCAGAGGATGACTCAAAGTGTCAGGCCTCTGGGGTAAATATTGCCCTTATGCGCTGAAAAGCCGAACACTGAAATGGTGCGCAGCCCGCATCTAACAGGACGTAGTCGGGCTGATGATGAGGAGGAGAAAGAGATATTTTGTATTAAATGGGCCCTGTGAGATATTTCCTGGAAATCGTTGAGTGGCTTCATTAAAGGAGGTTCATGCTTCACGAATCGGCCACCGCAAAAATTTTTACAATCTGTCAAGTGTGAACGAAGTCATCGCACTTTATCTCACGCTTTGAGCGTTTTCTCTTTTCTTTTGTACAAGCGAACACGTTGAAAGTCACCCAGAGAGAGGCGGAGAGCAAGAATATTCGTCCCTTCGTCAGCGCTCGTCATAACCTTGAGCACTTTCCTTTTTACTGCGCAAGCTGTTCCGAGATCGAAACAAGGACCGTTATTGGCACCGTAGTTTTCCGCCGCTGCCGGTGTCCGTAACCGCTATCGCGCGAGATAAAAAAACTAAATAAAAAATGCACAGGATCAAATGGGGTTCGAGCATGGGTCCTCTGCATGGCGGTCTAGTATTCTACCAGAGTCCTACCGATGCTCGAAACGCCTTCGCAAAAAGTACCAATGCAGGCGTTATGTCGTGAAGGAACCACGATGGCGTGTGTAATACTGAGCGGTAGAAGAGTAAAATAACAACCAGGCGTCACAAAATTCGAATTGTGTAGCCAGGATGTCACAAAAAACGAATTGCGTAACCAGAGAGTCGCTGAATGTTTCCAATCCATTACAAAACACTCAGCCATTATTCTTCGTCATCAGCTAACGCACCAACACGGTGCATAATCATGCCTTGCAAATGCATACCGTACGAGTACCTTGCCTCTCCGTAGATTGACTATTAATGGAGCAGCGAGCCCTTCCCAACTTAAAAAAATTATGATTATGATTTATGGTGTAGTGGGTACCTTACAAGCGTTCTTGTATTAGTAGCCCCACGGAGTAATAAAAATAGTGTAAGTGTGGACACTCCGCCCAACTGTGCGTCCAGATAACGTTCCGCTCTTTCCTACTCTCAGCCTCCATCTCGCACCGCCCCCATGCAACTGCGGCAGGCGCATGTACTCTAAAAGAAATAAACTATGACAAGCGTAACAAAATGTATATGACAGAGGTTTTGAGGCATGTTACATTATCTTTTCAGAATACAAAATAAATCAATATAAAAAGAAGGACATAACTTGAAAATAATCAGCACGTACTATATAGAGAACAGTGTTAGTCACAATAATTATTATAAAATAAAACTATGAAGTTATATTTTAAGGAAATCTTTGTAACGTTTTTAGGTGATGTGGGTTAGAAATAATAATTTATTATTATTTCCAACCGGACGGTCACGGTACTTTCCCCGTTTCAGTGACATTACGTTTGCTTGGCGCGTATAAATATGAAAGACTTAGTCTCTTCACGTAGCGTCTGTGGTCGCCAACCTTTCGAAACTTTACGGCAATGCGGTCGCAAATACGGTAGGGACCGTAAGGTGTTGCCGTAGCACTCCTCCTTTCTCCCTCATTGTGCCTTAAAGCACTTCCCAGTTCCAGTGCCAGTGCTTCCCTTGAACCTCAGGTTCCTCGTTGACAATGCGTAAGCTAACAATCATCGATGATGCATGACAACGAAACAGTAATTTTTGACGTCTTTTTGCTAAAAGACTCTAGTAACGTGTAAGAGTTTGAATTGCAGCATTTTAAATTAGAGCACTGCAGTCGTTCCAACGCTGTTTCTCCTAGCAAGTATAACGCGTGTTGCCCGAATTTTGGGAATACGCACATTCTCGACGTGGCTCAGAACACTGATGACAAAAACCGGGTGCGCAAATAATGCGAAATCCAGAAACAAGCGAGAAGCGGACAGAAAAGCAAAGAGAGAGCAAGAGCACGTCAAAAATTTCTTTGTCTAACTTAAGATGGCCGCACTGGCAGGTGCCCCACGCTGTCAGCTGCCAGCTGCCCGAAAGAAATCGTTCGGACGATCCCTGGCCACCCACAGGCCGCCAAGCACGCGAAAAATTAACATGCGTACGAGCAATCCCGGACCAGTCGGCGGAGCTTCCAGTTGGTCACCGAGAAAAACGAATGCGGCGCCGGCGTCCAAGGCCGTACGGAGCCATCCGGGATGTGTAAATTGATGAAGCTCCGTGCGTCCATCCATGCGTCCGTGCAACCATCCGTCTGTCTGCCCGTCTGTTCATGCATCCATCTGTGCGTGTGTGAATGCATTCGTCCCCATGCGTCCGTCTGTTTTATTGCACTCAGTTCTATTGGACCAATGCCATATAGAAAATGAGTCGAGAAATGGTGATAAGAAAGTGCCATCTATTATACTACTATTCAGGGTGCACGTTAAAGAACCCCAGGTGGTCGAAATTTCCGGAGCCCTCCACTACGGCGTCTCTCATAATCATATGGTGGTTTTAGGACGTTAAACCCCACAAATCAATCAATCAAATACTACTATTCAGGAGAATCTGCCGGTTACGCCTGACGCAGAACAAGGTTAGACGAAAAGGAGCTTCGCCCCTAAAAAACATTCTCTAGCTACTTCTGGGAGGGATCCACCATACAGGCGGGACAGCGTTACAAAAATTAAAGCTGTCGTGTTGACTCCTAGGCTGTCTCCAAGGTATAAAATTTTTTGTGCTCAAAATAAGAGAGTTATTTCCCCCACCCTTCTTCCCGAGTAGCCACCACCGCAGTTTCATAATCATTCAAAGCGAGCTGCACCTATTAGCAAGCGTGCCACCGTCCTCGTTTTAGGGGCAAAGCTCCTTAGGGTGTGAGTCGCCCCTCCCTAGTAGTAGTAGTAGTAGTAGTAGTAGTAGTAGTAGTAGTAGTAGTTGTTGTTATTGTTGTTGTTGTTGTTGTTGTTGTTGTTGTTGTTGTTGTTGTTGTTGTTGTTGTTGTTGTTGTTGTTGTTGTTGTTGTTGTTGTTGTTGTATGTAGCCACCACTAGTTTTTTTTTTAATTTTACAATAGAAGGCTTTGGATGTGTATGCCCTTGGAACTAATATCACTGGATGGCGTTAGCAGTTTTCGTATAGTTGACGATTTCGTATAGTTTACAGACAGACAGACAGACAGACAGACAGACAGACAGACAGACAGACAGACAGACAGACAGACAGACAGACAGACAGACAGACAGACAGACAGACAGACAGACAGACAGACAGACAGACAGACGGACGGATGGACGCTTCACCCCCACCCCCCACCCCTCATGAGCATTCACCTCACCCAGAGTCATCTATTTGAACTTCGTGATAATTCAAACAAAATTCAGAGGCCCCTTCAAGTTTTATTGAATGAGAGTCGACTGTAATACAATGGTGTATCACTCTACATATGTGACGGAAGAAAGACAGTTTTTTTTATTTCTAATTAGTGATAGAAAAAAAAGAACTTACAGGTTCGGTTATGGATTCAGCTGAGACGACTGAAAATAGAAAGCCATCTTGTTTGTTTTCTTCGCATTCAATGCGCCGAATCATTCCTGCTTTCCTCCAGGGTATTTCAGCGCCCAACGTGCTTTGCTCACTGCCTCAAGGGTGGGATGGTGACAAAGCTAGCTTTTGCCCCAAAGCGGATTATGCACTGCCCCCGTGAGCGGCCCATTTCAACCATGCGAAGATTTAATATGATACCGTCAAGTAATGTCATCTTCCGACATGTCGCAAAGTTTTATGATCTGTGACGTCATATGATGACGTCTTCACGTAATGATGACTTAATCTTGCATCACTCGTGTTCACGCCACCGACGCGAGACGGCGCCGGACGCCGCTGGCGATCACTTTTCCGTTTTGATGAGGTATTTAAGGCTTTCGCCTTAATACACTGTACGGCTGTCGTTCCGCAATGTTACAGCTGCCGCTGGTGTTCGAGGAAAGGTGCTTGCGGTAAACAAGCAAGATAATTTGTCTACTAATACTGAATGCATATTCGAACTACGCTCGAATATGTAGCGGTTGTTTACAACCTAAATATTTTATCAATTATAAGAAGTGGTGGCTTAAAACTACCCTTCTGCTTTGCAAGCATGGCAATGCCGGTAAAGTGACCCCGCTGCGTCCAACAGCTAATGAATTAATTTATCAGTAGCAACGCTGCCTCGCAATCACTGCTTTTTGTGCAACGGGGTGATTCCACGAGAGATCGCACGGGTCCAAAAGTTGATATTTTAGATTTCATTTAATATTTCATATTTCGTGCACCTCTCACCAGGTAGCCCGAAAGTCAACTTCAATTTATGATTAACGGCATAACTTACGAGAAAAAAAATATCAAACTTCACCAACACGGAGGCACCAGTTTCGTCACCTGTCATTTCCGAAAATTGCAGATGCTATAAAAAGACAAATATTTTTGTTTCAAAGAAGATATTTTATACCTGAAATGCATGTCTAATTAAGAATGAATTCATACTGTTTCAAGTTTGTAGACCTTAAGAAAATAGCTTTTAATATATATATATATATATATATATATATATATATATATATATATATATATATATATATTGTAGCGAAGCCTCCGAACTCTGAAATGGGTCAAACTCTTGAGTACCTTCTCGTGGGGCTACCCAACAAAGACGCCACTCGCACAGGGAGTCAGTGCTTGACCGTCTCTGTCGCCATAGCGTATGATCGCTGGTTGCCGGCTAATAAACGCCTTAACAAATTAGTGGAGAGTGCTGCGTTCCCTTTCGATGCCCTTGGAGCTTCGATCACGTACCCTGCCATCTACCATGCCCCATGACGCCTCTCAGCAAACGACTCCTCCCATGGCACCCCCTTGTTCTGATGTCCCCAGGATCCGCGATCCACCCATCTTCACTGGCGCCGATGGCACTGACGTGGAAGACTGACTCACCATTTACGAGCGCGTGAGCCTCCCCAACAAATGGGACGAGGACGGCAAGCTGAGGAACCTGGTGTTCTACCTCGCGGGCGTAGCCAGTTTGTGGTACAACAACCACGCGTCTGATTTTGCAACTTGGCCCAATTTTAAGACCACTCTAATCAACGTTTTCGGTCGCCCTGTCGTTCGTAAGCTGCAAGTCGAACAGCGCTTGCGTCAACGCGCTCAGCAGGCTGGTGAGTCATTCGCCAGCTATATTGAATATGTACTGGACTTGTGCAAAAAATTGAATCAAACCATGTCCGAGTCTGACAAGATCCGAAGCATCATGAAAGGCATTGACGATGATGCCTTCACGATGCTGCTTGCCAAAAGCCCCGGCACAGTGGCTGAGGTCATCGCATTGTGTCAGAGCTACGAGGAGCTCCGCCGGCAGCGTGCGATTACACGTCGCTCCCCACCACGAGCTGCAACTCTTGCTGGCTTGGAGGCCAGTTGTGACCAAGTGGCGTTGATGACAGACCTCAATTCCTTCAACTGTGAGTAAATCGCGCGTCAGTTCTCTCTTGCCCTTTGCCCACCCACCGGCTGTTCAACAGTCGGCCACTACCCTTCGCCCTCTCATCCGTCGGGCGATTGAGCGGGAAATAGCGGAGGTCATGCCTGCGTACCACCCTCAACAACCTCCGGCTCCTGCACCCCTCAGCTACGCCCAAGTTGTCGCCAGGCCGCCTCAAGTCGTTCCAGCACCGGCCCCTCTGACTTACGCCGAAGCTGCCTCTCAACCTGCGTCCTTTGCAGCGGGTATGCCCGCTACGTATGTTGGCGCAACCCCTCAGCCTCATTTTCAGCCTACCATGCAGCCTTTCCAGCCACCATTCCGGGCGAGACCCACCCCGGCGAACCGATGGCGCACACCCGACAACCAGCCCATCTGCTTTGCTTGTGGTTAGGCCAATCATGTAGCCTGTTATTGCTCTCGAGTACAGACGGCTCCCATTTCTTCGCCTGTTGCTGCCAGCTTAGCCGTCTGTACAACGACGAACTGCCGTCTATGCCACTGTCGTCTCCCCCAGGTCTTTGCTTGCGGTTAGGCCAATCACGTAGCCTGTTATTGCTCTCGAGTACAGACGGCTCCCATTTCTTCGCCTGTTGCTGCCAGCTTAGCCGTCTGTATAACGACGAACTGCCGTCTATGCCACTGTCGTCTCCCCCAGGTCCGTCTCCTCGAAGGTCGCTGTCTTCACGACGTCGTTCCCTGTCCCCCCTGCGGCCAAGTTCGGCTGCTCATGAGCGGGAAAACTAATCGTCGCAGTCCCAGAGGCAAGGACTGCGACGCTATTGCAATGTGAAAGCCTTCAGAGCAGCCCCTCGAATGTCATTGACGTGCTTGTGGATGGTGTTCAAGCATCGGCTCTTATTGACACTGGAGCTGCCGTAACAGTTATGGACGAAAAACTTTGCTGTTTACTTCGAAAAGTGACGACGCCACTTTCTGGTTTGTCCCTCCGTACTGCTAGTTTGCATCGTATTCATCCTACAGCAGGGCGCACAGCTCGCTTTGTCATTCAGGACGTTCTGTATGTCGCCCAGTTCATCATCATTCCGACATGCTCTCATGACGTCATCCTGGGATGGGACTTTCTCTCCCGCCACGACGCCGTCATCCATTGTGCCTACGCCGAAATTGAACTCTCACCCTTCTCGCATTTAACACCAGAAGACAGTCCCTCGACCTTGAGCAAGATTTTGATGAAAAATGATACAACGGTGCCTCCAAACTCGACGACGGCTGTGTCGGTCTACTGCGCTGGTCTCTCCAACACAATTGCACTCGTTTCGCCATCCGACCGCGCTTGTAGCAGGAAAGGGTTGTTAGTACCTTTCGTGACTGTGCAAGTCACCCAGGGCTACGCCACTATTTTTGTAACCAACCCAACTCCGTACACTGTTACCTTGCTTCGAGGGGAATGTCTCGGCAGAGTAGAATCAGTCGACGACGCACAAGTCCTGGACGTACCCGATGACTCACGTTGTCCCAGTTCGCGTACTATTAATGCTGTTTCCACTTCTGATCCGTCATCTGCTGAAGTATTTGGCCCCTCCATTGCTGACAACCTTACGGCGGTACAGCGTTCCCAGCTTCTAAACATGTTGCAAGGATATCGTTCTTCTTTCGATATCGGGCGAAGTTCTCTCGGTCGCACGTCCGCTGTTACGCACCGCATCGACACTGGTACCCATCTACCTTTACGGCAACGTCGATATCGCGTGTCGCCTGCTGAACGTCGGGTAATTAAGGAGCAGGTTGACGATATGCTCCAACGCGACGTCATTCGGCCCTCGGACAGTTTATGGGCGTCTCCTGTTGTTCTTGTTGCGAAGAAAGACGGTTCTGTGCGGTTCTGTGTGGACTACAGACGGCTCAATAAGATCACTCCCAAGGATTTTTATCCACTGCTGCGCATCGATGACGCGATTGACAGCCTTCACGGAGCCGAATTTTTTTCTTCTCTCGATCTGCGCTCGGGGTACTGGCAAGTACCCATGGCTGACGACGCTCGACCGGAGACCGCCTTCGTCACACCCGACGGCTTGTACGAGTTCAACGTCATGCCATTTGGCCTATATAATGCACCTGCGACCTTTGAGCGCAAGATGGACGCCGTTCTGCGCAACTTGAAATGGTACACGTGCTTGTGTTACCTCGACGATGTCGTTGTCTTCGCTCACGATTTTTACACGCATCTCCAACGTCTGAAAGAAGTTTTTGCACGTGTGAGCAATGCCGGCTTGCAACCAAATCTGAAGAAGTGCCGCTTTGCAGCATGGCAACTCACCATCCGAGAGTACGTCGTGTCCAAGGATGGCATTCTTCCTGATCCGGCCAAGCTTCGCGCCATGGCCGAATTCCCCAAACCTGCGTCCGTCAAAGAACTGCGTAGTTTCTTGGGCCTGTGCTCATACTTCCGACCTTTCATACGAAACTTTGCCACGATCATATCATCCCGGACGAAGCTCCTTGGAGATAACGAGCCCCTCCGTTCGTGGTCATCCGAGTGCGAAGACGCGTTCGCAAAGTTCCGCCATTTGTTGGCGTCTCCTTCCATTCTACGCCACTACTACTCTACGGCTCCAACGGAGGTGCACACGAACGCCAATGGTGTAGGCCTCGGCGCTGTCCTGGTACAGCGCAAATACGGATTTCCTGAATATGTCGTAGCATGTGCAAGCCGTACGCACACGAGAGCCGAGACAAACTACACCGTCACGGAAAAAAGTACCTGGCAATCGTCTGGGTCCTTACAAAGTTTCGACTTTATTTGTATGGTCGCCCATTCTATGTCGTCACCGACCATCATGCACTATGCTGGCTGTCATCATTGAAGGATCCTTCAGGCCGTCTCACCCGTTGGGCTCTTCGCTTACAAGACTACGACATCCGCGTGATGTACCACAACGGACGCCAGCATGCTGACGCCGACGCCCTCTCACGCTCCCCTCTACCTGAAGACGATGTGCCCTGCTCAGTAACCTCAATTGCTGTTCCTGCCATCGATGTTGACATCCTCGCTATCGAACAGCGAAAGGATAATTGGATCGCCCCGCTGATCGACTTGCTCTCTCATCCGTCCGCAACACCATCCACGCGTGTCTTGGGTCGTCGAGCTCACCATTTCGCCATCCGTGACGGCCTCCTACACCGACGCAATTACGACGCTGATGGCCGGCAGTGGTTACTCGTGATACCCCTCAGTCTGCGGTCAGAGATATGTGAATCTTTCCATTCTGATCAGCAATGCGCGCACTCTGGGGTCTCCAAAACTTACTACCGCATTCGACAACGCTACTTATGGCGTGGGATGTACCGGTATACGTGCAGCAGTTCGTACGCTCTTGCCTCGCTTGCCAACGCCGCCAACCGTCAGCACCCATGTCGCATGCTGGTCTGCAACCGTTACCTTGCCCTGACCGTCTGTTTGGGCGTGTAGGTATCGATTTGTATGGACCTCTTCCTCTGACGTCGGCTGGTAACCGCTGGACTATCACTGTCGTAGACCATTTAACGCGATACGCCGAAACCTCTCCCTGCAGCTACTGCGCGTGATGTTGCGTCCTTCCTGCTGCATCAATTCATAATGTGCCACGAACCACCCCAAGAGCTTCTCAGCAATCGAGGCCGTGTCTTCTTGTCGGAAGTCGTCGAAGCCACTCTGACGGAGTGCCATTCTGTCCACCGCAAAACTACTGCTTACCACCCGCAGACGAATGGCCTCACCGAACGCTTTAACCACACCCTCGGTGACATGCTTTCGATGTACATCGCCGCCAACCACATGAATTTAGATAATATACTGCCCTTCATCACCTACGCCTACAACACTGCCCCTCAGAGCACGACCAGTTTTTCACCTTTATTCTTGCTGTACGGAAGGCACCCGCCCTATCGGAAAAAAACGAATGGTGGGCATGGTGGAAACCACCACCCACCATTATAGTGGATTAGTGTAGTGGGTGAATGGTGGGAAACGCCCACCATGGCGCATGGTGGGTATGGTGGGTGCTGCAGTGCCGGCAACACTTGAGCGCGAAATGACGTCATAATCACCGTGACGAGCTGCCACAAAAAATAAAAAAGAATTCTATAAAAACAGTATAAAAAACACCCGTCCCGTAAAAAAAAAAAAAACAAGGCGCCACGGAGGATCGAACGTGCATCCTGCGGATTCCCATTCGAAGACGCTAACCACTGCGCCACACCATTTTTTTTTTCTTTATTTCCGGCAAACTTCACAAACGGGTCACTAAGATATACCACAATTCACTACATACAATACAAAAAAACTTAAAACTTAACTATAACACATCGCATCCTAGAATTCCTTCATGGTCAGTAGGGCTTCTACCCTTTCTACCCATGAAGGTACACATTCGTCTGTTCTTACTACCTCAAGAAATCTTGAGATGCTTTCCTTAAAATACTCTCTTGCTGGTCTTCTGTCTGGGTCACAATGAAATCCAGCCATTCTAGAGCGCCATATACTGTGCAAGGCAGTCATCATGAGAAAATCGAAAGGTAATCCATCCTCGTTCTCTATTGCCAAATACCTGATACCATGAGGGTCTAACGGAAACTCTTTTTTGATTGTCCTTTGTAATACGTCCCAAAAATAAACTCCTTCCCAACAGTGCAGGAAAACATGGTCAATAGTTTCCGGTTTCTTACAGATTAGACAGTGAGATCCCCAAGGCATATAAAACCCACGCTCCTCTAGGAAGGTTCTTACAGGAAGTGTTCCAGTGTGTAACTTGAAAAAGAACGTTTTCGCGCTTGGAGCTGCTGGCATTTTTTTTACTCGTTTAAGTACGTTCTGACCCTTGCGTGCTGTATATAGCGCTCTGTACAGTGGGACGGGAAGCATCGTGTCACATAAATCTTTGTACAGTTTTTTCTTTCCAACAGACCACAGGTAGTCAGTTGAAAAGCGAACACACAAAAACCGCACGCTGGCCACTACTTCCTTCATGTATCCATGCACAGCCCCTGGGGTAACATGGGTGCTCACGACAAACTCGGGCAACAGTCTACTTAGTCTTGTTTGACACACTGTTAGTAGGAAAGGATCTCTCGTCTCACGAAAAAAGAAAAACCTATTTACTAACTGTTTGATAAACAGATGTCCTAGCCCAAGGCCTCCACACTTCACCCGTCTAAACAAATTCGTGCGACTGCACCTTTCCCAGTTAGACCCCCACACAAATATTGCAAACACCCGATGTAATTTTTGCACATTGACCCGGGAACAGTACAGCACTTGCATCACATACCACAGCTTAGACACAAAAAACCAGTTGCATGCAGTAGCCCTAGCAAACATGGACAGATAAGTTGCATTCCACCTATTCGCTTTTTCTTTAATTTCTTTCGTTTGCTGTGTCCAATATTCGTCAGTACTTTTGTATGACTCGAGCGGTACTCCAAGATATTTAACTGGCGTTCTTGTCCATTTAATGGCTGCGAAAAATTCTGGTGTTGAAGGCCAATATCCATGCCAGAAGCCGAGGCATTTACCCCAGTTTATGTGGCTTCCTGTAACCTCGGCGAAATATTTAGAAACTCTGATTGATTCTTCAATACCGACATAGGTAGTGCTACAAATCGCAACATCATCAGCGTATGCGAGTAGTTTGACCTCTGAAGATTGTACTCTAAACCCATTAATGATGTCGTTCTGCAATATCGACTGACATAAAGTTTCAATATAGATGCAAAACAAAAGTGGACTAACAGGGCAACCTTGACGCACTGAGCGCTCGATTCTTATGGGGGGGCCCAATGTCTTGTTGATAATTAGTCTCGTACTACCGTTCCGATATGCCATGGCTACTCCGTCAATAATTATCTTACCAACATTAATGTGCTTCAATACTTCAAACAAAAGAGCGTGGGAAACGCAATCAAACGCTTTCTCCAGATCCAGCTGGAGTATGGCCACACGAGCATGACAGGTGTCAACACATTCGAGCACGGATCGCATTTTATGAACGTTAGTAACTATGGACCGACCTTTTATTCCACACGTTTGGTGTGGACCGACGATATCTTTAATTACTGACTGAAGTCTGGCCGCCAAAATTTTCATTAATATTTTGTAGTCAACGTTTGTAAGTGCGATTGGCCTGTACGCTGTGACGTGCCTAAGCTTTTCAACCTCGTCTGTTTTCGGAATCAGAACGGTACGCGATTCACCAAAGGATGGTGGTAATTTCTTTTCCTCATATGCCTCATTAAAAACGCCCGCAAGTATTGAAGACAATTCGCTTTTAAAACATTTGTACCACTTGGCACAAAGACCATCTGGTCCTGGAGATTTCCCAGGATTTAACTTATCAATCGCCCGTTCAACTTCAGATGCAGATATAGATAATTCCAAAGCGTTTTTCACTTCTTCACTCACTTGCGGCATGAGTCCTAAATATTCGTCTTTAAATCTTTCTAGGTTTGCCTGTCTACACGCAAAAAGGTTTTCAAAATGACTTGAAAATACGGATAAAATGCTGTCCGTATCAGTTACTTCGTGACCATTCTTCTCTATTTTTTCGATGTGATTCCGTCGAGCGTTCGTTTTCTCCACCCCTAACGCTCTTTTGGTTGGCGTCTCTCCAGCCGCTAAAGCCTCAGCCCTAGCACGGACGAGTGCACCGCGGTAGCGTTCCTCGTCATGAAGTGCAAGTTTCTGCTTAATATTGCGTATGTCAATTTTATACTCTCCCGGTTGTCTGCACTCCAAGTCTACTAGTCTTTCCAAAGTCTTTCGGAGTTCTTTTTCTTTCTTTTTCCTTTCATAACTCAATGCGCAAGAACGATCAATAGCTTTTATTTTTATTTGCTGCTTGAACTCTTCCCATTGTTCTGCAAGTTTAGCTCCATCATCCATTTTTATTTCATTGATGCAGTTCATAACCTGATCTAGGAAATATTCGTCAGTGATCAGAGTGGAATTCATCTTCCACAGCTCCCATGAGAAAGTTCCACCTTGTGTTTTCTCTCCCATATCACATTTAACTAAACAATGATCACTAAAGTGTATTGGGTAAACAGCATATGTCTTGCAGTGGGCTATTAATTCAAGCGACACGTAAATGCGATCAAGACGCGCATGGCTATTCCCCTGAAAATGTGTGAAACGCACCTCCCGCGTTCCCTCCATACAGCTACCCACGTCTTCTAACTCGAGTTGAGTAACTGCGTCCGCTAGCGTCCTACTACTTTTATCGTAATTGACGCGTCCATTTGCTCGATCTCGCCCATTGAGGACGCAGTTAAAATCACCAAGTAATACAGATTTCCTTTCCAAAGTGAAGTGCTGCTTTAGGCTTGAAAAAAAAAGTGATCGCTCCTCACAAATGGTTGGTGCATAAATACACACAATACGCCACTGACATTCATTGAACACAAAATCACAGGAAACCAATCTACCAGATGGGCAAGCGAAGGTATCTTGCACTACCAGACCCGGTAACTTCTTAATGAACAAAACGCAGCCTGCAGACGTGCCTATTGCTTGACTTACAACTGCGTGGTAACGCGCCGTAAACCTCAGCACCATGCCCCGGGTCCCCTCCTCACCGTCTACTTTTGTTTCTTGTACAGCAAGTACATCCAGATCATGATCCACAAGTAGCCTGTAGACTTGGCTCTGTTTCCGCTTGGCGGCGAGACCTCGAACATTTAACGTTGCCACTCTAAGTTTCGGTACAGCAGCCATGTCTACACAGTGAAGAAGTTAGCCCGGGGCACGGTGCTTACCTTCGGCGTCTAGCATAGAGCTAGACATCTTCGGAGCCTCCAGGTGAACCCGTGCCACTGGAGGACAAAGGTGGCCAGTGATTGTCCGATATCGGGTTGGGACGCAGCCTTGTGCTGCTGCGTCTGAACGAAGTCGCCTTCGCAGGTGGCCCCTCTTCTTGCTTTTCGCTGGACGCCTCACGCCGTCCTGCAGACTGCTCGCGGGGTCTTTTGCTTGGCGCCCCACCACTGATACTCTCGCACGACACCGGGAGTTCGGTTAATTCCACCGGCTCAGGCTCCTTCGATGAGGTGCTTGTGAAGCCTTCTTCGATTTTGCCGGCTGGCTCTTGAGTAACCAGCTCCCCAGATGCTATGTCTGCTTTGGCTGTTGGTTCATCTCCACCAGACGGTGTAACTGTACCTGTTGAAGGTTCAGGGTTCACCGCGTCGCCTGCGCCTTTCGCCGCGTCTTCAGCCTCGGACACGTCCATCACCAACTCTGCTGTGTCGTCACCTTCGGCTGATCCGATAGCCGATGCGTACGTGCGCATGCACGCATCTTCGCTGTGGCCGAACCGCCGACAACGCGAGCATCGGGGAACCTTGCACTCTCTTCTAACATGACCGGTACCTTGGCAGCGCAGACACTGCATTGGCCGACCAGGTGCAACCACAAGTGCCAGTTCACCAGCCACCCTGATTTGATGGGGGAGATCTTCAACCTTCACGCCACTCTTGAGCTTAAGAAGCACAGTCCGTGTGGTTGAACCCTTGTCGCTGACACCCTGAACACGCCAATGCTCCCTTGTGACTTGTACGACCTTCCCATAAGCCGCCAACGCCGTTCGCACGTCTTCATCGTTGACGCCGTACAGCAGCCAATGAAGACGCAGCCGCACCTGCTGATCCTGGGGGTCTACGATGATGCAGCGTTGGCCCTTGACTTTCAACTCCTTCACATCCAGCAAGCGTTTCGTAGCGTCCGCGTTGTTCATGGTGACTGCCCAGACATGATTTATCTGGTAGGCCCCCAGTGCCAACACCTCCGGCAGCAGTCCTGTAGGTCCGAGCGCGTCTCGGAAATCTTCGACTCGATACGGTCTGCCGCGCACATCACCGTGTAAAAACACGGTGTTTTGCGCGACGCGTCCCTTGGGCAGTGGTGGCAAAATAATCTCATATCCTGCGTCTTGGTCTTCGGTCATCCTGTTACCGCGGCTAGTATGTGCCGCAAACGCCGCTCCTACGGAGCACATGATTCTTGCGTCCGACGCGCGTGAGTGCCGACGAAAGAATGTCTGCGCCACACCAACATGACGTTGTACGGGTGTTAAATACTTAGTTGCCATACAAACTCACGGTTCAACTTAAGTTATGTTTGTCGTGTACACAACATAGACAAGATCTACACCTGCTACTAAAAATTGCACATTCATTAAACACAAGCAACTGCGGCCTGTAACGATTGCCACTATGTTAACGGCACTAGTGCTATTTTTTTTACGATTCCCAACTTCAAGAAAAAAGCCAAGTGGACTGGGGAGCAGCAACAGTTTACCGGCGGGGTCTGCCAAATTTAATATCCGTTTCGGGCTCGTTCTAAAGGGTGACATCTGCTCACGGTTTATGACGCCTCTACGCTCATTCCATAGATACGCCCGCCTAATTTATTTGATTGAATATTGGGATGCTTTTCGCGCAATGTAGAGGGCGGTCGCGCCAGCGCAATGCTGTAGTTTTTTGCTACAGCAACTTCATAACGGCTTGGCCAAAACGAATGCAGTGTGCCGGAAACACTACGCTTCATGTTGGTTCACCAAGCATACGAATTGCCACGTCTGAGTTCTCGTACAAAAGCTAGAGAAGTGCCGGCGAGTGCGACCGGCGGCTGTCGGTGAGAAGACACCTAATTACGTTCTCTGGGAGTGCTTTAATCGCGTCGCATTGATGTTTGTTGCTTCTTGAGCGGACACCATACACAATGAAAAATGCTTCATTTAGGTTAATTGATGCCATGGCTGCGCTGTATTGTCATACTTAATCGTCGAAATCGCGTATTCTGAAACCCTGAAGCACGAATAACACAATTGTACGGGCTCGGTCGGTAGGCCTAACTTAGATGGAAATCATGGTGGTAGAACATGTAGTGTATTGATCGCAGATTGGTACTCTATATAAATTGCCCACCATTATAAGCCCACCCATCATCTGCTTACTGCTTCCCAGCATTATCGCGATGGTGGGCAGAGCTTCTCAGCTTGGTACACCATGTGGCCCACCATAACAAGCAGCACCCATCATCTGCTTAGTGCTTCCCAGCATTATCGCAATGGTGGGAAGAGTTTCTCAACTTGGTACACCATGTAGCCCACCATAATAAGCACCACCCACCATATGCTTAGGGCTACCCAGCATTATCGCAATGGTGGGCAGAGTGTCCCATTATTGCCCACTATCTAGCCTCTGCTTTCCACCATCATTTCCACTTTACCCATCACCTGTACACCATACCACCCAGTATGTCCCGGCATAACCACCATATTTTCCACTACGTCCCACCATAGCCATCATAATTTCCACCATGCCCACTATTATTTCCACCATGCCCTCTATTATTTCCACTACGCCCACCATGTTTTCCAGTATCCACCATGGCAATTTTTCCGATAGGGCGTCGCACACTATGGACACGATACTTCCATAAACGCCGGATCCATCATAGTGTACACTTATTTTCGAGACAGCCAGGCTTGCTGAAGAGTGTCGCGAGCTTGCCAAGACATTAACGACGCATGAGCAAGAGCGGCAGAAGTGTATTCGTAACGGCTCCACCACTTCTGAGTCCACGTTCCTTCCTGGTGCGCTTGTATGGCTCTCGATCCCACACCTCTGTAGCTGGCCTCTCTTCCAAACTACTTCCCAAATACAAAGGCCCTTACCATGTCATCGAGTGCACATCTCCCATCAACTATCTGATCGAACCCGTCGAACAATCCGCGGACATGCGCCACCGCGGGCACGACATCGTCAACGTGGAGCGCCTGAAAGCTTATTATGACCCACGCATAATAATAAGCTGTTAGGTCGCCAGGCGGCTCCCTCTCGACCCCGGGGTAATTGTAGCGAAGCATCCGAACTCTGAAATGGGTCAAACTCTTGAGTACCTTCTAGTGGGGCTACCCAACAAGGACGCCGGTTGAGCTGGGAGTCCGTGCTTGACCGTCTCTGTCGCCATAGTGTATGATCGCTGGTTACCGGCTAATAAGCGCCTTAACAATATATATATATATATATATATATATATATATATATATATATATATATATTTCTGTTTTCAGTTTAATGTTCCATTATCAAAATAGCCAAGCCTCTCTGGGCCGCAAGCCCAGCGCCACGCTCCCCAAACTGGCGCCAACAAAGACAAGCGACCCTAGTGGGCCACAGTCTGCGTAGCAACGCCACGCCAGCGGGAACCTCTACACGAGAACCGTGGAGGCGAGATGGACTACCCGCTGTTCCCTCCCACTTAGCCGTGTGAGCATCTGACTCGACTCACACGTTGCCCGTGGCGGACCTCTTGGAGGTGGGGAGGACATGATCCGAGGTCGCGGCTCCAACTAGGCTGGATTACGTGGGCACACCACCACCCATACCGTCCAGGCACCTGGATCATGGAATGGACCGGAAACTTCTCTGTCTGGCGTGCAAGGACCGACTGCTTAGCCGCGGCATCCACATACGCAGGATTACAGAAAGACGCAAGCACCGCTCGCCAAAGCTACCAAGTCTGTCTAATCCTGTCTCAAGGAATGCGTTCGTAATGCCAGCGCTTCTGAGTCGTCATATTACTGGAGCTTACCATTATCCCAGCCATTCCGGCACTGTTCTGTTCACATATCGAACTATGGTGTTAGCCTTCCTTTGGAACACACCATGGCAGAGTGGACCAGTGTCCATTCGTCTGATCTTCATTCTTTTTTTTTCTTTTGCGAGGTACCTCGCCCCCAGATGATGGGTTACAGAGGCTCGCCACCACATCGGGCGTAGATATAACCGGGTACCCGTCCAAAGAACACACAATTTTGAACGTCTGGGCTCTTTAAAGCATTCTTAAAGTTGAGCACATGGTTGCGCATGGCAACTCCGTTTCAAGTACAGTGTAAGTATTAAAGTCTCCCAGTTTGTATGATAGTAGTATTTATATTAGTGGTACCACGGCCAGATAAACACAGCCAAGGCTCCTCGCTTGATCGATAAACTACAGTGTCGTAGTTGTACACCTGCCAACAGGGCACAAGTGCATGTCCTAGAGCCTGTTCTTTTTCTCTTTTTTTGTACAACCGAGTTGATATAAAACGCTGCATTCACACAGGATTTAATAGTCCTCATGCTTGGGAGAATGTCAAGAGCACTTTGCTACGTGCTTGAAACAGAAAGCAGCACCCACTCTGAAATTATTCTGGTGAATGGAGGGTACAACTACGATAAACAGCACGCTGGAAAGTTTCACTCGCCGATCTTATTACAATGCATTAGCAGCCGTGCAAAACCAACTGCTTTCGTAAATCGTTTCAGACATACGTAGAAACAGTTACACTCGCACTGACATGACCAGACAAACCACACTTTGAGAACGTGCATGATCGACGTACGCGCACATAGAAACACGACGTGGCTAGCAGACGACGCAAGCAGCAATGCACATTTCACCGTTTCGGACAGTTGTTGCCAGGCGGCGACTCTGCTCGATCTCGCGGCCAATACAGAGCCTTCGCACAGGTGATAAAAGACTGATTCTACGGGTGGCCAGAGTCCAAAGGTCTCCTCACAGAGCTACAGAATGACTTCCGAAGAGGCAGGTAGTTAGAAGGTAACTTCTTCGTGATTACACGGTGTGCCGAGATTGCAAGAAAAGAAAACCGTGGACTGTTTGCTGCTTCCTGAATGTGGAGAAAGCATGACAATGTTCCATATGCAAGTCTCTTTAACTGCCTGAGAGACCTGAGTCTCCCGGAACCACTCCTGACAATAATTAAGCAGTTGTGCAGCGGCAACACAGTTACGACGTTTTTTGCTGGGGTCACGACAGAATCTGGGGAGGTTTCAAAGGGTCTCCATCAGGGCTGCCCACTATCGCCGATACTATTCCTATTGTATGTGTCCGGACTTGAGCGATCGATAGAGAGGTCTTCCCTTGGCTTCAGCCTGAAATACAGCACCACCGGTACAGACGAAATTCGCAAGATACCGAAACTAGCGTTTGCAGATGACATTGTTTTATTGACAGAAAACCATCGCGACTAGCAGGCACTACTCAACATCTGTGCAGCAGAAATCGAAAAGTTGGGGCTTCGCTATAACGCTAAGAAGACGGGTGTGACACTGGGCAACGAAACCCTGACACTGTCTAGAATGGCACTGGGGGTTGCCTCATTGTACAAGTATCTTGGAGTGACGTTGTGTGCAGGAGGCGACAATGATAGTGAACACGAGTAAATAGTCAGACGGATGACCCTGCGGGCACAGAGGGTTCTTCGGCGCAGAAGCATGTGAGGATTCAACAGATATCTCATGGTTCGCGACATGTGGAAGCAGTGACGCACCAACTCTTTCGCGAGTGGGTTAGAGGTGGGAGAGGAAGCAAATGACAATTTAACTGACTCGTCAGCCGAGATATATTTATATATATATATATATATATATTCAGCAGGAAGTTCAAGGGGTCTGGTACGTATAAAGAACACAAACGAGTACACGTACGAAAGAGCAATACTTTTATGCCAACGTTTCAGCCGTGGCACGGCCTTCGTCATTCCCTGACGAAGGCCGTGCCACGGCTGAAACGTTGGCATAAAAGTATTGCTCTTTCGTACGTGTACTCGTTTGTGTTCTTTATATATATATATATATATATATATATATATATATATATATATATATATATATATATATATATATATATATATATATATATATATATATATATCATCAGCCTGACTACATCCTCTGCAGGACAAAGGCCTCCCATGTTCCGCCAGTTAACCCGGTCAGTCCTGTGCTTCCTGCTGCCAATTTATACCCGCAAACTTCTTAATCTCATCTGCCCACCTAACCGTCTGTCTCCCCCTAACCCGCTTCCCTTCTCTGGGAATCCAGTTAGTTACCCTTAATGATCAGTGGTTATCCTGTCTACGCGCTACATGCCCGGCCCATGTCCATTTCCTCTTCTTTATTTCAACTATGATATCCTTAACCCCCGTTTGTCCCCTAATACACTCTGCTCTCTTCTTGTCTC
Source organism: Rhipicephalus annulatus (assembly GCA_013436015.1). Lineage (NCBI taxonomy): Eukaryota > Metazoa > Arthropoda > Arachnida > Ixodida > Ixodidae > Rhipicephalus > Rhipicephalus annulatus. Next base: position 256,045 of record WOVY01010105.1, on the reverse strand, counting down.
TTAATGTTACACCTACCATTTCTCTTTCCATTGCTCGCTGCGTCGTCCTCAATTTAAGCTGAACCCTCTTTGTAAGTCTCCAGGTTTCTGCTCCGTAGCTAAGTACCAGCAAGATACAGCTGTTACATACCTTTCTCTTGAGGGATAGTGGCAATCTACCTGTCATAATTTGAGAGTGCTTGCCGAATGTGCTCCACCCCATTCTTATTCTTCTAGTTACTTCAATCTCGTGGTTTGGCTCTGCGGTTATTACCTGCCCTAAGTAGACAGTCTTTTACAACTTCAAGTGCACTATTACCTATCTCGAAGCGCTGCTCCTTTCCGAGGTGTTGTATATTGCTTTCGTTTTCTGCATATTAATTTTAAGACCCACCTTTCTGCTCTCCTTGTCTAACTCTGTAATCATGAGTTTCAATTCGTCCCCTGAGTTACTCAGCAATGCAATGTCATGGGCGAAGCGCAGGTTACTAGGGTATTCTCCATTAACTCTTATCCCTAACTGTCCCCATTCTAGGCTTCTGAAAACCTCTTGTAAGCACGCGGTAAATAGCATTGGGGAGATTGTGTCCCCCTGCCTTACACCCTTCTTGATTGGTATTCTGTTGCTTTCTTTATGAAGCACTATGGTAGCAGTTGATCCCCTGTAGATTTTTTCCAGAATGTTTATATATACTTCATCTACGCCCTGATTCCGCAGTGTCTGCATGACGGCTGATATTTCTACTGAATCAAACGCCTTCTCGTAATCTATGAAGGCTATGTATAGTGGTTGGTTATACTCTGAGCATTTCTCTGTTACCTGTTTGATAGCATGAATGTGGTCAATTGTTGAGTAGCCTGTTCGAAATCCTGCTTGTTCCTTTGGTTGATTGAATTCTAATGTTTTCTTTACTCTGTTAGCAATTACCTTATTAAATAGCTTGTATACTACAGAAAGCAAGCTGATCGGCCTGTGATTCTTCAAGTCCTTGTCATCTCCTTTCTTATGTATTAGGATGATGTTAGCGTTCTTCCAAGACTCTGGTACTCTTCCCGTCAGGAGACACCTCGTAAACAGGGTGGCTAGTTTTACTAATACAATCTGTCCTCCATCTTTCAGCAGATCTGATGTTACCTGATCCTCACTAGCAGCTATGCCTCTTTGCATACTCTCCAAAGCTTTTCTGACTTCTATCATTACTGGTGGGGTGTCATCTGGGTTACTGCAAGTTCTTATAGTATTAAGGTCGTGGTTGTCTCGGTTACTGTACAGATCTCTGTAAAACTCCTGCGCTATTTTAACTATCTAATCCATATTGGTAGTTATTTTGCCTTCTTTGTCCCTTAGTGCATACATCCGACTTTTGCCTATCCCAAGTTTTCTCTTCACTGCTTTGACGCTTCTTCCGTTTTTCAGAGCGTGTTCAATTCTCTCCATGTTATACCTTCTTACATCGCATACCTTACGTCTATTAATAAACTTCGAAAGCTCTGCCAGTTCTATTTTGTCTGTTGTACTTGACACTTTCATGATTTGACGCTTTTTAATTAGGTTCTTTGTTTCCTGTGAAAGCTTGCCAGTGTGGTGTCTAACTGCCCTGCCTCCAACTTCCACTGCACACTCCGTAATGATACTCGTCAGATTATCATTCATTGTATCTACGCTAAGGTTGGTTTCCTCACTAAGAGCCGAGTACCTGTTCTGCAGCGACACTCTGAATTCCTGTACTTTCCCTCTCAGTGCTAGCTCATTGATTGGTTTCTTGCGTATCAGTTTCTGTCGTTCCTTCTTCAAGTCTAGACGAATTCGAGACAATACCATTCTATGGTCACTGCATCGTACCTTGGCAACCACTTCCACATCCTGCACGATTCCTGGGTGTGCAATCATTATAGAGTCTGTTTCGTTCTTATTTTCGTCATTAGGGCTCCTCCATGTCCACTTGCGGTTTCCTCGTTTTCGGTAAAAGGTATTCAAAATCCGTAAATTATTGCGTTCTGCGAATTCTACTAGTAGCTCTCCTTTGGCGTTTTTAGTATCGATGCCATAATCTCCTACTGCCTGGTCTCCAGCCTGCTTTTTCCCTACCTTTGCATTAAAGTCTCCCATCAGTATAGTATAGTGTGTTTTTACCTTACTCATTGCCGATTCCACGTCTTCATAGAAGCTTTCAACTGAAGCGTCATCATGGCTGGATGTAGGCGCGTAAGCCTGTACTACCTTCACCTTGTATCTTTTATTCAGTTTAATTACGATACCTACCACCCTTTCATTAATGCTATAGTATTCCTCTATGTTGCCAGCTATGTTTCTGTGAATTAGGAACCCCACTCCCAGTTCTCTTTCGTCTGCCAAGCCCCAATAGCAAAGGACGTGCCCATTCTGTAGCACCGTATAGGCCTCATTAGTCCTCCTAACCTAACTGAGCCCTATTATATCCCATTTAACACCCTCTAGCTCCTCGAACAGTACAGCTAGACTTCCTTCACTAGGTAAAGTTCTTGCGTTAAACGTTGCCAAGTTCAGGTTCCAATGGCGGCCTGTCCGGATCCAGAGATTCTTAGCACCCTCTGCTGCGTTGCAGATCTGACCGCCGCCGTGGTCAGTTGCTTCGCGGCTGCTGGGGACTGAGGGCCGTGAGTTATTTGACGTATGCATGTGGGAGGTAGTGGCCAGATACTGCACCAGGGTGGTCAATCCTTCTCTGGTGAGGGAGTGCGTTCCCGGTGGTGGTTACCGGTGAGGCCACACCCCAGGCCTCTTAATGCAGTTCCATCAACACGCGGATTTCTTTAATCCTGTTGGGAACTGCGCGGCACCGGGATTTGAACCACGGACCTCTTGCATGCGAGGCGGATGCTCTAACCACTACGCCATCGCCGCACTACCTTACATATAGTATATACATAAAGAAAAGCTAAGAGTATGCCAGGAAAGATTTACGCACGCGAGAGAGAAAAAGCATGGCTTACTTGCTTGCTTGCTTGCTTTCTTTACACATACTTTACAGCTATGGGAGTGGCATGGCCGCTAGGGATTTGTAATATGCTTAGATACTAATGGACACTATTACAATGCCATTTGCAGTAAAAAGAAAGAAGGCCATGTGCTCAACACTGCAGTGAAATAATATACATGGCTTATTTTTCTTCTGTAAAGCTAGGTTCACCACAGCAAGTGAACAGTAGTTAGCTTCTGCCTCTCACATTTTTTAATAATAAGTTGTAATCTCTCAGTGGCAACGACGATCTGTGCAACTGTAACAAGGTCACTTTTTTTTTCTTCAAACCCAGAGACTAGTCTGACATTCACTATTTACTTTGGGTGCACGTTAAAGAACCCCAGGTGGTCAAAATTTCCGGAGCCCTCCACTACGGCGTCTCTCATAATCATGTGGTGGTTTTGGGACGTTAAACCCCACAAATCAATCAACATTCACTATTTACAATCAACAGCACATACAAGTGGCTCCGTGTTAAATACACGCCCTTCAAACAACGGCAACCATGAGAAATCGCACACACACTCTAATGCTGCTGTACGAAGCTAATCTTGGTGTCACACGGGCACTTTTAATCGCGATCAGTGTCGATCCGGATTAACCACGATCCAGATTAGGTGCTGCTACACGGCCACATTTAATCACGATGAGGCGTGATTGGGATCAAGACTATCGCGATTCACGACCTGCCCGAGAGATAGCGATTTTGCTGTCGTCTGCACCCCCTGGCAGAGCTTCTTGAAAGCACAATAAACAAGAAAATCGAGAATAGGTCAATAAAAACGCTTTCGAACAACTGAATTTTTATGAGAAAGCAAATTATCAACTGTTTGATTTGGAACAATATCTGAATTAGTGCATACTTTAGGATTCGCATCGATCGCATGTAGTTGCGGGAGAAGCAGAGGACAAGCAGACAAAAAGCAGTCGACCGTTGCCTTCAGCGCTTAGTTAAACTCTGGCCCTGTCGGAGCTGTTGGAGAACCTCGAAGCACACTGATTATGTGTCGCAAGCCTTTCGACTACGTCACAACGTATGCACACTTCGTGGTCGAATGAAGAGATCTTTACAGATATTTACCACTGGCAGGAGCAACTGGAACAAACTTGAGGCGCCAGAGGTGAAACACTGGCACGTACAACGAGATTGACGCTTCCCTGCGACTACACGGCTATGAACGAGGGTCATCAGAAATAAAAGCGAAGGTTAAGAATCTCACATAGCAATACAGGTAATTACTAGGAAAATTTTATCGAATGATAGATTTTATAGAATCACTATTGTAGTGGCACGCAAAGTTTATGACGTTCGAGCGGTTTTTGCACGAATAGCATTGCTGATAAAGGGTTCTATATATACATACACCACGTGCCGAGTTTTTTCAGTGGCATGTTTTGCCATCTGGGGCATTTATTCTGACCCAAGCTTGAACCAGATTAGCTTGGGCCGTGTAGCAGCGGTCATAAAGTTAATCGCGATCAAGAAAACTGATCCTGACCACCCTGATTGCGATTAAAAGTGCCTGTGTGACACCGGTATAAGTCCATTTAGCTTCCTTGTAGCCTGCCATGCTTATTACACATGTGTTAATGCAAAACACAGAAAAAGAGGGGCATTGTAAACAGTTCTAATTGAAAGCAACTAGTTAAATGATCAATTTTTTTCTCTTTTTTTTCTTCCTATGGTAAGCAGGGACTAGGGCTGGCCACTTGTTAAGAGAACAATGCAGCATTAGGTAAAAACAACAGGCACAAAAAGGACACTACTGTAGCATGTCTGCACATTCTTTGCAGCAGAGCACAAACACTGCAGTATCATTAAAGCAGCAACCGAAGACACTTTTCAAAGAGGCTCCAGAAAATCTGATCAGCACGTCTACAATCGGCGCTTTCATGCTTTTGCGGAACCAGAATAAAGCGGCACTAAACGTAGAAACCATCACAAGCACCTGTATGCACTGAATAGACCGATTTCACTGCATTCTTAAGCGTGAACCCCAGGATTGATTTTAGACAATAGTGAAAATACCCCCCGCCTTTTTTTTTTCAGTTGATATTAAAAGTTTTAACAAGCCCACTTTTATAGTAGATTCTTTTTGATCTTACAACTCTGCTTTCATTCTTACAAGTAGGTTTCTCCCCACACAAATGCAGCAGCACATTTCTCGAAAGAGTAACCAAACCTTTAGTCCAATGAGAATTTATTTGTGGCAGTGGAGGTACAGTTGAAACATGCTATGAAATTGGTCTGTCGTACGTCAGTATGGCGAGGCAAATCTTCTTGAGCCTAGCATATATATATATATATATATATATATATATATATATATATATATATATATATATATATATATATATATATATATATATATATATATATATATATATATATATATTGTGAGATGGCGTCCAGTACCCTCAAGACCCTTCTTTATTGTCTAGAGTATGAGCCTCACAACCTAAACTTGAGTGTTGATGATGAGTGTGTACAGATGAAAAGATGGAACGCATAAATAATGCTCACACTTATTTTCCCCGCACACTTGAGCAGCCGGCCCGGCCGGCACTTAGGCGGGAAGGTACGGTGAACAAAGGGTTTAAGACGTGCAACGTGGACTATCTCGGAGGCACGGTAACGACGGTCTGAGAAACCCTCGACGGGAGTGACAAGGTAATTGACAGGAGATGTTCGTTCACAAACAACGTAAGGTCCCAGAAAGCGTGACTGAAACTTTTCACACAATCGGGGTGCACGAACTGGCGTCCAAAGTAGTACTTCATCTCTAGGACGGAAGGTGACGTCTCGACGAAAGCTGTCACAGTGTTGCTTGCGGTCTTGTTGACTGGCCTCCGTGTTGAGTTGAGCACGTTGCCGTGCATCAAAGAGCCTAGAGACGAAATGTGCTGGCGTAGTCATTGACGCTTTTGTCGTTACATTGAAGAAAGAGGCGTCAATAGTGAATGTCGCCACACGACCATAGACGAGGAAGAAATGTGAATACCCGGTGGTTCGTTGAACAGCGGTGTTGTGTGCAAACGCTACGAACGGCAAGATTTTGTCCCAGTTATCGTGGTTCAGTCCGATGTACATGGATATCATGTTGATTAGAGTCCGGTGGAATCGCTCTGTCAGGCCATTTGTCTACGGGTGGTAATCGGATGTGGTTTTATGAACTGTGCCACAAGTTTTTAGAATTTCGTCAAGTATTGTGGACAGGAAGGCTTTGCCTCGGTCACTCAACAACGCGCGAGGTGCACCATGACGCAACACAATGGCTTCTAAAAAGAAGGCGGCAACGTCTGAGGCAGAGCTAGTGCGTAGAGGAGTGGTTTCCGCGTATCGTGTGAGGTGGTCGACGGTTGTGACGATCCAGCGGTGGCCCACTCGTGTTACGGGAAGTGGTCCGACGAGGTCTATTCCGACAACGACAAAAGATGTATCGGGACATGGAATTGGTTGTAATAAGCCAGCAGGAGCTGAAGTTGGTTGTTCCCGGCGTTGACAAAGTGCGCAAGAAGCGACATAATTAGCCACAAAGGTAGAAAGAACAGGCCAGAAGAAACGGCTCCTAACGCGGTTGTAGGTCTTCTGAAATCCCAAGTGTCTAGCTGATGGGTCGTCGTGCAATGCTTCGAAAACTTGTTTTCGCAGCGAACGGGGAAGTACTGGCACCCACCGATGCCCATCCGCATGCATTGTAAGTATAGCGCTGCAGGATATTGTTCTCTAGCTTGACCCGCGTAGCTGACGACGTAGTCTGGCATTAGGTGGGGAAGGCGAGCCATTCAAGTATCCGATGATGCGGTTACAGTAGGGGTCGTCACGTTGGCACGCGGCAAACAGTGCTGCTGTTCAATGATATTGACCCAGCAACTACCAGGAGTGATAACGTGAGTGAAGCGGAAGCCGCTTGACCACCTGAGGGGCATTGAGGATGCGTGGTTGGAGATGAAAGTGGCAGAGGGCAGCGAGAGAGAGCGTCGGCATTCTGATGCTGTTTGCCAGACCTGTACACAACGTCAAAAGTGTACTCTGGCAAACTGAGTACCCAGCGACCGAGGCACCCAGACAAATTCTTCAGCGAGGACAACCAGCATAAGGCATGGTGGTCAGTAATCACAGTGAAGTGGCGTCCATACAGATAAGGTCGAAATTTCTGGATGGCCCAAACGACAGTGAGACATTCCTGCTCTGTCATCGAGTAGTTCTGCTCCGCAGGCGTTAGTGCGCGGCTGGCATACGCAACTACTCGCTCACGTCAAGTGTCGTCGTGCTGGAGGAGGACAGCACCGATTCCGTGGCCGCTGGCATCTGTGTGCAGGTAAGTGGGTGCACTCTCATCGAAGTGACGGAGGACGGGGTCTGATGTCAAAGCACGCTTAAGGGCTTGTAAAGCACACTCGCACTCGTCAGTTCATGTGAAGGCCGTTCCTGACGTCAGAAGCTTGTGTAACGGCCCCGCAACGGCAGCAAAGTGACTGATGAAGCGGCGAAAGTAAGACGCAAGACCCACGAAATTTCGCAATCGTTTTTGATTGCTCGGACGTGGAAAACTAATTACGGCAGCAACCTTGTCGGGGTTGGGTCGAACGCCATCTTTGCTGACAAGGTGACCCAATACTTTGATGCGTGTGCTGGCGAAGTGGCCCTTCTTTTTATTGAGCTGTAGGCCAGCGTTCAAAATGCACTTTAGAACTTCGTCCAAACACTTAAGGTGCTGAGGAAAGGTAGAAGAATAAATTACAATGTCGTCTAAATAACATAAACAGGTTTTCCACTTGAGACCACCTAAGACAGTATCTATCATGCTCTCGAATGTTGCTGGAGCGTTGCATAAGACAAAAAACATGACGTTAAACTCGTAAAGCTCGTCAGGCGTTGCAAGCGCTGTTTTCTCCTTGTCTGTTTCGCGCATAGGTATTTGCCAATACCCGGATCGTAGGTCGAGGCTGGAGAAATATGCTGCGCCTTGTAGGGAGTCCAGGGCATCATCTACGCGTGGCAGCGGATATACGTCTATACGGTCAACGGAGGCCATCTATAAGCCAAGCGACAAGTGTGAAAACACTCTTTTATGCGCATGTTTGGCGTTACGTAGCACGTGAACTTATTATGAGCGGGCAGCTGATTAATAGTCCCTCGTGTACGACCTAATGACACATAGTCTGCCAGTACGAGACCCTCGTTTAATGAAAATAAGGGAAAGAAGTGTATACCTAGGGCTCGTTTTTCTATGTTTTAACACAATATTAATGAGATCTAACAGACAGTAATGCCAAGGAATGTACAGGGGAAGTTATTAGAACCAATGGAATGTAAGTAAGAAGAAAGAAACGTGGATGAAGAAATAACCAGCCTTGAGCAGGAATCGAACCTACGACCTTCGAATAACGCGTTCGATGCTCTAACCACTGAGCTACCACAGCGGCCTTCCCTTCATCCACTTTTTTGGGGGTTTATATGTGAATTTAGAAGTAGGAGTGACAGTCAGCGCCATCTAATATTATATATATATATATATATATATATATATATATATATATATATATATATATATATATATATATATATATATATATATATATATATATATAACACATGTACACATGTATATGTGTGTCTTGTGTCATGCACATCATAGTATTACATGAGACACTTTGTATACATTGCCACACAACTTTCCGCATGAATACAGTTATGTTGATGGCGGCCTCCCCAACAGTATATATTTGCATCATTGAATGAATGTTGAATGCCTAAAGGCGGCTCCCAGAATATGTACTTTTAAATTCAGAGCAATCCCTAGAGATCCAAAGGTGTTTTGAGCGTTTCTATCTACTTATCTGGTTAGATCCGTCTTGGTATTTTCATATGAGCGGGACAAGAACCAGCACTTTCAGCTTAGAATCCGGGGAATCAGGCGGCTCACCATGTAGCCCGAGGTTTAATGAATCGTGAGGTGGAATCTTCAGCCGTGGACTTCTCGCAGGAGGAAAACACCACATATAACGAAATTACTGCCTATTACAGAGAGAACCGCAAAACATACGTGGCCCCACATACTGACCTCACAAGGGAACAGGCTACGATCTGGAGGCAAATCTAAACAAATTATTTTCCGAGCCCTAATTGGCTGTCTATAATTTACCTCGAAGACATTCGACCACACTGCCAACAATGTGGCTGCTTGAGGACTACCCAAAATCACATTTTTTGGCAATCTGAGGGGAACCCTCCACCAAAGACATTTCTGCCAGCTTCCTCCCTCGAGGAGTGGGAATCACTCCTATTGTAGACTGATTACCGTGTTCAGGCAGAAGCTGTTACTTGGGCGGAAACAGTCGTGGCAAGCTACTGGCCACCACCCTCTGCACCACATGCACGCTGACGTCAACGGCCTCGTTGTGCCTTTCTATAAAGTTCTTCCTATCTCGGGTACTCTCGTATTTGCCTCCTCACTTTAGTACAGACCAAAATTGGCATGTGGGGGGGGGGGAGACACGAAGGTATGAGAACATGTGTATGATGCCGACATAACGTGAAACTCATGAGTACGTCATGAAACTCTTTCTTTCAATCTTGTGTCCCAGACCAGTATACCACGTGCTGCGGTATGTGGGTATGCGCCTTAAAATTTCTATCGACCTAGGAGCGGTGACAACAGACGTCGGTAATAAAAACCCGAGAACCTTTCAAAAATCTGGCATCCGCAGCGTTGATACAATGAGTGCAAAGATTAAAAATCGGGACCCCCAAAGGAATCGAAATCCAGCATTTCGTGTGGCAGTCATGTATTCTACCACAGAACCACGCAAGGTATTCAATCTGTTTTGGTAAAGGTTATGTGCAGACATCAAGTCGGTGCAAAGTGACTACGGTTACTATGCTAGCTATCTAAATTTATAACAAGAAGACAAACATTCTATATGTATTCCTACTATACAGATGCACGTCATGTTCGGTTAACATCAGTTGTAGCGTCAGTATTACACCGCAAAGAAATTTCAAGGAGAATCGTCACAGCGAAAATTTCAGGAAAATGTTTACTGTATTTCCTCGTAACAATATAATTGAGTGATTACGGTGGTGAAAGAAAACTTTGCCTTAGTTATTGGTTCCTGCAGCGTGCAGCCGACAGTGACCACTGTCAAAAGTGGGGGGGGGAAGGGGGGCTCATTCCCCCAAAATCTTTCTTAGTTGGAGGGGCTCGCGCCTCCCCCCTCCCCATCCGGCTAATACGCCTATGTGTGGAAGCTTGTGAATGTGCAGGCACTGACTTTCTGCAACGCCATTGTCTGCTTGTCTCATATGACCAGGGAATAGCGGGAACAACGGCAGCGAGAGGCCGGCCGCACTGCTTTGGGATCGCATGGGGCAGTAGTTATTGAAGCTGTTCAAGGAGATTTCGGGCGGTCCACCTTCGAGGCACGGGAGGCGGCAAGCAAACTGACCTACCGTGGCCATTTGCCCTTTCTGCGGAAAGAGCGACTCGCCCGATAGGTGTTTGACTACCTCTCAGCGACGTGTATGCGCACCAACTAGACAAACCGCATATACCGCCTTGACAAAAAATATGGCTTCTTCACTGCACCTATACAGGCGGCCACATGGCAGCAATATGTGAAGGATGACTGTGACCGTGTCCAGAAGAAGGAAGAGAAGCTGTGGCTGCAGGGGATGGAGGGCAAGAGCTCTATGGTCTTGTATGAACAACACAAGCAGACTATTGGCGCGGTGTTCATATATGACAATGGCCTTGGAAGCAGCCTGCTCTTCGATCGAGGCGCGAGCTGAGGCCCTGCGCACCTTGGAACGCCAGCGGACTATAGATAGTGAGCAGCGGAATGTGTTGTGTATAGGTCTATGGGTGTGCGGACGAAACTATGGAACACATTGTGGTGCAGTGCAGGGGAATCGAACCCCAATGTAGAGGAGACACTCCGTTGCATTTCGCACTGGGTTTCGAGGGGGATGGTGGTGAGATGAACAAAGAAGCGGTGGAGCACACTAAGCAGCGCTTGGAAAAATGGAGAACCATATCTTTTCAGAAAGTCGTAAGGTGAACGGACTCTCCCCCCCTTCTTCTTTAGAGCAGGTTGTCCCTCACATCCTGCTTAATCGTTTTTTTTTTCTTTTTTTTTCTTTTTCCTTTAGCTGAGGTTTATATACTGCCGTATTTTTTTTTTGTACTGCCAAGCCGCCATACAAGCGGCGACCCGTTTTAAAGGGAACGGCACTTAATCATCACCCTCATCATTAATCGTTCCTCAACACACGTAGCAGCCGTCTCAGGAAGATGACTGAGACACTAGCTTGGCATTGAATTTTTTTAGAATAAAACATTTTATATCATTTGTGCAATTCTCTATGTCGACTCTGCATCGTGTCCTGCTGAGGACATTTAATGCGCTACCACAAAAATCAGTGAAGTCTGACTAGGAGGTGTTGTCTTTCTGCATTTGTTTTGCACCACGAGTAAACATTGGCGTGGTTTTACGAAGCATTCACCTGGATGTACAATACGGTCCACTGTTGGAAAGAACACGCGAGCGCGTGGCCACCGGTCCGCGGGGCGCTAACTTCCGGCGAGATTTGGAAACGCGGAGCACACGCACAGAATCGTAAGGGTGGTTCGTTCCCTGCGTCGTCTGCTACTTCCCCGCCCTAGCACTCGACGCGCGCTATGCCGTGCTATGTTTCAGTGGGGCGAAGGAGAAGCCGACCATGAACGTTGCACCAAGCATCAATTTCCTTGTCTGTTATAAAAGGCAGCCGGCTGGTTTGAGCATTGTACAAAGCTTACGACTAACATTTCTGTGAGCATTGACACTATAGGTTACGCAAGTAATGGGCTTCGTTATCGCTTTCACAGATTTCCACAGCTGGGGTCGTAATTTTTCGAAGAACGACGTTCCGGTGTTACTAGCCCTTATATGTGACAACGCCAGGGCACCTGAGGATGAATGGCGTCTCGTAGTTGAGTTCTACACTAAAGAATACAGTCAGCGTGCTGTCGCTGCCGTGGTAAACGAGCCACTGAAAACCGTGATGTTGCTCATGTGTCCCCCCCCCCCCCTGCCACTTCACCTAACTTAAACGTGATTGAAAATGTGTGGGGCAGAATTAAATCATCTCTCTCTCTCGTCAAACTATCCACGTCAAATCAGTGGATGACCTCTAAGCTTTCATAAACGAAGAGTGGGCAATTCATCCTTCACGGAAGCTCTGTACAGGGCTCCGCCTGCAGGGATTCAGGCCGTACTCGACGCTGACATCAACCGATAGTGAACGGAGCTTTTAATTCTTCTAACGTTAGGAGGTCGTAGATCTGGCCTGGTTCAGATTTTGTCACAAAATATATGATGAATAAATTTTCTTTTTCGTGTTTACTGTAATATATTGTTTTACGCACTTCAATTTTCATGCGCGCCCATATTAGGAAAGCGCAGTACTTTTTTCATAAAAGTTCATGCTATCGCAATTCAAAATGTAGAGATACTTCCGAAGTTGATTCAATTATAAAAAACTAACACGATTTAGAACGTTAACACTAATATTGGCCGGGATATAGCAAGCCAGAGCCAGAACATCATTAGGGATCGCGCCGTACTGATCTTTCGAAGAAATTTCATCCTCAAGTGTTTTTTGTTTTACCTCGCAACGATGGTATAGGGTTTATGGTGCTCGACCACATGACCTGCAGGTTACGGGATCAAATCCCGGCCATGGCAGCCATGTTATCGATGGAGGCGGGAATATTCGAGGCCCGCGGGTACTTTGATTTAAACCCCAGGTGGTTTAACTTTCTAGAGCCTTCCACTGCGTCGCTCATATTCATACCGCTGTTCTGAGATGTTAAACCCCGACGTTTATTCTTATTAAGCGTTTATTAACATGCTTCTACACATAACCGCATGGCTGTGGGTGTGAATTGCATCGTTTCAAAACTGGCGTGATACCACAACAAGAAACGAACTGGACTTTTTGTGTGCCTGCTGAGTACCTGACGGGGCGCCGGCAGAAAAGCGGCGGCACAAATCGCGCCGCGGAAAAACGAAAGCACTCGGCAAGCGCGGGTGCGGAAAGTAGCAGACGAAACCCGTCAAGCACCGCCTTTGCGCTTTTATGTGCGTGTGCCACGTTTACGAATCTCGCCACCAGTTCGCGCCACGCGGGCCGCGTGTTCCCCATAACAGTGAACCGTACTGTACATGAAATCATTTTGCGGAAGCATGGGTGTGAAGCCTAGTGGTAAAGACACCCGCTTACGGAGAATGAGGGCATAAGCTTAATCCCAGCATCAAAAGGAAACGTTTTTCTTTTATTTATTTATTCTGAAGACATATTGGATCTGCCCAGCCGCTCGTCCACAGTAGCTCGGCCATAAGAAAACATACTTAATAATTTATTGCTCGGCCGCGGGGCTCTATGAGAGTGTCCGCCGTCCTTTGACGGCTGCGGGACAACTGATCACTTAGAAACAGTGGGTAACAGTGCTGCCAACCTGCGGAGCAATTTTTTCCCTCTCTGGAGTAAAAAAATTCTTCAGATTTTCCTGGATTTTTTGTGGAGAGCGCTTTTTATTTTTGAAAACTAGTGTGTCAGTGCTGCGAAAAAACTATTTTAAAGTCCACCTTTATGTTATAATGGTGCATTCGCTTGCAAGTATTCACTAAGATCACCGCGCTGAAGGTGAGAAAATGTCGCAGTACAAATGGCAAACCTTTAAGCAACATTTTATTTCATGAAATCACAAAGGTAAAGTGGTCATCGCATGGGGAGGGGGAAGGGAAGGACATGTAGTATTGCAGTATTTTATACAAGTCACCAAAAAATAAGAATCATCGTGCGCCCTGACACACCAGCGGGTTTGTCACGTGGTATTTTTTGTATGTCGCGGGCAATTGTAATAAGCAGAAAAACACTAATACTTAACAGATACGAAATTCAAAACTATCTATTTGGACGTTTTGAAAATTGATCTACAATTTTCTCATTGAATTTTTTGTCCAAGTTCTTTCTTCAAAAAGTAGTTATTTAAACAGATCTAATTAAACAATATTTGAGAACACAAAAAATAGTCTTACTCCAAACAACAGTGAGCAACATGCATTTGGTCGCGTCGTAATTACGTGTTCCGGCATATTTTCAAACACTGGGTAAATTCACGTGGGGTACCCTGTATATAGGCACTGTATCTTGACCTTCAAGGTAATGCCAATGGGAGGTTTCTCCTGTGCCATGTTGAACAATGAAAATTCACAGCGTGCAGTTTATCTAAAAGCAGACTGCGGGTCTCTGTGTCCATTAGGAGTATTCTGTCTCTCATTTTTTATTAGCAGTGATTAGCTTGTTCCAGTAGGAAACACCGGTCCATCATTGCATGCTTTGCGCCTCTCAAGGTTTCTCTCCTGTGCAATATATGCTGAGCGCTAGCGTCAACGTCGCCGCCAGTGTGAGCGTTAGCCCCTCTGATTGGCATCTTCACATGGTTCCCTTCAGCAGGACTTGGTGTAAACTATATTTTCTAGTGTGACTTCACACTTGTTGCACAAGCGTGAACTGTTAATTTTTTTTTTCAAAGAAATCGCAGGACTGCCATGATCTTTAGTTGATGATCTTGGTAGAGCAACTTCTTCGCGACCATTTCGGAAATCGATGGTTCTGTCTTACCCTCTTATGTCGATGTCCTGCTTCAGGAATGTCTTTCCGGTAATACCACTGGTACCGGGCTCCGAAACCCGTTGTGACAAGGAAGAGAAACCCTCCTCTCATAGACATCTCTTCGCAGGACGCCGATATCACTGCTCGCATAAGGTCCAACTTGCTCCTCGATGGATGATGGTCCTTGTGGAGTCGAATGACGATTAACGCTCTGCCATCCGACACGCAAGGGACTCCACTGTTATTTGGCATTACTTTTCACCCCGGTGCAAGAATAATTCAGGTGAGCGAACTCCGACACTATCCGCTGCCCGATAATGTTCTGCTGATTGATTAATATGTGGGATTTAGCCTCCCATCGCCATATGATTATGAGAGGCGCCGTAGTGGAGGGCTTCGGAAATTTCGACCACCTGGGGCTCTTTAACGTGCCCCCGAATCTGAGCACACGGGCCTACAACATTTTCGCCTCCATTGGAAATGCAGCCGCCGCAGCCGGGATTCAATCCTGCGACCTGCGGGTCAGTAGCCGAGTACCGTAGCCACTAGACCACCGCGGCGGGGCTGATGATGTTCCGCTTCGCAAGGACCCAAGAGATGGCACTGCGAACTTTGCCCCAACTCCCCCCACCCCCCCCACCCCACCCCCGACAATTTTGGTGTAGGAAAGCCCCGTGACGTAGGAAAGTAGCGGCGCTCATTCTTCGTCGCCACTAAGGTCCCTAGATGAAACAAGTTTCCAAGGTAGCGTCACTCATTGTTCTCGAGCCGTCCTCCTCACTCTCTCGATTACTCCTCTTTTTCTCTGCCATCCGCGTCTGTAATTGGTGCATTACTTGCACGTGATCTTGCAAATGACTGGTGGTGTTATTTATTATTATGCAAAAGGTTCAAAACGAGTACGCATGCGCATATGGCTTCAGCCGGATTCTCGCCGTGACCAAAGACAAAATCGTAGCCAGAACATAAACTGAAGAGGAGGAGCGTTTCGGTGTGCGCTAAGTCGACCAAGATTGTTTCGCCATGCTTGTTCAATGCAACATCTGCGTTTTTCAGCAATGCTGCGTTGCCGTAAACAACAGAAAATGGTTTCGCTCTCTTCAACTTACCTCGTGCTTTCCGAGATGAAGCGCACCATGAAGTGCAACTATGAACCATTTCACGCGAATGGTTTCGTGCAACTCCGTCAACGTATGTCGACGCGGATCTGCGAAGCGAGTTCACTTGTCGGTTTTTATTGAAACGCCAGGCGCGCGTCTAATGCGTGTCTAGTGCATGCCAGTTGGTACAAATACATGTGGGTATGCACGTATACAGAGCAGCTGTAGGTTGTAATCAACGCACCTTCAGAAACATTTCACTCTTGACCAGTTCCCGCTTGAGCCGAAACGCGCTGCTTCGAGACACCTCACCAGTAGAACTCTCACTTTTCAGGAAGTTCCCAGCACCGCATCAGAATCACTTGGCATCACGATTGTCCAAATGGGCACATTTAAAAAAAACGTCATCGCAGTGCTGCTGGACGAGTGTTCGTACCAGTCTGGTCGTAGTTTCTTTTCTTGCGTGTGCACAAGCCGGTTGTAATCAATCGTCACAACGTCACGCCCTATGGCCACTTACAGGATCCAGCAAGAAGCACGTTCACTGTGTCACAGCACGAACAAAACACAATCGGAGAAGTGGACTAGTTAGAACTGGACGAAATACCGCGGCCGTGGAACTACGATGTACTACGCGAGGCGCCATGGCTAGTGGTGTAAAGTATAGAACTGCACAACGTTGCCGGTTGAGTAACGCACATCCCTCTTGCTCCTGTGTTGTGCCGTTTATGTTCATAAACGTAACTGTTTATTCTACGTCTTATTTCGTTCCATTTTGTTTCATTTACATCTATTCACCGTAGCAACGGAACCCAAACACTCGCTTTTGGATGAAAGTTTTAAACCTTCTAGGGGGCGCTTCAGGAACATAGGCGAAGAGGAAAGGGAAAGGTGTCGCTACCTTGAAAACTTGTTTCATCTAGGGACTTTAGTCGCCACAACACTCCCGCCGCACCATCAACCTCCTCCCTTATCAACCCCTCTTTCACGGCGCCGCTCTATGCGTGCCGCGTGGTTGATATCGCGTAATAACCCGGTTTTGTCACATTTGGAAACCGTAGCCCACGTGCCGGATGTGCTTTGCGGAATTACGGTCCTCAGTCCGGCGAGCCATCTATCGGCATGCCACAAACGAGAACATTGTCGGTCCCTCCCCGCCGAGCGCTCGCTCGGCGGCGTTCGTTCACCTAAACTATTCTTGCACTGTGCTTTTCACAATCGGTCGATCCAATCAGAAGACTTACCCCCGTATTCAGAAACGCTGTTTGACTTGAACTTGACTAGCTACCGACTTCAATGCAGCACAAACGCGTTCAAAACGCGCTGTCTTTAGGCGGTGCCAAGACAGCAGAAACGTACAAATGCGTTTCAAATGCGCTGCATTGAAGGCGGTTTCAAGTCAAGTTCAAGTGAAAGAGCGTTGCTGAATACGAAGGTTACTCCGGATTTGCAGGTGGTGCTTGGGAAAACAACGGCACCCACCAATGATTTACCTTCTGCAATGATGACTTCGTGAAGATTATTCGTCTTTGAAGATTCAATTATGTCGCCGTGGATGAAAGGAATGACGACGGCTTCTATCTGCACTAATTATAACAGCAATTACAGAAATAAAACAATTACAACCACTGTAAATAGCCGATCGAGTCAAATGGGTGAATTGCAGTTTTTCCTACGAATAGTCTATAGCCACTTTGAAATTTTCCAAAGGCGGCCACTGGCTATCACCGCGGAGCAATGAAATCTGGCTGATTTAGCTCGCGAAACCGAAACCGGTGCACCAAACAGCACATCTGCCATTCACTTCAAAAACACCCTCGATGATCAGTTAACGGTTTTAAATTGTGTGAAAAGTTAACATTTTGATTTAAATAATTACTCGCAAATAATGTTTGTGCATATCTTAAAATACGTTCTGCCAAACTAAAGGGTTAATGCCGCAGCTATATCATGTGGATTCCTCCTTTCAGTATTTTTTCAAACATACGGTATATGAGACCTGGGTTTGCCTCAGGCCCGGGCCTGACCCGAGTACGAAGCTCATGGGCCCGAGCCCTGCCCGATCCAACAATGCCTTACCCGGCCCAGCCCGCGGTTCGGGTAGGGTCCGGGCCCGTGCAGTGCTCTACTTTAAATTACTTCTTTCGTTGTGAGCAGTCAAAGTGCTGCCATCTTCAGGCGCGAGGATCCATGCCTTCAAAAGTGGCTCCCGAAGACGCTGAGATCGAGTGGGTAATTTAGCCATTAATCACTTAATATGAAATCAGAAACGCTCCTTGTGGCTTGATTGGGGAAGTAGGAAAGACAGCGTATCTCGGATGTTAGTTGCCAGTTGAGTTTGTGCTAAAGCACTCAGTTTAAGTTCTACTTCTTTTTGTTCGATGTCTATATACGCTCGCAATTCTTTAAATAATTTTCACGCTTGCACTCGTAAAAATGGGCACACGCCTCGCGGATTCACCAGGTGGTCGAAATTTCCGGAGCCCTTCACTACGGCGTCTCTCATAACCATATGGTGCTTTCGGGACGTTGAACACCACATATCTATCTATTTATCGCGAATTCACAAGATAGAACTGACGCTGAAGATCAATGTTCATTCTACATTGATAATGAGAGCTTGAACAATGTCTGCTTGCGTTTGGTGGCGATAGTACCGTTTGATGGACGCACGTTATGCTGACGCCTGGTGGCGCATCTCCAGGCGACTGACGTGTGACGTCGATGATCAAGTTTAAAACTTTCTGGTTGCTGACGTTGTAAGATAAACCCGGGCACAGCATACGGGGAATCCCGCGCAAGGATGACGTCCACAAGCATATTATTACTATTACTCAATATGCACTCACTGAAGCTCTCGTCATTTGAGAAAAATGGCAAGGAGTGCCCTCTTCTGCGTTTGGGTAACGTATACCCTTTTCATGCATACCCTACCACACAGCACTTCAGGAACGCGAGAGGCAGAGGTCATACGTAGCTTGAGCCGTGAACTTGCGAAGGCGTTACACTGCCCGCTAGCGTCTATCACTGCCACAAAACACTTAGAATAGAGTGGTAATCGGGGAGCCAACATCCGCTGCGCTGAGACTACCGAAGAGTGCTCTGTCGGCGATCATTAGTGCCATAACGCAACACTTCACTTCACCACTCCAAAATGGTGACACCCCCCCCCCCCCCCGCCAACAAAGGTCACTGTGAAATGGAGATTAGAAACATAAGAAGCACGTTTGCCAAGGCCCATGCATGTGCGTCCGCGTGGCGATGGTAAAAGCGCCCGGCTCCCATCGTCGCTGACCAAGAGGTCATGGGTACGACTCCGAGGTCACCCAAATTAAGTTAACAATTTTTTCTGCTGTTTTTCTTTGTGATTTGTTCATGTCCTTTTTACCAACGTCACATCCATTACAGAAATTGAATTCTTGGTGAATCCCAGCATATGGTATTTTGTGTAAAAAGCGAAAATTATCCTGCTTTTTGTAAGCGTAAGCATATGCAGACTCGTCGAAAATCAACCCGAGCTGTTGACTGCGTGCGACACGTTGTGCCATCAAATGTTTTGCTGCCATATTCTTCACAAGCGCCCTAGTGAAGTAATTGTGACCGTCTAAGGCCTATTGGCCACGATATCAAGCAGAGTCGCCACCTGGTGGCAACTGGCCGAAACGGCGAAGTGTGGATTGCTCCTTCGTCGTCTGCTAGCCACGTCGTGTTTCTATGTGCGTGTACGTCGATCATGCACGTTCTCAAAGTGTGGTTTGTCCAGTCATATCAGCGCGAGTGTAACTGTTTCTACGTATGCCTGAAACAACGTACGAAAGCATTTAGTCTTGCTCGGCTGCTAATGCATTGAGATAAGATCGGCGAGTGCAACTTTCCAGAGTGCTGTTTATTGTCGTCGTACCCTCCATTCACCAGAATGATTTCAGAGTGGGTGCCGCTTTCTGTTTCATGTGCTCTTGGCATCCTCCCAAACATGAGGACTATCAAATGGTGTGTGAATGCAGCGTTTTATATCAACTCCGTTGTACCAAAAAAAAACAACAAAAAACAGGCTCTGGGTCATGCACTTGTGCCCTGTTGGTAGGTGTACAACTACGACACTGTAGTTTATCGATGAAGCGAGGAGCCTTGGCTGTGTTTATCTGGCCGTGGTACCACTAATATAAATAATACTATCACACAAACTGTGATACTTCGGTACTTACACTGTACTTAAAACAGAGTTACCGTGCGCAACTGTGTGCTTAAATGTGAGAACGCTTTAAAGAGCCTAGGCGTGTAAAATTAATTCAGACGGCATGCCTTATATATAATGTATAGTTTCATAGAAATTTTCATCTTTTTTAGATTGTTTTCAGCGCGGAAATGTCGTAGGCCCGTGTGCTCAGATTTGGGTGCACGGTAAAGAACCCCAGGTGGTCTAAATTTCCGGAGCCCTCCACTACGGCGTCTCTCATAATCATATGGTGGTTTTGGGACGTTAAACCCCACAAATCAGATTGTTTTCAGCGTTTGTGTGGAATCGTTAGTGACCGAACGAAGGCAGTGGTAATACCTTGCCGAAAAAAAAAACATGCTTGCCTCATCAACCAGGCTTGTTGTAATGCCCGTAATCCATTGATGAAAGCTTTCCGCTGAACTCATATATAAGATCTTTACTGGTGCAAGAACATGTACGTACACGTGGTAAACGCAGTGTAGCGCAAAGCGCCGTCAGCCACTAAGCTTTCCTGACTAGACTTATCGGCTGTCCAACATTTTATCGTGAACAGAATGAGAGAAAAAAAATCATATGCGTATAAGGTGCGAACGGTGGTACTTAACTAATCACAGAGATATGCGGCCTTTCTACGATCTTCCTTTCTCTATTTTTGTAATATGCAGATGACAAAGATGTAAATAAGTAGTTCAATCACGCTACTTCAGTGCGTAGAAGGCGGAACACAAGCTAGCCACGTACTACGAACACAGCAAAGGCGTAATTTAGGGCGAAAGCGTGAAGAGGATCACCCAGGGCGAGCATCCCTATGAAAGACAGAATGCGCTTTACTCGCGGGTAATGTTAACGTTGTGTAGGCTTCGTGCACCGATTCAGTATAGAAGAGTGTAGATATTAACAGTAAACTGTAGTCAACGCATTTTATCCGCTGACAGTTTGCTCAGACCGCACGCAACGGAGTGCCGCTGCGTGTATTTGTATACGCGCCGCCGACCGCCTATCTACACTTGCGCGGGGACGGTGCTGCCACCTATAGCCCGATCTCGCCGCAGCTTTCATTTGTTTCAAAGAAATGTAGCCAGTTGACAGCACTGAGTAGTGTATAATTTTAGCTTAGGTCGTGTATGGCAGTAACTCAGCGTCCATAGTCGCATCTTTTCCGAAGCGCCACTTGTACGGGTCCACACCACAGCACGTGGCAAATTTTGCTTCATACCATGCTCTGGTGGACCCCACAAGCACGTCGAAACCGCAACAAAATCCTATGTTTGTCACAAATGTTACGCGGGAAAACGCCGTCGGAAAACGCACTGATGATACGTTCACTGCCTTTGCAACTGCTCGGAAGTGCCCTGTAAAGGCGACGACAGCCGAACGAAGGTCAGGCACCCCGAATGTGGCGTCCCGTGAAAACCATGTATACGTAGGACAAGCCACGTTAGCATGGGAACTCCTCATACTTTTACACTTTCCACCATTTAGTACCACGCGGCATGTATATATACGATACCACTTTGTTACCGAGATCCGCCTGAGTTGATAAACTATCTGAGCGATCAGTTCCTGTAAGACGCAATCACCACTGACAAACATTCGCATTCAATTTAGCGTATCGCTCAAACGACAATACGGTGAAAAGTGAGTGCCTTTTTGCGTGAAGATAATCAACTTGAGGCGACCTAGAGTGCCCAGTAGATAGTCGTCAACTATCGTATAGCGACAGAAAGGCTACTATAGGAGCTTCGATGACCGATCATATGTAGTGACGAGATTAGGAAACATCCAGGCACAGGGAACAGTCCCCTAGCTGATGTGGTACAAATAATTATTGATTGATATGTGGGGTTTAACGTCCCAAAACCACCGTATGATTATGAGAGACGCCTTAGTGGAGGGCTCCGGAAATTTTGATCACCAGGAGTTCCTTAACGTGCACCCAAATCTGAGCACACGGGCCCACAACATTTCGCCTCCATCGGAAATGCAGCCGCCGCAGCCGGGATACGAACCCGCGACCTGCGGGTCAGCAGCCGAGTACCTTAGTCACTAGACCACCGCAGCGGGGCGACAAAGGATTATTAGAAGTAGCCTTTGCTCTGCCGTGGAGTGAGTACAATAATACCAGTATTCGCATCCTCATTTCTATTTCAAACGTGTTCGCTGGAGCGATCCAGCACTTGTGAAGAGTACCGGAAACTGCATGCACCTCTACGATGCATGTATTGCTTTCAATAAGTGCTGCTCTCCGTGATGGAAGCGACATTTTGTTTGCTTCTTTAGCCGTTTCCAGAGCATACAAAATACTGCTTTGGAGCAGCCATAAGTGTTTTTGAATCAGCAAAAAAAAATGCTATTTTGGAGAAGCAATAGGTGTTTTTAGAGCATTAGACAAAAATATTCCGTGCGAATCTTGGATCAGCGCCAAGTACAGAAGTGTGGAAATACAAGTAAGGAAGGACTGAGGAAGCGAACACCATGTGCTCGCATTCGTCTTTGTTTCGCTTCTTCGGCCATTCCTTGTCTGCATTTCCGCCCTTCAACCGAACTCGCTCGACGCCTGCGCAGCCCGACCCGCTAGCGTTTACACGAACCTGACGGCCGGCTTTGCGCTCGGTATGCATGTTTTATCGGGTTAATGTAACCGTAGCTTGAGAATGGCGTGTATATATAAATTAAGCGATGAAAATGACTTGCAATTAACATTTATTTCATCCAGTTCAACAGTTCGCCGTAACATTTATACCAAGCTGCAGAAACGGTTTAGCGTTTCGTCTAATACCAGCACTGGCGTTATGCACTATAGGGCACCTGCACTTCAAACCCTGAGAACATGTCAACACCTGTGGAACCATGTACACCGAACGGTCAAGATCACAGCGGGCCCGCAGAATGCCGTGTCGAAACTCCGGGAAACACACTACTTCATACTCACGGACAACTTTTTTTGGCAATGAAGGATAAGCTACGGGGGCGGAGCTTCCGTTCATACTACGCGAAGTGGACCGGTATGGTTTGATTGATATGCGGGGTTTAACGTCCCAAAACCACCACATGATTATGAGAGACGCCGTAGTTCTAGAAATTTCGAACACCTGGAGTTCTTTAACGTGCGCCCAAATCTGAGTACACGGGCCTACAGCATTTTCGCCTCCGATATGGAAAGTGGTGGCTGTGCGCGATTAGCGTTTCATATCGACGCAAACGCCGCTTGGCGTTCGAGGTAAACTTAAAAGGCGCGGCTTTCTCGCGCGTTTAAAAACGCCAAGTGACAATGAATAAATTAAAACAAACACGAATATCTTACTCGTGTGAGCTGCATCCTGTGTCAAAGTACATGCAAAAAATGAAGGCACTATTTTTCATATCTCACGTATAAAATGAGGACACAATTTTGGGACATTTATCAGCAGTAGAATAAGCGCCATTTGGCTCTGTAGCCCTCACTAGATTGCCAAGAAAAGTTGTCTTCGAGCATGGAAGGGCGGAAGACGGTACGTGTGAGGTGCCAAATTTTATTGCACAGCTCGTCGGCGAACACTCCTAAATGTTTATTTACAACGACGAGATCACGCAGCACATGGCACAAATACAGTTGATCCAGGAAACAAATCTGAATTGGCAAAAATGCACCTGAGGGCGCGGTTTCAAATGTTATGTCAACACTATCCAAGCGCAACGCTCCGACACTGGTAAGCAGCTTTTCTTCTTCACAAAAACTTGCTCAGCATCGCATGAACTTCGGCAGCTGATGTTCTTTTGTCAGGGTCTTGCACAGAACAATTGCGAACCACCTCTCTGAGCTGAAACAGAAGACAAAGTAGGAGTTATAGAAACAAGACTTTGATCTTCACAACATGTAAAATACCCAAATCAACAAGGCCAAGATTCGAAGAACAAAAAATCAAGCTGACACATAAGACACAACTTGCAAACTTATATAATACATAAGATAAATTTGCCAGCTTTTTGAGTGATGATCTGGTACCATGTACTAGGTCGTACAAGTTTTCCTCACACGCTCCAGAAAAATGTCGTAACTCTTAGTTATTTTCATTTGTGACGAGGTTTATTAGTCGATAACGACAATGGCAAGACAGCGTGAAGAACCGTCCAGCAGAGATCAGCACAGCAGCGAGCCGAAGCACGAGCCGAGAGAGCCGGGCGTTGGCGATGCTGCTCGCCGCAGGCACATCTTCACAATCGCCCCCGCTGAAAAAGGAGCCATCCTGGCGACTTAAGAAGTATCAGGCAGAGGCTCATGGTGTGGTTTCAGTCGGGAAACATGGACGATGTCACGTGCGCGCCGGCGCATGTCGTCCGATCTGGAAACTGGCTCAATTAGGAAATTGACTGGAGAGGTTTTCTCCAAAACGGTGTAAGGCCCCTCGTACCGGGGGACAAGTTTCGAGGAGAGTCCCGGTGTTTGGTGTGGAATGGCGAGCCACACAAGAGACCCTGGGGCATAGCTGGGATCTGAAAGGGCGGCGCTAAGGTGTTCTTTCTGGCGTTGCTGCTCTTTTGAGGTGAACGCACGGGCGAGCTGGCGGCACTCTTCGGCTTGCCGAGAAGCATCGGAGACAGGTGGGCACTCGGAAGCATCAGGACGGTAGGGTAGTGGGGTGTCGATTGTATGGGAAGGCTCGCGTCCATACAGAAGAAGGAAACGTGAGAATCCCGTGGTGGTTTGAACTGCGGTGTTATATGCGAATGTGACGTATGTGAGAACACGGTCCCAGTTGCTATGATCAGATGCTACGTACATTGAGAGCATATCACCACGCGTGCGGTTGAACCGTTCCGTTAGCCCGTTAGTCTGCGGGTGGTATGCTGTCGTTTTCCGATGAATGACGTGGCATTCCGAAAGCAGAGTTTCGACGACCTCGGAGAGGAAGGCGCGACCTCTGTCCTAAGGAGCTCTCGAGGTGGACCATGTCGAAGGATAAAGCGACGTAAAATGAACGAGGCGACATCCTGAGCTGTAGCGCTCGGCAAAGCGGCTGTTTCGGCGTAGCGTGTCAGGTGGTCAACTGCCACTATAATCCACCGATTACCATTTGATGTCAATGGAAGGGGGCCGTAGAGGTCAACGCCGACACGATCAAATGCCTTGGCAGGGCATAGAAATGGCTGCAATGCACCAGTCGCTCGTGGCGCTGTTGACTTGCGTCGCTGGCAGTCAGGACAGCACCGCACGAATTTGCGTACAAAATTGTACATGCCACGCCAGTAATAGCGATGGCGAAGGCGTTCATATGTTTTGAAAACCCCGGCGTGGCCACATTGCAGATCGTCGTGAAGAGAGGCACATACTTGTGATCGTAAAGTGCGTGGAATGACCAGTAGCCACCGGCGGCCATCTGGAGCGTAGTTGCGTCAATGAAGGAGTTGATCGCGCATGGCGAAATGGAAAGCTTGACGTCGGAGGGATCGAGATACTGGAAAGTTGGGCGTGCCAGATAGATATTCGATAAGAGATGCGATCCACGGGTCACGACGTTGTTCGGTGGCAATCGAGTCGAGATTTAGCGATGACAAGGTTTCGAGGCGAGTGTTTCCGCACGTCGGATCTGGTGATAAAGGTGAGCGGGACAGGGCATCAGCGTCAGAGTGTTTGCGTCCGCAGCGGTATACGACGCGAATGTCGTACTTCTGGATGCGGAGTGCCCATCGCGCAAGGCGGCCAGAAGGGTCTTTCAAAGTGGAGAGCCAGCAAAGCACGTGGTGATCAGTTACTAGATCGAACGGGCGGCCGTATAAGTATGGCCGAAATTTTCCAAGCGCCCACACCAGAGCCAAACACTCTTTTTCTGTCACGCTGTAATTAGTTTCGGCTTTCGTCAGAGTGCGGCTAGCGTAGGCTACAACGTATTCTGAATAGCCGGGCTTTCGTTGAGCGAGGACAGCGCCTAGCCCGACGCCGCTGGCGTCGGTGTGCACTTCGGTAGGAGCCGTCGGGTCGAAGTGGCGAAGAATAGGTGGGGAGGTGAGCAGACAGCGTAGAGTAGTGAAGGCAACGTCACATGCAGGGTACCAGGAGGAGAGGTTCACGTCACCGCGAAGAAGCTGGGTTAATGGTGACATGATAGATGCAAAATTGCGAACAAAGCGCCGGAAATACGAGCATAGGCCCACAAAACTGCGAAGTTCTTTCATGGTCGTCGGCTTGGAAAATTCTGCGACTGCTCGAAGTTTTGCCGGGTCAGGTAATACGCCGTGTTTGGACACGATGTGGCCTAGTATGACGAGCTCGCGTGCAGCGAAGCGGCATTTTTTCAGGTTAAGCTGCAGGCCAGCGTTGGTCAGGCAAGTCAAAACGTGCCTGAGGCGAAGGAGGTGCGTTGGAAAATCATGGGAGAAAACCACGACATCGTCGAGGTAACAGAGGCACATATTCCACTTGAGGCCACGTAGCGTATTATCCATAAGACGTTCAAATGTGGCAGGCGCGTTACAAAGCCCAAAGGGCATGACGTTAAACTCGTATAGCCCGTCTGGTGTAATAAATGCCGTTTTTTGGCGATCGGCTTCAGCCATTGGGACTTGCCAGTAGCCAGACCGCAAATCTAGCGACGAGAAAAATTCCGCTCCATGAAGGGTGTCGATGGCGTCATCAATGCGCGGCAAAGGATAGACGTCCTTGCGGGTTATCTTGTTTAAACGACGATAGTCCACGCAAAATCAGATAGATCCGTCTTTCTTACGCACGAGGACGACAGGAGACGCCCAGGGACTGTGAGATGGTCGAATGACGTCTCTACGAAGCATATCTTCGACTTGATCGTTGATTACGCGGCGCTCTTCAGCGGAGACACGGTATGGTCTTTGACGCAGTGGCTGGTGTAGGCCGATGTCAACATGATGTTTGACTTGTGACGTGTGGCCCAGTTGAGGCTGCGACACATCGAAAGAACTCCTGAACTCTTGCAGAAGATCCAGCAGGTCGGCATGTTCGGTGGGAGTGAGAGTGTCGGCAATGGCGCTATAAAACGTATCCTTGGACGACTCCTCGAGTGCCGACAGTGATTTTGGGTGGTCGCCGTAGTCATCCGGGACATCAACCAAAGCCGAAGGTTCGAGATCCTGCACGCGGCCGAGACATTCCCCCGAAAGCAAAGTGACAGGTGTGGAAAGCGGATTGCTTACGAACATATTGCTTCTTCCGGCGGCAAGGTCAATTGTTGCGAAAGGCAGCGGCAGAGCTCGACGACTCTTGAAGATGTCGGAAGGCATAAAAAGGCATGTAGCGTCAGTGTAGGCGTTGCATGAAACGGGAACAAGGGCAAAATTTCCAGGTAGAATATCGGTATTTTCATGAACGAGCAAGTTCGCCGGCTGATGAAGAGCGTCTAGTAATGGGACATCACACAAGGGTGAAAACTCAACTTCGGCGCGAGCGCAGTCGATGACGGCATTATGGCGAGATAGGAAGTCCCACCCGAGGATGACGTCATGCGAACAAACAGCGAGAACAATAAATTCCACGATGTAAAGATTCCGTTCGATGGACACTCTTGCAGTGCAGGCTGCGAGAGGCGTTACTTGCTGTGCACTTGCGGTGTGGAGCGATAGTCCCGAAAGCGGCGTCCTGACTTTGCGCAATAAACGGCAGAGATTAGCGGCAATAACAGAAACAGCTGCACCGATGTCCACAAGGGCGAAAGTACAATAACCTTCAACAGTTACTGCGACCACGTTAGCAGGAGAGAGGCGAGGGCTTCGACAGTTCGAAAACGGCGCAGTTCTTGCCTCATGAACTGCGGTGCTTAGTTTTCCTGTTCGGAAGGTCCGGGCCGGCGACGCATGGGGGAGGGCGATCGCCGACGATGAGACGGTGCGCGCTGCGGCTGGAAGTCGAGGTGGTCAGTAGGGGCATAGCGAGGAACGAGACCGGCCCGTATTGGTCGAAGGGTTGGCTGCCGGGTTGCGACGACCGGACATAGTTGCCGAACGTCTGAGGTCGACAGCGGCAGTAGCGATTGATTTGATTGATTTGTGGGGTTTAACGTCCCAAAACCACTATTTGATTATGAGAGACGCCGTAGTGGAGGGCTCCGGAAATTTTGACCACCTGGGGTTCTTTAATGTGCACCCAAATCTGAGTACACGGGCCTACAACATTTCCGCCTCCATCGAAAATGCAGCTGCCACAGCCGGGATTTGATCCCGCGACCTGCGGGTCAGCAGCCGAGTACCTTAGCCACTAGACCACCGTGGCGGGGCAGCAGCGGCAGTAGCGGGCAACGTGTCCGGGAGTGAAGCAGGCGTAGCAAATCGGTCGGTTATCGGGCGTCCTCCATGGATTGGCGACTGGTGGTGCCGCCCAAGGTGTAGTATAAGCAGCCGGGTGTGCGCGCTGTGAGCGCGTGGTGTAGGGTGGTTGCGGAAGCCTACGCACAGCGTCTGCATATGTGAGCGGGGCGCCTACGGGCTGCATCTCTTGCGAAAAGGCGACAGGAGGAGCCACAGGCTGCGCTATATACGTTAGGGGCACGGCTACGGGTTGAATCGCTGGCGGATAGGCCACAGGGGCACCTACCGGCTGTGCGACACGCGGGCAGTGGACACGGCTAGATAGAGGCGGCTCGTAGTGCGCAAGGGGAACAGCTTGTGCAACCTCTTCCGATATAGCATTGCGAAGCGGGGCGGGTAGACGGGTGGTGGTCTCGTGAG
Organism: Rhipicephalus annulatus; assembly: GCA_013436015.1. Taxonomy (NCBI): domain Eukaryota; kingdom Metazoa; phylum Arthropoda; class Arachnida; order Ixodida; family Ixodidae; genus Rhipicephalus; species Rhipicephalus annulatus. The sequence goes on along the minus strand of WOVY01010105.1, from coordinate 227,410 downwards.
CAAAAGGCACTAGAGAAAGTTGGCGAGCGACTTTCTCACGGACGAAGGCTCGGACTTGCTGAAGCAATGGTGAATTGTCAGGCATGGTGTCGAAACTGGACAGCGACTCACCACCACGCTGAGGTTGTCGAGTCAGAGAGCGTTGCTTATTCAACTCGTCGTAGCTCTGACATAAGCTGAAGACTTCAGAAACTGTGCTCGGATTTCTAGCCAAGACCATTTGAAATGCGCCATCGTCGATGCCCTTCAGGATGTGTTTGACCTTGTCCGACTCGGGCATGGTGTCATTCGCGCGCCGACAAAGGTCGACGGCATCCTCAATATAGCTGGTGAAATTTTCGCCAGTCTGCTGAGAGCGGACGCGCAAGCGCTGTTCTGCCCGCTGCTTGCGGACAGCCGGCCGACCAAACATTTCAGCACATGACGTCTTGAAGACGCTCCATGTGGGGATGTTGTGTTTGTGGTTGTTAAACCACAATTCTGCGACGCCGGTGAGATAAAATATGACATAGCCGAGCTTGTCGGCTTCATCCCACTTATTACTGGCGCTCACCAGCTCGTAGTGCTCAAGCCAGTCTTCCACGTCGGTCCCATCCGCACCGCTGAAGACCTTCGGGTCCCGTAGCCTAGGATGGCCGGGGCAGTTGAACTGGGGCGACGATGCCGATGGTTGGCGTTGTCAGTCATGGCGGGCGGTAGCGTGCGGCTTCGCAGCTCCAGGGTGTAGCGACGGAGATGAACAGCACTCTCCACCAAATGTGACGAGGTTTATTAGTCGATAACGACAACGGCAAGACAGCGTGAAGAACCATCCAGCAGAGATCAGCACAGCAGCGAGCCGAAGCACGAGCCGAGAGAGCCGGGCGTTGGCGATGCTGCTCGCCGCAGGCACATCTTCTTCACACATTTATTTATTATATCGCCTTTTCCTCGCCCCGAATTGTGTGAACGTTAATTCAAGGCGGGGATGAAGGGCAAAATCAAATGAAGATCGTTTCTGACCATTATATGTCATAACTCTTGGAAAAAGTATCAACCAAATAGCTCCAAGCACACTCCCCCACTCGAATTCACCTTCTCCCAACATAAATTTGTACGTTGCTGTCATGACGTCTTTTTATTTACTGATCTTGAACTGTAAACTAGTATAGACCTATTCCATGTTTGTAAACATGGTAGACGCCGAGTGACGTCACGGCACCTTGGCTCCGCCTAGTCTTCCCAGCTGAAAGCACGACACCAGCTTCTATGACCACGTGACGACAAGCACAGCAAGGTGCGCAGGCTGCTTCCGAGAAAAGCGCGTCGAGACGCCTTTCGCATGTTTACAAGCGGCGGGCGCAACAGAGTAAGTTGCCGTGGCTGTAGAGCTGTTCTGAAATGAACATATGAGCTATGTTGACGTGTAGCTCTAGCTTTCAAAACCTCATCGAAACATATCAGGTATTTCATCTGCGGCAATGTAGCTCTTTTGCGAAATGTCATCGTCGTTGCTGCAGCCTACATCAAACGTGCACATTTTAATTTGTACTAATGCAAGGACAGACCTATCTCAGCAAGAGGCTCTTAAGTGCAATATGCGAATGCGCGGTAAAAATACGTGGCCATGAATCATTACGGTATATCTTCGCATATAATAATGAACCGGAGAAGTTATCCATGCAAATGACCAGAGCAACCATGGCGATACCTTCATCCGCAATACGCTTGCGATAATGCTTCAAAAACATGCTGTGGACAATACGGTTCCGCACTTGTAAGGTCCGCGGATCAATTCGCACGCTCAAGCCTACGCCGCGATATTCGGACGACTGAGCAAGTTTCTCGCGTGATCTTTTTCTGTGAACTGCACAGACGTGAAAATCTAGTGAAGCGCACCAGAGCCAGAACAGCCCTCTCCAATACACTTGTGTCAGGTGTGTCATCGCAGCCGCATATAATCAGAAAAAAAGCATAGTCTAACTCATCCTTTCGTTCGCTGTTACTTCGATGAGCCGTACCCACGCAGAAAGAAACACATGCTCGATCGCTGGCTCGATGACCGAGTGACACCTTTAGTTCATGCGAGTATAATGATATCGTTTTGACGTGTCGAAGACTTTTGCAGTTATATCAACAATGGCATCATGAAAACTGATTCGCATATGACAATGCTATCCAGAACGTTAACGTGCTTTGAGGTAAACGGGCTCGATACTCCTTGCTGGACTCGAAAATGTTGTAGGCCCATGTGCTCAGATTTGGGTGCAGAGTTAAAGAACCCCAGGTGGTCGGAATTTCCGGAGCTTTCTACTACGGCGTCTCTCATAATAGTATGGTGGTTTTGGGACGTTAAACCCCACATATCGATAAATCATTCTTACTGTATTTTTGCTTACCCTTCTCGCATTCATACGCATGGCGAAAGGGGAATGGCTTGATATACATGCACATCTGTTCAATCTACCGCCGCTAGTGACGTCACAAAGGAAAGCTGATGCATGTGCCCCCCCCCCTGTCTGATTCGTGTGAACCCCCCCCCCCCCCGAAAAAAATTTCTGGCTACACCCCTAGTTTTGTCGCACAGGCTTCAAACGATGCTGCTTCACTCTTCATTACGCGTACATTTCTTTAAAAAAAGATCGTTTTCATAACGTTAATATTTGTATCTTTATATTTTCGTTAACTTTCGAGAATGACAAGGGACGAAATTGGTCCCTTCGTGCTGAATAACATCGATATTTTTTTTTGCAGTGAATAAAAAAAAACGGAGCTCACTTTCGGGCTGTTGGATGGTATGCGCACACAATATAAAATAATCAGGGTGGCTTGGGCACAAAATATGAAATAATCAAACATAAAAAATATAAACTTTCAAACCCGTACGTGTCGATCTCTCGTGAAAACACCCCACTAGCTGTAGCTCATAAAACAAACACACGGCATAAGTACTGATGCCCAAGTTTTCACAGAATGTTGCACATATTTCTGTACATATTACTCCCTAGGGGCGTTTTGGACTCCCCAGTTAGATTATGATGATGAAATAAACGTTCATTGTCCCAAAACAGTGTTGCCGAGCTCGTGAGCTCGGGGTCACTCTAGCTGGGAGGTTCCCTCATTCCAAGAATCCTCTGGCGGCAATCACCTCCCTTGTAAGAAAGCCTTTTTTTTTCTTTAATGCCACGCCGCGGTGGTCTAGTGGCTAAGGTACTCGGCTGCTGACTCGCAGGTCGCGGGATCGAATCTCGGCTGCGGCGGCTGCATTTCCGATGGAGGCGGAAATGTTGTAGGCCCATGTGCTCAGATTTGGGTGCACGTTAAAGAACCCCGGGTGGTCGAAATTTCCGGAGCCCTCCCCTACGGCGTCTCATAATCATATGGTGGTTTTGGGACGTTAAACCCCACATATCAATCAATCAATCTAAGTTTTTTTAATGCGTAAGCATCTCTACGGCGACTGAACGAAAAAACTGTCTGTACGTCCGTCTGTCACAGTTGCTATAAAAGTTAATTTATAAAACAAAAACTTTCTTGGCAATGCAGAGTTTCGAACAAGGCCGAGTGTACCCTAAGCACATTTTCTGAACCGTAACGGTGGTACAAAACAAATTTAGAGCAACGTTTCAGCCTTTCTACGAAGGCTTCGTTCAAAAGACATATCGTCGTTGAGGAGGCGATGAAATAATAGCCCTCCCTAGAACGGCACGTAAAGCCTGCATGGAGGACCTTGCATATCAGGAAAATTCGGATTTTACGAAAATTTAATGCCATTCTCTTCCACCATCACGCATTCCATTCGCTGGGTTACTGCGCACTAAGGCGACGCGAAACCCACGAACGGATGTCCAAGATGAGCACTCTGATTATATTTTTAAATTATTCTCAAGAATGCATATAATTGCCCCAAATAAGCACTGTTATGTGCGAATTGCCAAGATAAGTTTTATTTTGTAGTTTGCTTCAGAAAGGGCAAAGTTAACTACCCCACAGCTCCTCATTTTAGTATGACTTCTTTCATCGACTAAGATATATTAGTGGAGTTTTGTGGCGCCAGGAAAATGGGTGGCCAAAGAGCACCATGTCTTTGATGCGATGTAATTGATGACCAATGATTGCGATGACAAGGTGCATTACGGTTGTATAAAGGCCTAAAATCATGTGCTACATAAAAGTGAAAATGTGCAAATAAGGTATAAAATTATGACAGTTATATGCAATTTGATATATGGGTGTGAAATGAATTTACAAGTGACCATGATATCTACAAATGAGCGATTGTAAAATAGCATGAATGTCTCCTCAGCCCCTTTGAGACCAAAGGGTGAGAGGCAGGTGCTTCTCAGAGTAGCTACCGCAGCAACAACCTCTGCGGAGAGGTTACGCTACGGATTCTTCTTGTATGTGATGCTGAAGCTTTGAATTTCATTTAAAAATGCAAATAATGAGTGATATTTATAAAGTGGTTTTGTGCCAATGAGCATCCCAGAATGAAGTAGAATGTGTCCATGGTAAGCTAACGAAAATGCTTTTTTCTAATACATAGAGCCTAAATTACTCCATTGGATGAGGATGTGGTTGACGGTGAGAGATTCACCACATCTATCACACAAAGGTGATCACCACTGCACAAAAGGTATGAGTGTGTGCTGTGTGTATGCCCTGTTCGTAGCCTTTAAGTGTAACTTCTGTGTGGCGTGATTTCGATACTGGCAGCCAATTACCAAGGGACGGCTTGATAACATGTAATTTATTTTCTGTGTGACTATACCATGTGCTGTGCTAAAAAGCTCTGAGCTATCGTTTAAGATATAATTTTAGGTCAAGAGCAGGGATAGCTACGGATGTGTTAACAGCGCTGTCGTGGACAGATGCGGCTAGTTGGCCCGCCATGACGTTACCTACAACATGCTGTTTATACTTGTACACTGTGCATAGTAGTGAATAAAGCGAGACAAGGACAGGGTTTTTGTGTTTCTTAAGAGTCTTCAAAGCTTTTACGATGCTTAGAGAAGCTGTGTAAATTACTGCCTTTTGTAGCTTTAATTCTTTAATGTGTTAACGGCCGCAAGTATCGCGAAAGCTTCTGCGGTGAAAATGCTTGTGTCAGGATGCACAGCGTCGGCATCCGAAAAGGATGGACCGACCGCTGCGTACGACACAAAGTGTAAAACTTTGAGGCATCAGTAAAGAATTCAGGACAAGTGTTTTCATGTTGCAGTTCCATGAAGTATGTGTGGATGTGCATAATGAGTGCGTGCTTTGTTAGCTCTAAGAAAAACACATCGCAGTCTATCGTCTGCCACTGCCATGGTGGCAGGCACGCTGCAGGAGCCATCAAAAGGTGTTCAAGTGGCGCACCGGTATCCTGAGCAAGGCCCTTCACACGAAGCGATAGGGTTGTCGCAATGAATACCGGTTGTAGAACCATGGAGAACTCGACATATCATCAATAGTTGAATATGTAGGGTGTTCTTTGTCTGCATTCATTTTGAAATGATACAGCAAAGGCATGCAAGATCTCTGAAGCTGCAACGACCACTCGTTCGATTCTATGTACAGGCTCTCCACAGGACTAGTGCGAAAAGCACCAGTAGAGAGCCGGATGCTTAAATAATGGACCGGGTCAAGCATTTTCAAAAAGCTTGGTGAGGCAGACTGATAGACAATTGCCCCATAATCTAAGCATGTGCGTATTAGTCTTTTATAAATATTCATGAGACATTTTCTATCACTGCCCCACGACGTCCGTGACAAGACCTTTAGTACATTCATAGCTTTCAGGCATTTGTTTTTTGAGGTTTTTTATGTGGGGTACGAATGTCAATTTCATGTATAAAAGCATGCCTAAGTATTTTTGTTGGGTTTTCACAGCTAGTTGCTGGCCGTGAAGGTCAATGATCGGATAGTGATGAAGACCTCTCTTATTTGAAAATAAAATGCATGTGCTTTTTTGCGGGTTAAGGGTGAACCCATTCTCGTCTGCCCATTTTGTAGCCTTATTTAAACCAGGTTAGAGCTGCAGCTCGCACATTGCGAGATTGCAGGATGTAAAACCAATCCGAAGTTCGTCGACATATGTGAAATAGAAGATATTGCGTGGAATGTGGGAATGTATGGTATTCATTTTTACAATAAAAAGTGTGCAACTCAAGACATCACCTTGCAGAACTGCAGCCTCCTGGAGATATGCTCGTGACAAGACATTCCCCACCTGGACATCAAAAGTGCGGTTGGACAAGTAACTTTCGATTATGGTCAGCATGTTGCCTCGTAAGCCTAAATGTGAGAGGTCTTGCAATATGTCCAAGTGCCAGGTGGTATCATAGGCCTTTTTCACACCGAGAAACAATGAAAGAAAGAATTGATTATGGACAAAAGCATCACCTATTTGCACCTCCATTCATAACAAGTGGTCAGTAGTAGATCTATTCTCATGAAATCTGCACTGGTATGGGTCCAGCAGACTGTTTGTTTCTAGAAAATGTAAAAGCCGGCGGTTAATCATCTTTTCAAAAAGCTTACACAGGCAGCTTGTGAATGTGATTGGCCTACAGCTTGTCGCAGATGATGGATCCTTGCCTTGCTTTAGAATAGGAATAATAATGGCTTCTTTCCAGGCAGAAAAAATTTTGCTGGAAAACCAAACGGCCTTATACAAGGAAAGAAGCACTTTTTGTGTTTGATGTTTGAGAGGACAGGTGCTTTATAGCATTTCATTTACTACTCGGTCAGAGCCTGGGGCAGATTTATTGCAGCAGGTTAGGAAAGCTGTAGTTCAGCTAAAAGAAAAGGTGAATTGTATGCCTCATGTTTCATAGATTTGCACTCTATTTGCTCTTTTTCTACTTTGGTTTCACGTCGCTGAAATGTTTGAGTATAGTGCGACGAACTGGAGACCTGTTCAAAATGTGCCCCAAGAGAGTTCGCCTGGTCCTTTAAGCTGTCGCCTTGTGTGTTACTAGTGGAAGTGAGTGTGCTTGTCATCCTGCTACTTTACCAACCAAGTTCCAGACTCTCGCCTCATCTGTATATAAATTAATACCCGTCATAAATTTCAGCCAGCTCTCTCTTCTAGCTTGCCACCGCACTCTTCTCTCTTGGGACTTAATGTTTTTGAAACTGTTAAGATTCTCGGCTGTTGGTGAGTACCAAAGCAGCCTCTAGGCTTTATTTTGCTTTTTGCATGCATTTCGACACTCACTATTCCACCAAGAGACCCGTCGCAGCATCAATCAGAAAAGCGATAAAGAAGTCAAAAGCTGCATCTACAATTAAGACACATTTGTTGGACCAACTTAGGTGAGTAGCTTTTCGAAACTCTTCCCAGTCGGCCTTGTCAATTTGCCATCTGGGAATCTGTGCAGTACCTTCATTATCTATTTATGTGCTCATAATTATCGAAAAGTGGTCGCTTCTGTAAAAATTGTTAATGACTTTCCATTTGAGAAGGGGTAGAAGTGTTGAAGATATGATGCTAAGATCTATGGATGAGTAGCTGTTGTTGGCCAGGCTATAATAGGTTGGCCGTTTTTGATTCAAGAGACACGGGCCAAATGAAAATAAGGAATTGTTCGATCAGATGTTCTCGCGCATTGAGTGAGGATCACCCCATAAATTACTAGGTACATTGAAGTCCCCAAGGATGAGATATGGTTCTGGAAGTTCATCTAATAAGTCCTGGAATTCGTGTTTTTGGAGCTGATGATGTGGGAGTATGTAAAGAGAGCAAATGGTTACGAGTTTATTGAAAAGGACAACTCGAACAGCTACTGCCTCAAGGCACCTTTGAAGTGGTAAGTGTGAGCATGCAATTCCTTGTTTAACAATAATGGCTACACCACCAGATGATACAAGAGCATCCTCCCGGTCCCTTCGGAATATAACAAATTGGTGTAGAAAGTTTATGTTTTTGGATCTTAAATCTGTTTTTGTACACACAGAACTTTTGGTGAATGTTCATGTAAAAGTTCTTGGATATCATCGAGCTTTCTGAGCAGTCCTCTGATGTTCCATTGTAGAATTTGTGTCTCCATGTTGTGTGTAAAGTAGTGCTGTGTGTACTGGAAGAACTTTTACTTCCAGTCAGGGAGCCCTTGTGAGACCCGGTGACGGGAGTTTTCACTTTTCTGGTGCGCTCCAATGATCTGCGCCTACCCTTCGGCGACTGAGACACTGTTGGACTAGCCGCTGTGTCCATTGTCTCGGTAGAGGCACTGGATGTCCGCTCGTGGGTATCGCGTGCAGTTGTATGTGTTTTGGGGGCTTTCTGTTACAACAGAAGGCCCTAGGGCTGCAGGTCCGCAGGCCTGCATGCCATTTAGTGGCGGAGTAGCACTGGCTGATGCTTCAGCTGAGGGAGCGGATGGCACTATCGCCCGTCCACTGTGTGTGGTACGCGCGGGCACCGCAGACCGTTGTGGCACTGCTCCCGTGCGTGCTAAGTCCTCAAATGAAGGACCTTGCACAGAAGTTAGATGTTCCTGTGCCTACTTAAAGGGACACTAATGTCAAATAATAATTTACATCAAAATGACAGCTCAATGTATGACAACATCTAAAATAACAATATTATCAACAACAGTGCCCTACTTACCGGGAAATTAAGGTAAATGCACAAGAACACAAGCACTCAGTAGGACGTTTTCAAAATGATCCTGATGACATCAGAAGAACTGCCTATAAGTAATCACAAGTGATCGATCTACCTGCACTAAATTAAGAACCTTCTGTGAATCAAGAGACGCAATGAAATGCTACTTGTTCATTTCTGTTTGATTCATGGAAAAAAGAACCGCCAGACTTTGCTAAGGGGAATGATGCGAGTGGTTCAAAAATTCAATTTTCGCATGGTTATACAGGACAGGTGGTGCCATCTAACGGGCCCCAGTTGAAACAAAAGCGCCTGCAATTTCGAAGCCGATGGCGGGAAATTGATCAATGGCCGTTGCTGCTGTGGCTCCCGCTGCTTTCAGCCTGCTACTACTAGCGCAGTAAAGCCGGGCAACGTTGTGCATGGCAACAGTGACGTGAGTTGGTCCGGTCAGTCCGCTTCTTGAGGCGGGTGATTTGAGGTGCGGTAACCCAATGCGGAGTGCTAAACCGTAATTTTATTTCAAAATAGGCCCTTCCTTGGCAAAAAGGTAACACTACGAGGTTTCTGGACCATCATTTCAACAATCAACTCGGACTTAATAGTTGACTTTAGCGTCCCTTTAAATGAAATGTTTTGGGTTACTTTCAGTGTTACTATTTCTTTTTCTTTCTTCCATGCTGGACATGTGCAAGGAGGCTAGGTGTGCACCTTCGCAGTTTGCAGACTTGGGAGTTTCATTGCAGCTATCTGCAGAGTGGTCATGTGAACTGCACTTAGCACAGGTTTGGTGGCCACGGCAGCTCTGAGAGCCGTGACCGAAACCCTGGCACTTGAAGCAGTGTTGGGGGTTCAACATATGGTCTCATGTTCAACTTCAAATAACCCGTTTCTACATATTCTGGAAACATGCTGGTACCAAGTGTGAGGACCAGGTGTTTTGGGGGAATTTCCTTATTATTCCACCTAATTTTGATTCGTTACAGATTTATGACATGCTGTTCTTTGCAACCCTCGAGCAGTTCACTCTCTGACACAAGTTGATCAAGTCTTGGTCAGATACCATTTCTCGCGAGGTGTTAAGGAAACGGTGTGAAGTGACTGGAACAGGTGCGTTACCAATCGAAAAAAGTTTCGACAGTTTTTCAAATAGTGCTTTGTTGTTGACTTTCAGGAGAAGATCTCCGCTAGCCATTCTTGTCGCCTTATAACACCAGGCTAGTGTTTCGGTAAGACATTTAGATACTACAAAGGGTGAGATTGTTCTAGCATTCTTGTTGACTGTTTTGCAGTGAATCACATGAAATCATGAAAAAGTTTTTTGAGCTTCATGAGAAAAATACTTTCAGTCAATTCGGTGAGCCCCCTTTTTTAGTGAGGACAATCGTTAATCGAGGAAAGGAGGTAGAAGCCATACAATAGGAGCATTTTAGGCAGCCATGCCAGCTGCCCACCAAGGAGTACAACATGGGTACGCAGCAGCTCTTCCGTTTATAGTAAGGCGTGCCAACGCCAGCTGTACACAGCTACTATAACCGTATATAATATACCCAAGAGAGGACACACACACAAGGTTAAACCTTGCCGTCAGGAAACATGGAAGTAAATGAAGAGAGAAGAAGACAGGACAGATAAAAAGTGAAAGAGATAAGACGAAGATGAGGGGAGAGATAGGAAAAGGCAACTGCCGATTTCCCCTGGGTGGGTCAGCCCAGGGGTGTTGTCTACGTGAAGCTGGGGCCAAAGGGGTCTGTTGCCTCTGCCAGGGGGCCTTAAAGGTCCAAGCACCCAGCATCGGCTCAACCCCCAGGATCTCCTTTTCCCCGGACACGGCAAAGCCACGCACGGTTAGGCGTGGGAGGGAGTCGAAATTCCCCTGTTAGCTCGGGTTCGTAGTGACGCTACGCACCTAACGCCTGCTCTCACAGACGCCCCTGCAGGGTGTATGGCAAAGTATGCAAAGTTGTGCAGAGAAGGATGGTGGTGGCTTTTCTACTTACTACACAGTCGGTTGTTTTAACTTATGCATGCTGTCTTTCCACACGCCCAAAGTTGGAGGTTACGTGGTCAAGCGAGTGGCAGCACACATCTTTCGCTTCAAACTGTGGGTACTCATCACCCTGCCAGCGTTGATAGCAAGTTCTCTCGATCCTCAGAGAGATCTGGTCAAGTTCACCCATGTGCAACTGGCACCATGCTTTATAACTTAATCAGTAAGAGAATGTTTACTGCAACTTATAGGATTGATACCTACAATACCCAAGAACATAAGCTCAAATTCTTCCTGTTTTCCGCAATGATAAGTATAGTGTGTAGAAGGCAAACACAGCCTTTTCACTTCGTCGTCTTTCGATAACTGCTTCCCGCTTAAGCCTTCGCTGAAAAACGCCATGTATGCATAGTTTTTACTTGGGGAAAAGAAAAAAAAGTGCGCTACCAGCGTCTGCTATATCGGCTTTAACTAATGAGGATGTGGCAAGGCCTTCGTGTGCACCATGCACCACCGGCCATCGCCAGCAACTTTTTTCCAGCTAGCTGCCTACAATGCATGAATGAGCGGATTCGAGCTATCGCACAGGCACATGTAATTATCACTGCACTGTAATTTATATATACACTGAAAGAATCAAACTTGATATACGGGTATGGAATAGAATAATCTTGATCAAGATGGGTTAAATTAGATATCTTTGGGAGAAGCCTTCGTGTTGCTGTGGGCAGAGCATAAGCCGAGGATGATGATTGCTAGTGCCAGTTATGCCCAAGGTTACGTGCAAAAATATACTACCATTTAAATGTTATAAAAATTTGTGAGCAGCGCGAACCACACTGTCGTGAAATCTCCTTTACAGGCACCTCATAGAAGGGGAAATGCACATATTCGTTGGTCTCGTAAACTTTGAGTACAATTGAACATTAAAAACGAAATAATGTATGTAATAAATAACATCATTTTAACACAAACTTCTCTGCATAATTGTTTTGGCATTTTGAAACCTGTAATGATGGCAGCAGATTTTGAAGTCTTCAAAGTCCGCTACCTACCAAAAGCATTTAGTGTCCTCAGCAGGTCATTTGAGGTTTCTTCTTATGACATCAGGTTACGGTGGCCAAGGAAGTTGGAAGAATGGAGTAAAAGTTCAAGAAAGTTGGCAACAAAGTACAGGTTAACAAAGAACACGTTTTAACAAAAAAGTAAAGAGAAATAAAGAAGAGAAATAAAGGCAGCAAATTAGATAAAAAGATGGACACAAGTTCAACGAGATGCACTAAGGCAGTAAAAATAAATCGAAAGGTACGCCTGTGTTCAGAGTGAGGAAATGCAGAATCACTCTGGCACGCCTCTCTTGCATGCTACGTAGGATAACTCCTCATACATTGAGCTGTCTATGAAAACATCATGAGGAGGCCTGCCAGGAAGTTTACATGAGTAAATTTCGAAATGAGGGAACTTTCTCCGAACATTATTATGAAATAAAATGAAACACAGAATTTACCAGCACTATTTGCTTACAGCATATGCACAGTGAGTACATAGTGCGCGGTCACCATGATGATGGGTATCTCCAAACAAGCTTTTAGAGCGAAATGCTGGTGATCTCCGGGAGCGACCTACGTGACATACTCCTCGATATTAATCTGTAAGTACAAATAAATGGGGCGTACCAGAATGATGCCTCAATTAAGCGATCACGTGGCCACAACACTACATAAGTAGGCATTATTACGTGGACGTTATCAAAGCTTTTTGAAAGTACCTTAAGAAATTGATGCCTACGGCGACTCAACAAGATCCGTATTTTTGTAAGTTCTTCTACATTTAATTATCATAATTACTCAGGTGGTGGAGCACTCTACATATATCAGTCTTCTAAGAAAGCTATCTACTTTCTTTTTTAAAATATAATACGTTCATAGGTCGGTGCTAAGACAAACATGAGCATATACTGCGCGCACGTGCGTGTGCACACACACACATTTTTTGCATTTTCTATACCTAAATTGCGGAAAAGAAAATGAAAGGGTAAGAACAAAAAGCTGCTACAGTATGTTAGCAGCTTGAGTTTGCCAAACAAAAATGCCACGACAGGGATCGAACCTGCAACCTTCGAATCCGGAAGTTGTAGGTCCCTGTTGAGGCAAGTTGCTTCTTGATCCACTTCACTACAATGCCCCTAAAACAGCACAATTATTGTCCTTCCTTGGCTTCATTATTTAGTGGTTTCCATTAAGAGGTACATCAAAGGTAAAAACCGAACACTCAAAATTTCCTTCCTTCATTGTATATGCCGTTCAATGTATGCGAGCTGGACCGAATTGTTTACGCCTATTGCCGTAGTTCTGCTCATTACCATCACAAGTTTTGAGTGGAGACGATGTGCAAATGCACGTGTTAAAAGTGTGAGCAGATATGCACGCTCAGCTTAGCCCACTTGGAAAGTTCTTGAGTAGATGAAAGTAATGCCTCATCTGACAGATACTATAAATGGAAACTTATGCGAACAAATTATTGGCTCCTCTACACACCCCGTTTATATATGCTCGTTGAAGTTATGTTTGCCTTTAGTTTCCTCCTAATTTGAACTAGTTTTTGGAATACACCTTCATCGATGGGATCAAACCCACAATGATAAAACAATAATTTACTCCTTCGCAATCTAGCTGCAATGCACTACCACATACCAACACTACAAAAATTATGTTGAACAGGCTGCTTAGGCTTGCTTTCAAGGGTAAATGCTAGCCAGCACATGCCTCGTGGTTGCCACTCAGTGAGCACGTAACACTAAACTTAGATACTTCATTCAATATTAGCGCTTGGTACAGTATGAAATGGGAGTGAAACAATGAATTGGTTCATATTGATACAGTGTTCTCTGAGAACTCTAACGTTGTTAATCTGACCATCATAAGTTCATCATTAAAGAAGGATATCAAGGTCAAAGTACCATTTTCGAAATTTCACGTCGAAATCTGTCTGCATGACGTCACGAATTTCAAAGTGCATTGTAGTATTATGCCAACATTGGCTCAACGAAATTTACTAAAACTTGGTAGGTTTAGTCTTTGGCCCCATTAGTAGACATTGCGCTTCATTTTTACCTATTAGGAGTTATGCAAGCCTTAGTAAACAACATCAACATTTATGTAGATGGTGCCGTCGCCACCCACATTTTCTTTTTGCATGTTTTCTTGCTTACCAAGCGCCTTCTCGCAGTGAGCGCAGTGATCTTGATATTGTGAAAAGGTAATTAACAGAAAAATAGTTTTTCATATCAGTGTCATTAAAGGTTGGGCACGATATAGCACAACAGGCACAGAACTTACATCCATTCTTTATAGATGAATTCAAGCCCCCAATAATTTGAAAAATGTGGAAAGAATTGACCCACCAATAATGGAGTCTTTCAGTGATCACTATGAATTCGTGAAAAATAAGAACTAACTGGTTACTCTTTTTGTTACATCCTCACATTTTAACACATCACAATTTTTAACGTTATTATAGGCTGACTCAAACATGTCACAACAATTCCACTGCCACAATGTTCACTGGGCTGCACATCAGCATAGCGCAATCAAATGAACAGGGCCTGTTCCTTCTGTTGAGGTTTGACGATGAACATGGGCAAACGTGAAAAAAACAAGGTTTTGAGAAAATGCTAGTGTTGTACTTAGAAGACAGAGGAAAGATGCATCCTATGAATGAACATCATTATTTCATGTACCTATGCGACCATCCTCATCTCAGTTATTTTACAATATTTCCCAAGTTGATTAAAAAAAAACTCCTTTGTATAGATCACAGTCCCCAAGCTTCTGCTTTTTCGTGGTGGTTGGCCGGTCAATTTGTCGTGCAGTAAAAATGCCACTGTACTTGATTCACTGTTGCCTTGCGATTCTACATCTCTTGCCGTGATGTAGATAGAGAGTCAGCAAGTTGTTCACCCATAGGAAATGCACTACCTAAGAGAAGCTTGTCAGCCAGGAGTAGAGCCCACCCACTCTAGAATATCACGACGATTTTTTGTCACTTTCTCTGCAGCTTCTAGGTGAATCACTTGAGAAATTCGGAGGCATTCTACACTCAACAGCCTTTCAAAAGAAAGGCAACTCTCCCACGTTGCAAAATAATCATTTTTGGTTCAAAAAGTGTGATGATATAATTTTCCCATAAATTGGCAATTTTGTTATGTTGATGTAGCTGCCTAGGCCAAAGTGTCTTGCCCAAGCTCTGTGATGGTAGTGTAAGTAAAGTTTTGAAGACACTTTTTTTTTGCCTGCCACGCTAATGCAGCCATTTTATAGCCTGTGCCGGATCATTTTAAAATGAATGATCCAGCCCAACAATGTTAAATCGTGCTAGTGGCAGTCATACATGCAGAAAAATAGTGGGTGTGCCTCCCATAGTGGCACGTGGTGTGCAGTGGTAGATGCCCAAATAGTCTAGTCATGAACAGAGGTATCACGCCGCTCGTATATACTGCCATGTGAACAACAGATTTGAAGACTTCAGCTTGCAGGTGGCAAAATGAAGAATAGAAATACCATATGCAACATTCCTGAAGAAACTTTTCAAATTCGAATAGGCTGAACTCCATGGTCCATGGACGAGAACTATTCCACTGGGGTAGCCTTCACGAGCACACACTTGTAGCAGAAATTGTTTGACTGTCATCACAGAGAGTTGTCGAAAAAAATACTTCAAGCCATTTGCTGTAGTAATCGATAAGCATCACTGCATAATGACATTAGATAGAAGCTTGTTCAAATGGTCCAATTATATCAGTGGCAACATTCTCCCAATTTGTCAGGGCAAGCTACTGGCTGCATAGGTGCTGCAGTTGGTCATCCCGATTTGTCAAGCGAGTGGCAAGCAGTATGTTTAACCAGTCATTCTACGTGATCATCAATTCATGGCCACCAGTACAATTCTCACAGTCTGCTTTTTGTACAACTGATCTCCGGACGTGGTTTCTGTGTGACTTCTATCAATCAATGAGTGAAGTGTGTGACTTCTATCAATCAATGAGTGAAGATACTTCAAATCACTATCCTTTCACTATGCTAAAGTAAGTTGTGTACAATGTCTGAAGTGTTTTGTACAAATCTGTGCTAAACATATCTTATATGTCGTACCAACAAGGCCAGAAGTTAGCCCTTGCATGTACAATGAATAGTCCAGCCCATACATGAAAATATCTCACTACCTCACTTCCAGATCTTTTTTATCTGGCCAAGATGACAAAATGAAGTCCGTGACTTCTGTGATTACACAATCAAATGCACTCGCTGCTTTTAATTCTACTATGGTTAGCACCATAAGAAGAAGGTAAACAAACTCATCTCTCTCTTTGCGGTACTATTATACAGTTGTAACAAAGCAGTCATGCTGACCAGCATGGAATGCACAATAACCTATGTTCAATACCTTGCCTAATGACAAGGTAACAAGAGCACTGTGTTCAGTTCACAAGACAAAGGGGGCAACCCCCACAGGTACACGTGCCAATGTTCACAGGCCCAAATGCATACTAAGGCTTCACGTTTGCCTGCAGAGTACAGTGAAATCTCGATAGAACAAACCCCACATTAATGAACTTTTCAGATTAACAAACTTTTTGAAATTCCACGCCGACTGCTAATAGTTTCAATGTAAAATTATTTCACTACTATGTACTTCAGAATACCAAACTTTTCAGAATGCTAGTGGGGCTTTTGTCAAGCCAAAATATATCCTCTCAAAGCAAAAAAAGCCAGTCATGTGAAATAAAAGTAGTCAGATGACAACTATCAGAATAGAGTTATAGTTGATAGTAAGCAGAATCCACATTAAGCTTGGAATAATGCTTGGCACCAGCTATGCTGCGTAGCAGCTTTTCTGTCTGTGGCAGTTGAAAGCTATAAACAAGTAAAGCTTTATTGGACTCTCGCATATCAACATTCATTTATACTGAACCATCTTTACAAACAACCACAATAGGAGAGACCTGTTGAAAGGTGCCAACGCGCTCAAATATAACTTCAGCTTCAAGTTTCTACAGTTCCCCCAAACAGCTGCTCGTGGAAGGTAAAAGTCGGCCATCACAGCTTCCTGACAATGAATAATGGAATGAACCCACAAATTATAACTTTATGTTTAAATCCTATGGCAAGTTCGAGCTGTTTGTCAAAGAAATATTTGTATTTTAAATGTAGCTTAGTTGGCACTATAGAAGTGCTGGAGGTCAATGCAAGGCATTGAAGTGATTTACCTTTAATATTTATCTATAGTGCTGCAACGGTGTCTAAGTCCAGTGCAGTGTTGCCTCCAGATACAACATACATAAGAACACAAGCAGTTCCGTTTTGGATTGCAGCAGAAGTAACAAAACATTCTTGAATTCTTATCTTTCAATAGGAGTAGTCTGAAAGTTGCACTGAGGTAGGCTTCAAAGGGGAAGTGCTTGGAAAAAACAAAGAAACTGATAGAGTTCTTCAGCCATGTAGTGAGTGATGATACCATATAAAGTAGAAATGAGACAGTCCGACCATCCACAGCAATGGATACGTAAATGCCATTTGTGCTGGCCTCACGGTGACTTTTTTCTAACCAAATTAAAAGAAGCTTGTTGCTAGCCAGCCAGATAATGAGTCATATTGGACCATCCATTTTAACCAAAACTTTTAATTCTGTGACTTTGTTTAAGAATTGCGAAGCAATAGATAAACAAGTTGATGGGGCACTCGACATTGTAAAAAGGTGGTGCATTTTCTTGAGCAGACAAAGATGGACCAAGGCGTGAAGTCCTGGTCCTCTTCACGCCCAGGCACAAGGAGGAGGAGTCATGGCTTCACACGCGCCCTCACCCCGCACGTCGCAAGGGGTCGCCTCAAAGTTCCCAAAGCCACTAGCAATAGAAGGCACCCCGCTTTTAAAGAACAATGTCATGCACAGCACTAAACTCACATTCACGCACACACATACACACACTCGCATGCACACACAAAGCACCACCACTGTTCGATAGGAAAGGCAGTCAGCACTTCGAACACTGTAACAAAAAGTTTTTCGATATTGTGAGGTAATGTCATCATTGTCAACAACTTACTGAACTTTCAATGAATATTCAGATGACCACATAAGATCTACATGCTCAATCTTCTCGCAGTGATGACATCTGTGCTTGCAGGCCTTTCATGCAGGACTTTTTGCAAAATGATCAGTCTCTCCACAACCTTAGCAAGCGTGAAAGTTTGTGGTGCATTGCAGTGAATGCCTTATTACTTTGGCTTTGCACTAATCAAAACACATGCATTCATTTGTTTTTTCCTGAAGACTGAGAAGATCTGTGTGCTTCTTTAACATGACGAACGGTAGCATCGTCACAAAATTTCTCACTTTGACTCACAGCATGTTTGTATTGGTTTGCGATTATGGTAGCTCTTGAGAGCATCAGTAAGGAGCCTTCAAAAAGGCTTAAAAAAAAGCTCAAGTAATGGACAATTAGTTGTTTTCAAGACCAGGCTTCCAAAATTACAGTCTGTAATCGGGATTTGTAGAGCATCGGTGTATTCTTCCGCTCTCTCGCCTGCATACAGAGCAAAGTGACTGCACCATCGTTGAGCCATGTGAATGTTGACTAAATGCTTGAAATGGTCCAAAAGTGAAGAGAATTCAGAGTAATACGTGTTGTTCATAGACCTGGTGTCCCCTGCACTTGAAGGGCTGACAGTAATAGTGCAAGCAGAGCCAGGCTGCAAGTCCACTGTCCCTCCATGTCAAGACATTAAAGCAGGATCACTTCAAGGCAATTAGCTGTTAACTCCAAAGCCACCATCCACGTCTAAAAGGCCTGCTTCCACTGGTTTCATGGAAAAGACAAATAGACCAGGCGAAGGCAGGAAAGGCAGTTATGCTTTCATTCCAAGAAAGCTCACTGTAGTGATGCAGCACGAATCACCTGAAATCTTGCTCTTGCATGAGTTGAAACCTCATCTACAATATGTTGTATTTGGAACATACAGTGAAATCTCAATACAATAAATTTGGAGGGACCGCGGAAAATCCTTCGTTATTTTAAAACATAGTTATAGTGAAAACATTGAAAATTGCCACTAAAAATTGCAAACGCAACAAAAGTCACCTATCAACCTTTGCTAGGTGTATATCCGCAAACACATGCTTCTATGATGATTGAGAAAGGACACAAAACACGAAATATCCCGCGAAAAACCCACGTTTATTTTTTGAAAAAGTCGGTGATCTTGGCCTGGAGGGTACCGCTCAACTGCTGCAGGACGAATGCTTCGAAGCTGTCCACATTCTTATGCAATTCGTCGGTGACATTGCTGCACCTACCAGGGTAGCTACGCATCTTTCACACACATTCCATGATGTCGGCATTAGAAAGAGATTCTTCGAGCTGGCACACGGGCGCGGTCTCAGCCTCACCTTCGCCATTGATATTCCCGTCCCTGGCGTCCTATCACCACAAACAGTGCTGACGATGTCATCCATAGTCAGTTCGGAGTCAGTTCGGCTGACGTGTACGCTTCATTGTCGCACCCCACAAAGTCCTCATACGTCACCGAGGCATCCATCGCAAGTCTTTCAGCGACTTCTTGTCACATGCCGCCCATGTTGCTTTCTTTGCTGCCTTGTTCGGAGTCAACTTCATGTGGAATTGATACTAAGCCTGCCTTCCTTCAGCAGTTCTGGATGATAGTTGCTGCAACATAGTAGTCATGGCAACCATTTCTGCAGCCTGTCGCACACGCATTGAAGTAGGCAGCTTGAGCCGAAGATTAATCGGCAATCCCTGAAGTAGGTGTTTGCGGTAATGGGCCTTGACGCTATTTGTGACGGCTTGGTCGAATGGCTGTAGCAACGAAGTGCAGTTGGGTGGCAAGAATTTTAGCTGAAACATTAGTCAGCCTAACATTCACAAGATGTGCCGAGCAGTTGTCGGCAATAAAGATTTTTTTGCCTGCTTGCGTCATCTCGCCGTCCGTGTTCATTAGCCACTCGAAGAAGAGCTCTTGCGTCATCCATGCACGTGAATTGGCACGATAATCGCACGGCAATGACACAACGTTCTTTATGAACCGAGGCTTCTTGTATTTATCAATTACCAACAATTTCAGCTTCTTTTTGCCTGTGGCGTTGCAGCAGAACAACAGTGAAATACAGACTTTGAATTGCTTGCTGCCTTTACAGCTGCTCCCCTTGAAATGCATCATTTATCGGGAAGCATCTGATAGAAGAACGCCGTTTCGTCCGTGTTGAAGATATCATCTTCAGAGTACGAAGCGACGAAATTGCATAACTTTTCGACTTTTCATGCAGCAGTGCTTGCTGCATCTGCCGCATTTTGTTCGCCTGACACCGCTTGCCAGGCAATTTCGTTCCTCTCACGGAAACGATAGAGCCACATCGCGCTTGCTTCGAAGCCTGTGATGTCTAGAGCGAAAGCCGATTGCCGGGCTTTTTCCTGCAGCATGGGTCCCGACACTGGCACATTTTGAGAATGTGCGTCTTGGAACCACGTGAGCACTCCAGCATCTACATCCTGAAAGTTCCCTAGTTAGAGCAGTTTTCTTGATGGTGCAAGTTGGGACCCTCAATGCATCTCCATAATTTTCTGTCGATCCTTCAGGATGGTCGCGACGGTTGATGGTGCGACCCCCATCTCATTCGCAATGTGGATTTGCTTTTTACCAGCGTCTATTTGTGAAATGACGTCCACTTTTTCTTGCAAAAAGAACTTCCTTCATTTCTTTCTCGTGCTGCTCCTAGTGCTCATGGCGAACGGCAAACGTAGCCGTTGGCCTAACACTAATCATTAAATTACAATCGAATGGCGTTGACAGTCACCTGAACAAAAACTGCCAGGCTAAGCCAGCAGGCAAGACTCAATTTGGCTAAATCGCTGAACGAAAATACAAAAACGATAGGAGGTGCTACAGTAGCATAGAGCAACGTATGGAGAAATGATTCGAAAGCTTTGATGATGATAATAGTGCCACATAGTATGGAGCTGGGCATTTGCCGTATTTACTCCTGTAATCCTCGCACTCTCATAATTCTCGCATCCTCCCTCCCTAAATTGGCCCAGAAAAATATTTTATTTTTCCACGAGTACTGATTATCCCACTCGCGACAATTGCAGTAGTAATATCTACTTTCAACTACTGATGATAATGCACAGCCAAGCACCATTTCTTGAAAACTTTCCATACTAACAATGCACAGAGCCCCAATCCAATCCAAGCCAAAGTGGCAAGCACCCGTTGCGGCGTGTTAGTAAAGTCTGTGCAGCATGTGGTAACGTGATGCGTTGATACGGAAGCTACATGGCTGCTTTTAAGTTGTAAGTGGTTGACTATGCACAAAACAACAATGATAGGGTTGCCGACAGGCACTTCAGTGTCGGCGAGTTTTGTGTTCACTACTGGCGATGGCAGCACGAGAAGCTGGAGGCCACCTACACGCATCATATGTTCCGTGGACCTGAGTGCAAAATACCCCCAGCTTGAGGCAGAACTTCTCTATTATGTGAAGGGTCTCCACATGAAGGCCCTTGAAACAGTGGACAGCGACTTTATTGTCTGCAAATAAATCCCTTTGTGTTGAACCTGTGGCTTTATTGTTAAGATAAGAGTCGATCAGTACTTAAAAGTTTGTAGTTGCTGGCGTGAGAATACCAATTTGCGACCACTTTGTTTTCTTTCTCATTCTGTACATTTTTGCCGAAGATTTGCCTCGCATAATTATCGCACCCCTCCAACTTTTCATCAGTTTTGCGCGAAGAAAGTGCAAAGATCATGCGAGTAAATACGGCAGATTGCCGCAAGTAATTTGTTATTTTGAAGTACAATTAAGATTGCCGGGCAATCAAATTCCATTTGTTATTCTGAAACATTCGTTGCTCTGAAATTCTTAGTAATGAAATACTTTTACATTGAATCAATGGACATGGGAAGGAGGATTTTCAAAATATTCCTTATTCTGAAACAATCGTTAATCTGTGGTTTGTTATAACAGTATTTCACTGCATAGGACTAATGCATCTAATGCATGAACATCATCTTCTTTATTTCATGTTCCAATAGGTCCATCCTCATCATTCATTTACAACAGCTCCTTTTATTATCTACAATGTCAATCTATGTCATATTAAAATGATTTTGGTGTGAACACACCCTATACACCTGAAAAAATAATTATTTCATCCTGAAAAAGTAGCCATATAGCAAACAATAACACAAGGAGATTACAAAGCCATCACTCATCTTTCCCACCACTGAGAATCTCCAGCTTAGATTATTCATAAACTCAAAGTCTTGCCTTTCTCATATCACTCTTTTTGCCTACAATACTTAAATAGGAAATATGTAAACAAACATACATTAAGCAGACAAAGATCTGAAAAAGTTTCCAATGTCTGTAGCCCCCCTTTTTTATCTGCAACACCAGCATTCTAAGACACCATTCTATAAGGCTATAGCTACGGCAAATGCTCCATCATCACTACCAGTGGAGTGCTTGGCTACTAGACCGTTTCACAAAAAACGTATCGATACTTAGCTACTTGACAGTTTCACAAAAGCTGTATCGATGCTCGGCTACTTGACCAGTTCACAAAAGCTGCATTGATCCACAATTTCTTTGTTGATCACACCGTCATCACAAGCTGCATATTGGCACCCATTAAAAAAAACACTGCTGAAAAACTGATGCCTACAGAAATCAAAGCAGAAATCAAGCATCTGCAATCTAAATGAAAGAAGATGCAAGTATTACGAGGATCAGACGAGCTGGACATTGCATTTCACTGAATTAACTACATCATCAGCAAAGTGAAAACAATGCAAAGCACTCCCCTTCATCATCAAGCCCTCTAATGCATATCCTATGACAAGTGGGAGCTATTTTACCTCCGAGATGGGAGACTATGTGGCACACTTGCTCTCATCTCACTTCCTACATCTTTAAACGGTGCGAGCACAAAGGACACTACAAAGAACTAACGACACAAGTGTTGTAGTATATATGTCTGCTTTTTCCACCAGATGTATTGTTGTGTTGAATAAAAAATTTTGTTGGTGCTCGTGTAGTCAGTTCTTTGCATCTTTATATGTACAGTCGACTCCTCCTAAATGGAACTCTAAGGGGATCCATAAAACTGTTCCATTTATCAGAAGTTTCATTCAAGAAAAGTACACTTATTTAGTGAATCACACTTTTATTCAAATCGCACAAACCTCATCTTACTCATGAGGATGAGTAGGAGAAAAAAAAACAGTGAAGAGTGGTTTGTTGGGCAAGCTTGAGTTGTTTTTTCACAAGGTACGCACCCATGCCTAACAAACTAGCTAGAAATTCTGGACAAGCCTCATGCTCAAAATAGCGCTGCAAAAGTTCAACAGCCTCTTTAGCTGATTGGTCTGGTGCCACCACTGCACTGGCAGTACTGTCATCACATTCATCGCTGAAAGGTTGATCCTCATCTTGCACTTCGGCAATCATTTCGACACTCTCTTCACGACAGATACGGACATTTTCATGAATTGATTCGTAGTCCTGCAGCGTGAAAGAGCAGAGGGTATGACCTGACTGAATACTGTCTGAATGTTGGCATCAGCAGGGCTTTCTTCTTCATCAGGTACTGCTTTCTTGCGCTTGAAAGCCAGCATGATAAAAGCATCTGTCTTCACTTGCTCCCAGGCACAAGCCAAAATGAGGATGGCTGTCAATAAATCTATGCTGCAGCATTTCTCACTGCCTGCTCTACGCAGCATTTGATGGAGCAATTGTCAGTGGTAATGAATTTTAATGTTCTGAATAACCTCTCGATCCATTGGCTAGATCATTACCGTTGCATTGGCTGGCAAAAATTCCAGAGTGATGGCTTGGAGTACTTGAACCTGACCGTGGGCTGGGCAATTATCCACGATGAAGACAACCTTCCTGCCTTGCCTCATAAATCTTGCGTCTTCCTCCCGAAGCCAGTTTTCGAAAATGGCCATAGTCATCCACGCTTTTCCGTTCCCATGGTACACAACAGGAAGGTGTTTAACGCCTTTGAAACAACGTGGGTGCCTTGATTTTCCTATTACCAACAGCTTCAATTTTTCATCTCCTACCATGTTTGCACCCACCAGCACAGTGATGCGATCTTTACTCCGTTTTCCTCCACTACAGGCTTCGCCTTTGAAGGTGAGAGTATTTGATGGAAGCGTCTTATAAAAAAGACTCATTCAGCACAGTGATGCGATCTTTACTCCGTTTTCCTCCACTACAGGCTTCGCCTTTGAAGGTGAGAGTATTTGATGGAAGCGTCTTATAAAAAAGACTCATTCCATCAACGGTGAAGACGTCTCGTGGCTCAAAGCTCATCAAAATTTTCTCAAGCCGGCCCTGTTGCCAGTTGGCGCAAATGTCCCTGTAGACTGCACCACTCTCACCAGAGATTTCTTTGAAGACTAGGCCATGGCGTGTTTTGAAGCGGCTCAGCCATCCGTCGCTTAGGACAAAGTTTTTAACACCCCTTTGCATGGCGATCTCTCGAGCTTTCTGCTCGAGAATTGGTCGGCTTATGGGCAAATCAGAACTCCGTGCACGCTTGAACCACAGAAAAAGAACGTCTCTAGTTGTTCATAAGGCGTCATCCGCATTCGCATCCGTTAAGATATAAAGGTCTCGTTCTTATCAGTACCTTCAATTTTTTTCTCTGTTCCATATCCACGACAGCATCAATTTCCGGATGTATTTTTTCGCCACCTCAATCTTGGGCAGGCTGCTTCGATCGAGCTCCTGAAGAATTTGAAGCTTTTTTTCAAGCGAGTGTATAGTGCGGCCGCTTCTTTTTCATCAGGTGGAAATAACATTGTGATCCACCGCATTTCGTCGCACACATAGGCCTAACGCACCATTGGCTCCCACAGCATGGAGGAAGGAAAAATATAGGAGAGGCCATGACCTCATATTCGTGAAGTTGCCGCATTGCAAACACCCACACTACCTCCTAGCGGAAAAGTAGATAAACATTTCGCGATTTCGGCGAGCAGCCATCTTGGAAGCAGCGCCAGCGGAGTGCAAGCTGGTAGGTGTTCTCTGCCGGCAGCGAGTCAATTCATGAGTACTGCTTCTTTTGCGTGTTTTTTAAAAAAAGCTGTGCGATGCCCAGCTGTAGCGTTTATGCGGTGCGAATCGCATGCACTGCCGGATGTACCTGGTGGCACTTTTCACGTATGTTCACTTCACTGTTGATCAATAATGCATGGTATTTGCAAGTGGAGCTCACAGCTGTACGCGCCGTTTGTTCTTATTCATTGTGTCAACTGAGAATACACATGAACTTTCGTTTTTAGTGTTGTAGGCATGGTGTCGCATTTGTAGAAGTTGTGTCGTTCATACAGAGGGACAATAAACTTTTCTAGTTATCAGAATAAAATGTATGTATTGTACGGTGTGCGCTCGCAGTGTGTTAGTTGTGTGCGCACTAGAATTACACACTTTACGTGCACGATCGCATATACAATACAGTGGTGCCTTTTTACCGACGTGAAGTACGTTAAGCATTAGGCTGCCTGTTGCACGGAATAGCTAGTTTTGTTTACCCCATACCGGTTTGTTTGCCCCAAAAATTTGATGTACTTCTGCCACACTTCTCCCAATGCATTGGGACAGGATAGGGCCTCTCCTCAGTTTTTCTTTCCTCCATGTACCAGAGCCACAAGCGAGAATGGCTACTGGATTGGTTTGTCTTGATCTCAAGGTGTTGCCATGTTTGTGAGACTACCTTTGGTATGAGAGAGTCTATGCTGTGTTTATAGTTTGTGCCGCTAAACTGTAGGCGACCAATAAGCACTGTTTCGATTAAGTGATGAATTTTACTGTGCAACACATAGAAATCCAGGCAAATGAGCCTGTTTAGTTCCATTAATGAGGCATTTTCATATAACCGAGCTTCGTTTATTGGGAGTCCACTGTATGTGCGCTATACCAGCTAGCACATATTGCCACACCACATCCTCACGACAATGGTCAGACATCACTAGCAGAAACAGTATACTTTTTGCTCTCTGACAAGCAAACAGGGGTGGAAGCGGGCTTCAGTCTTTTGAAGCAGCTTTGGGAGCAGGACTAATACAATTTTGGAGCAGCTTTGGAGCAGTAAAAAGGGAGTTTTAGAGAGGCTATGGAGCAACAAAAGGCACGTTTTGGAGCATCGAAATTTATTTCTGGAGCAGATTTCTCGGGCCACACATCACAATTAATTTGAATTTTTGCTCCCTTATAAACACAAAAAATTTCGGTGGTTTTTACTAAGCATTCAATGCTGATCAAGTGACCAGACTAACCCAAAACAGATATATTGTAGGCATTCATTAAGCACATCTACTATCTTTACACATGTTCATCATCATGAGTGGTCGTCATCTTCATCTGCTGTGGGGACTTGGCTTGCCCGAGTTCTGTGCCTTGGGTGTGGTCGCTTCATCGTGTCTTCTGGGCCTAGTAAAGGTTGCCTTCTATTGCATCACAAGTGGTGGAGTGTGCTCTGCGATTTTCCCTCCTCTCCCAACCCGCTTTACCTCCTGGAGCTCCGCTCAGGTCGTCGTCTGTGCCAGGTGTCCAGTAACATGCCTCAGGACGAGCCAACCGGGGCTTCTACATCTACCTCCACGGCCCCGGCTAATGCGGCCTATCCATCGTGGATTATCACCGCGCACCAGTGTGAGCCACCCACGTTTGCCGGACTTCGAGGTGAAGATGTGGAGGATTCGTTGGACCAATTCAACCGAGCGAGTTCCACTAACTGGGATGATCCTACCAAGCTTCGCCGTGTTTCTTTTTATCTGAAAGTCATAGCGAAAACATGGCATTTCAATCATCAAACGGACATCACGGAATGGACACATTTCAAGCAACAGCTTCGCCAAATTTTCGGCACCCCGGCGGTTCGTTCAGCTCTCGCGAAGAAGACACTGGATGCTCGCAAGCAACGATGCGATGAGTCTTACACCTCGTACATAGAGGATGTGCTTGCTCTCTGTAACCATTTCAGCACGTCCATGTCTGAATCAGAGAGAGTTCGTCATCTATTGAAAGGGATCAGCACGGTCGCGCTCAATGCCTTGGTCATACAAAACCCGACCACAGTCGCTGACGTTGTTGCTACGTGCCAACGCCTAGAGGAACTTGAGTCCCAATGGTTACCACCGGACAGCGCTGAAAATAGCACCACGACTGATGCCTCATTGCGTGCTATGATCCAGGCGATTATACGAGAAGAGCTGCAATCTTTCGGCCTCTCAACGACACCAAGTCAGTCCACCACCCCCCTCCAACGCTGCTTTGCGCGACGTTATCAAAGAGGAGTTGGCGTCCATGACCGGGCCAGCGTATGTAGATTCTCCGGTACCTCGACTCCAGCCGACGTACGCACAAGTTCTCGCTGGTTCACCACCCGTCGTACAACCGATGCCCGCACACTCGACGCCTGTCCCACTGGCTTCGTTTACTACGAGTGCGCCTAGCCAGCCCTTTCAACCACCATGGCGGCCATCTCGTCAGATTGTTATTACTGCGGCTACCGGGGCCACAATGCACGCTTCTGTCAGAAACGTCAGCAGGACGAGCATCGTGCATTCGACCCCTACGGACGGGATGATGGGACAAGCGGGTCCGCTTTACAACATCGTCCTTATGATCCGTCGTTACGTCGCTCACCGTCTCCATCTGCGACATCTGAGCCAACAACTTCTTACCGCTCTACTAGACCCCGCTCACCATCACCCCTCCGCCGCTCCACGTCTCCATTGCGACCTGTCTCGCAATTCAACAACCAACGCCCGGAAAACTAACCTCTGCAGCTTTTGGAGGAAAAGCTGCATAGAACGAAAAGACAGAAATTCCTCCAGTGCGTCCATATGATATCTGTTTTAATAGAAGGTGTGTACGTGGACGCTTTAATAGACACTGGCGCTTGTTCGTCTGTAATTGATCATTCCTTGTCCTCACGTCTGCGAAAAGTCACCACACCTTATGATGGACCTACACTGCTCGCTGCTCAAGGGGACGCCATTAGGACTGCCGCTATGTGCACCACTCGTGTTTTCATAGCTGGTCTACATTTTGTGCAATTTGCCGTGCTGATTTTGTGTGCCCACCAGCTTATATTAGGGTTGTCTCTTTTGTATTTTTTTTGTATTTTGAGCCGTCTCTTGTAGTTTTTGAATTACAGCACTTGATATAGTCTCAATGTCATCCCAAAATTAATCAATGAATTAAACAAAAGTTCATCGAAATTTTTGAATGAGCATATTCAGCAAGGCCCACTGGGTGCCGTAAAGCTATTAGTTTAATTTTTTAATGTCCACACCAGCACAGAAAAAAATTTTTGAGATGTCCTATAGATATTTTCTTAACGACAGCTTTTGCAAAAATAGAGTTACAAAAACTTTTATGACGGCCAGATAAAAATGAATAGCATTACGGTGCTGTCACAAACGACTCGAATTTTCGGAGCATCCGCGGGCCCCACCTACCAAGGAAGGGCGCTTTTGTGTTGGGGAACGACATCCGGCGACTATAACGACCCAGCGTGGCGCCGGCTCGTCTTCCCTGCACCGGTACCGGAAGGGGCACCGGCGATCTAAACAAGAAAAATTACTCCCAGATGAGACGGGAGCACGTGTACGCCCCTGAGGCGGTTTGAACTGCATGGCAGGAGCACTTGACGTACAGCCAGCAACAAGTGCGGTCGTCGGTGTCGCGAGTCTCGCGTAGGCGGCGAGCATGGAGTGACCCGCGCAACGTATTGAGACGGCTGCAATTCCGGGCACCCTCGTCGTCTACCAAGCCGGCGAGACCTTCAGCGGCACCCGTCAACTCCCCTACGTGCACCAAGAGCTGGCCTGGTCGGTATGGAACTTTTTATTGTGATTTTTTTTAAACTGTTAAATTATTATAACCAACCTTTTTTTTTAATATTTGTAGTGTGCGCTGCGTCGCACGTTGAAGTTCGAAAGCGCCACCATGATCATTGTGTAATTATTTCCTTGTATCGCTCTTTTCTGATTTCCATCTTGTCGTTACTTTATTAACATTCCGCGTATTGATCTTTGCTTGTACCTCTTGTAGTGTTCTTTTAGAGCATAGTTTGTTATATAGCCTTTCTTTCTCATCGCATATCAGTTTTCTTCCTCGGTTATTTTTGTTAACTCCTGCATTTACCCTTGTTTCAATTAAATGCTAGTTCGTTTTGCATAAAGTCTCCGTGTCTGCTTATGAGTGCGTCGGTCAGGCCCACACATAACCACACGTGCAACCCCGCACGGGTCGACCAACCCGCAAATAAACAAATAAATTTGAAATGTGCCACTTCGAGGCCTTTCAGGCGTCGCAGGCCGAAGCGTAAAGTGGAAGCCTGCGAGTCTGCCGCACGTCAGTGTTGGATCGGCGGGGCCTCACCCGAAGTGCGTGACATTATCTGGCGTCCGCGCGACAGGACTGGCCGACCACGTGGTGGTGTCTGGGAGACCGACGTAACTCTGAGCCAACAGTGTGCAGTCGCCTTGATATTGGCCCATTGTTTGGCAGCTAGTCGTAGCAATGGAGGACACTGACTTCGATAAACTTATAGAACAGGGCAGGGGTTTTGGTCTCGAGGGCAGAGAATTGTACGATTTTGTGGAAAGAGAGCGCAGTAAGCGTAAAGAAGAGCGTGATGTGGAACGCGCATATTTCAGGCAACTCGCGGAATTCGAAATGGAGCAAGAAAGGAAAAAATCCCGGCTCCGAATTTAGGAGGAGAGGGAGCTTTTGTCGTTGCGTCAGCAGTCCACTCCCCAGTCGGGACAAACCACAGGCTCAGAAGCAGCCGGGCGCATGCAACCCATTAGCCCACACAAACTGATGCCCCCATTTAATGAGGCACGCGATGACCTTGACGCCTACCTGAGAAGGTTCGAGCACGTCGCGCAAAGTCAAAGGTGGCCCCGCGAAGACTGGGCTACAGCCTTAAGCCTCTGTCTCAGTGGAGAGGCGTTGAATGTTTTCAGCCGGATGCCCGAGTCAGATTGTACGGATTACGAGAAGCTGCGAAAAGCACTAATGATCTGTTTCCGTCTTACTGAGGAGGGGTTTCGCGAGAAGTTCCGAAGAGCCACACCAAATAACAACGAAACTTGCTCACAGTTTCTAACTCGCCTGAGAAATTTCCTCGAAAGATGGGTTGATCTGGCGGGTACTGGCAACAGCTACGAGGCGCTCTTTGAATTAGTCCTAAAGGAACCATTTCTGAGCACTTGCGCAACCACCTTGGAACTTTTCCTGAGGGAAAAAACAGACGCTTCACTAAGGGATATGGTACAAAGAGCTGAACAATACACGGAGGCGCATGGCTGGCGAAACTTCTCGAGGATGGCGGCAGCGAGAGAAAGGCCGAAAGCGCCGGCTATCCAAACGGGACAGAGTCGAGACCACCAGCCGCTGGATGGAGCTAAAAGGCAAACAGAGAAACGGTGTTTCTTGTGCTCGAGTACCGCACATAACGCCGAAAATTGCAAGCTCTCCAACGGTGGCAAGGGCGATCAGAGAAAACCGTGTCAGATATGCGGAAGGCCAGGCCACCCTTCTTGGAAGTGCTGGAAGAAGGGAACAAACAATGACCGTGCCTCAACGAAAGAATCGGCAGCGGCCTGCATTGATGAAGGATTCTTAGAGTTGAAGAACGGCGAGAGAGTCCCTGTCGTCAGTGCCGGCATCACGGAAAGTACACTGAAGTTACCGAGCGGCTTCCTGTGCTGACCGGCTTGGTAGGAGGCAGAGAAGTTCGCGTCCTCAGGGATACCGGCTGCAACACGGTCATTGTCAAAACTAGTCTGGTCAATCACGATGACTTTACTGGAACAAGCGCACCAGTCTACCTCCTGGACCGCTCAGTGAGGATGCTGCGTAAGGCATGGGTCGACGTGGAGACTCCATTTTACTCAGGCCGCCTGAAGACAAAATGTATTGAGAACCCCATATACGACCTCATCCTGGGTAACGTAGATGGCGTACGACCGGCTGATGACCCCGATCTACACTGGAACCTTCCAAAAAAATATGATGTTGGGAGCAATGTGGACGCATCCCAAGACGCCAAGGCAGAGGTGCAGGAGCTGCTGACGGATGACGGTACGGGGGAGAAGCCAAAGGGACAAGAAGTACCTCAAGCCAACCCCGCAGTTACGCGCTCACAAAGCTGTAGGGAAACAACTCGGAAGAAGTTGCGGGTACCTGAAGCTTCCCTGGACATTAGCCGGGAAGCACTGGTCGAGGAGCAGAAAAACGACTTGACATCACAAGCTGGGTTCAATCGCCTAAATGTTCAGAAACACAGCAAGAACGGGGACCACCACACGTTTTTCATACAAGAGGGATTGCTCCAAAGAAGGTACGTGTCGAAGTCCAGGGAAGAGTTCTCACAAGTTGTCGTACCAGAAAAATTGCGTGTCCCAATAATGCACTTGGCCCATAATGGCGCCATGGGAGGACACCAAGGGGTGAAGAAAACGCTCTCGAAGATTCGAACCGAATTTTTTTGGCCGGGGATGCAGGCTGACATGAAGCGCTTCGTCGCGTCCTGTGACATCTGTCAGCGAACTGCGCCTAAGGGACATACCAGAAAAGTGCCCCTGGTCAAAGTACCCATCATTTCTACTCCCTTTGAGAAGGTGGCGATTGACATAGTTGGACCGCTTTTTCCCAGGTCGACCCAGGGCAACAAATATATTCTCACGATGGTCGACTATGCCACTCGGTACCCGGATGCTGTTGCGCTACCAAGTGTGGAAACCGAAAGGGTGGCCGAAGCGCTGGTGGAAATGTTTTCGCGCGTAGGTTTGCCTCGCGAAGTACTCAGCGACCGAGGCACAAACTTCACTTCCGAAGTTATGAAGGAAGTCAGCCGCCTGTTATCTCTCAATCAGCTCCACACAACCCCATATCACCCAATGGCGAATGGCCTGGTCGAGCGGTTTAATGGGACGCTCAAACAGATGATAAAACGCATGTGCCAGGAGAAGCCACATGACTGGGACCGTTATCTCGCTCCGTTGTTATTTGCTTACCGCGAAGTCCCACAGGAAAGTCTCGGATTTTCTCCATTTGAATTGTTGTACGGAAGGACTGTTCGAGGGCCGCTGGCGGTTCTAAGGGAGTTGTGGACAAATACGGCTCTTTCGGAAGAGTTGAAGACCACGTACGAGTACGTCGTTTCCCTACGGGAGAAGTTAGAGCACACCTGTCGACTGGCGCACGAGGAGTTGGAGCGTGCAGGGGAGCGCTATGGCAAGTACTACAACTTGAAGAGCCGAAAGCGTTCCTTGAAACCGGGGGAGCAAGTACTGATCTTATTGCCCACGGATAACAACAAGTTGCTAATGCAGTAGAAGGGACCCTTCAACGTTGTCAGCAAAAAGGGGGACGCCGATTATGAAGTCGAGGTCGGCAGCTCCTGCAAAATTTTTCACAGAAATATGTTGAAGCGCTATTAAACGCGAAGCCCCGAAATTGCTGGAGCAGGGGCCATTGTCAATTGCGAAGACCCGGAAAGTGGGGACATCGAGCTCTTACAGCCCCATCAATTGCAGTCTTTCCGGGACGTGAAGATATCTGATCACCTGTCAGTGCAACAAAAAGCAGAGGTCACCCAATTACTCCAACAGCACCAGAAGATCTTTTCGGACCTTCCTGGAAGAACAGGGCTGACGGAATGCAAGCTCGAACTGACCAGCGAACGACCCGTGCACGTCCGACAATACCCAATGCCTTTCTCAGTGAGAGGCATTATTGAGGAAGAGGTAGCCGAAATGCTGAAGCTGGGTATTGTGGAAAGATCTGACTCACCCTTCAATTCCCCCGTCATCGCAGTGCGAAAACCAGATGGAACACACAGACTGTGTATCGACTTTCGTAGACTTAATGAAGTCTTGGTGGACGATGCTGAGCCAATCCCGCGGTCTGATGAGCTGCTTGCGGCGGTGGGCACGAAGCGGTTTTTCTCAAAGTTGGATTTTGCCAAGGGGTACTGGCAGGTACCTCTTGCTCTTGAGGCAAGACCTAAAACAGCATTCGCTACCGTATCGGGGCACTACCAGTTTTGCTATATGCCTTTCGGGATAAAAACTGCACCGGCCGTTTTCATTAAACTCATGAGACGCGTCCTCTCGGACGTCCCAGACGTTGCATACTATTATGATGACGTACTAGTCGCAAGTACCACGTGGGAGGAGCACTGCCGAACCCTCAGGGAGGTATTCATCCGCATCGGTAAAGCGGGGCTGACGGTAAAACCGGCAAAGTGCGAAATAGGCATGCAGCAAATATCGTTCCTTGGGCATCAGATCGGCGCCGGGGAGCTTTCTCCGCTTTCCGGGACCTTGGAGAAGATTCAGAGGGCACCCCGGCCAACCACGAAGCGACAGGTGCGATCCTTCCTTAGGCTAGCGGGATACTACCGGGAGTTCATTAGCGATTATGCAACATTGACAAGCCCATTGTCCGACCTCACCCGAAAGGGGCTTCCTAACACTGTGAAATGGGGTCCGGATCAGGAGAGTGCGTTCGTTCAGCTCAAGAAATGCCTGACGACCGCACCCATACTGAAGCTTCCAGATTTTGAACGACAGTTTGTCCTACGAACTGACGCATCGGATAGGGGAATCGGAGCGGTGCTCCTCCAGGAACACGAGCAGATTCTCCACCCCGTGGCCTATGCTAGTCAAAAGTTGCTACCCCAAGAGGTAGCATACTCAACGGTCGAAAAGGAAGCTCTGGCTTTTGTCTGGGGAGTCGAGAAGTTCCAGGTTTTCTTGTACGGGAGACGTTTTCTTGTTCAGACGGATCATGAACCGCTAAAGTTCATTCAGGGGGCGAAATGTTCCAATGGACGAGTCCTTCGTTGGAGTCTTAAGCTCCAACAATACAGTTTCCGAGTACAACACATAAAGGGTTCAGAGAATGTAGGGGCTGATTACATGAGCCGAGTCGGTGATGAGGAGGCCTGAGTGTACTTAGGTTCAATGAAACGCAGATGGTCGCGTCGCGTATAGCGGCCTTTGACATTCGCTTTATTTGGCTTCTGTTTTATTCATGCCATAAAGCTACATTTTAAAGTTTTTTTTTTTTTTTGCATACATGAATGCTTCGTACCTCCTTAACTTCGTCTGAAACCTTTCTGTGTCACGATGATTTAGAATTTCTCGGTATTTTTTTTTCTTTCGCGTGGCATTGGAAGAATTATGTGTGTGTTTCTTCGTGCTTCATGTGTGTGTCCGTGTCGTGGTGCGCGGGGTATGACATCCATCGTATAGTGACAGTGAAAGTGTGGTGTGTCAGGTGTTCTCTGCGATGTCGTCCACGTCAGTGAAACGGTGCGCGAAAAAGAAAACGCATCGGTGGACAACCGGAACACTGCAAGCTCTCGAACATTGTGCGTTTGTGATTTTCTTGAACATTACGCAGTAATATTCTTGAGAAGGGGGCTGTGTCACAAACGACTCCAATTTTCGGAGCATCCGCGGGCCCCACCTACCAAGGAAGGGCGCTTTTGTGTTGGGGAACGACATCCGGCGACTATAACGACCCAGCGTGGCGCCGGCTCGTCTTCCCTGCACCGGTACCGGAAGGGGCACCGGCGATCTAAACAAGAAAAATTACTCCCAGATGAGACGGGAGCACGTGTACGCCCCTGAGGCGGTTTGAACTGCATCGCAGGAGCAGTTGACGTACAGCCAGCAACAAGTGCGGTCGTCGGTGTCGCCAGTCTCGCGTAGGCGGCGAGCATGGAGTGACCCGCTCAACGTATTGAGACGGCTGCAATTCCGGGCACCCTCGTCGTCTACCAAGCCGGCGAGACCTTCAGCGGCACCCGTCAACTCCCCTACGTGCACCAAGAGCTGGCCTGGTCCGTATGGAACTTTTTATTGTGATTTTTTTTAAACTGTTAAATTATTATAACCAGCCTTTTTTTTTTAAATATTTGTAGTGTGCGCTGCGTCGCACGTTGAAGTTCGAAAGCGCCACCATAATCATTGTGTAATTATTTCCTTGTATCGCTCTTTTCTGATTTCCATCTTGTCGTTACTTTATTAACATTCCGCGTATTGATCTTTGCTTGTACCTCTTGTAGTGTTCTTTTAGAGCATAGTTAGTTATATAGCCTTTCTTTCTCATCGCGTATCAGTTTTCTTCCTCGGTTATTTTGTTAACTCCTGCATTTGCCCTTGTTTCAATTAAATGCTAGTTCGTTTTGCATAAAGTCTCCGTGTCTGCTTATGAGTGCGTCGGTCAGGCCCACACATCACCACACGTGCAACCCCGCACGGGTCGACCAACCCGCAAATAAACAAATAAATTTGAAATGTGCCACTTCGAGGCCTTTCAGGCGTCGCAGGCCGAAGCGTAAAGTGGAAGCCTGCGAGTCTGCCGCACGTCGGTGTTGGATCGGCGGGGCCTCACCCGAAGTGCGTGACAGGTGCTCACCAATGTTTCCGGATCTAAGTGCGAAAAACAGAATGATTTTATCTTCATTAGCTATGAAGTAGCACTGGGATGACTGACAGCAACTGCACAAAAATTGGAAGGTGAGAAAACGGAGCTCGAAGTTTTATTTCATGAAAGGAGTTAAATATTAACTTTGAACACCTAAAACCCGCCTGGGATGTAGTCCTTTGCCTCTACACAGACATTTTGTTTTGATTTTAATGCAGTTTTCTGCTTCTTTGGAGCAGTTTCATGCACTTTGGTCGCCTTTTTCATGCGCCGTGCGTCCTTTTCAGCAGCGCGCCGCAGGAAGCACGATCCTGGAGTGTACCCAAGTTGTGGTGTGATCTCTTAGAGTGCTTTTCCACAGCCAGCATTAAAACGGCAAACTGCATCTGCCACAGAACTCTCAACAGTTAGGAGAGAGGCAAACAGTGTTTTGGATTGGAGCGACCAAATAACATTGTTGAGAGACTCAATGGCATTTTGAGTTCTGCCTTCCTGACACCTTTCCAGACGTTTCCTTGCTGAAAGGTGCTTATATATAGGCAGGAGTGCTGCCCGAACATGTGCAGGAAGCTGCATCTTATATGCACGTGCTGGTTCCCCTGAGGCTGCCACAGCATTAAACTTGCACCACGAGTTCACTCCAGTAGGGCAGTACTCATGACGAGGCTCATAATCAGTGGATGTAACATGGTAAAAAGTAGCCATGATGGCCTTTTCCATGGCTGGCACATTGTTTGGGTTACTTTTGATGGCCCATTCATAATAGTTGGTGAGCTTTTTAATTAAGTCATGTGTGAGGCGGCCTCTTCCGCTCATGCTGAGCTCTCGGTCCTTGCTCTTGTTTTTCTCAACAAGGTTGCGCAAAGCCGTGCCCATTCTTTTTTTTTACATGGTTCACACATTCTTGCTTTTGTATGGCTGTGAATCCATATACGTTATCCTCACTGAGGACACTATACGTGAGGCTATCACCATTACAAAGGATATTTGTATAACGCAGCTGATATTTTTGGAGTGATCGCTGAAACATGGTCTTTGCTGCAATTGTTTCCATCTGCCTTGCATTTGCCTCCATGTTTTTTTGGCACTGTGGTTCATGTTTTTCATACCACTCCAAGTATCCACTGTCATGAGGCTTTGGTCCGAGAGCACAGCCTTGGCAGTAGTTGGAGAGCACACAGTGGTCCAAGACAAGGCCAGAGTATAACTTGGTGACACAGCCAACACCGATGCGGCTTGTGTGGCCCCTTGTCATCCAAGTGCCATCGTAGATGACGTCAGTGTTCCCTGGGGCCCATCCAAAGTTCCTATATATCTGACGAACCTTCTCTACGCTCGCTGCTTCCATTGCTGTCGCTGCAGATGCAGTGGCAGGGTGACTATGCTTGCAGTGCAGCCTCCTGTATGACTTATGATGCAGTCCTCTATGCAAAATGTCCACACGGGAAAAAATATCGTTCAGTGCAGTTTGATTTTTGCCAACAGACTGCATAGTTCTCACTGCACGAACATTTATTTCAAATGGATTTATCTGCTGAGGACCAGCGCATTTTGGGGATGACCACTCATTACTTATTATCCCACAGTGGTCGCATACCACTGCCATTTTTGTTGCAAGCCCGAGGCATAGACCAGTTTGAAAATAAACTGGGGCCCTCCCACACTGGTGACAGCGAAATTCGGACAGCACCTTGTCGATCACACTTTGCAACAAAAAATTATGCCTCAGGAACAACATTATCATCACTTTTGCCATCATTCATTAGTTGAAGTTTCCTCTTCGTGGCTGGGGTATCAGATAACGCATTCAAAGCGTCTGCTTGCGTTTCTTTTCGTCACACAATCTCTTCAGCAGTAAGAGTTGGAGCCGAAATCCGCTGTTTAATACTCAATGCGTGAACATCTGCGGTTGCCAATGTCACGTTTCTGTTACTCGCAGAAACGCAGTCTCCACTGTTTGTGGACGCGTCAAGGCCACACTCGGACTCCTCAACTCGGTACATGGACACATCAACGCACGCGGACCCGTCAACTCGACACGTGGACACAACACTACACGCGGACGCGTCGAACCCGTCCCGCGGTCAGGTCGTAACCAGCGCATACGAACACACCGTTACGGTCACACACGGGCGAGCTTTCCCGATCTCCCACATGCTCCGGCGTTTCCTGCTCGGCGAGGTCAGCAGCATTCGCTTCTGTGTCAAGCTTTCTCCTTTTATTCGATGGCTTTCGCCGTTTCCCGTACGCGTGGGCCGTTCGGTACTTTGCTCCTTTGGGGCTCATCGCAGAACACACGCGCCTGGTTGTGACGATCAAGACCAGAGTGAACAAAACGCGCAGCTCACTCCCGCGCAAATGCGTGCGAAAGCCATTCAAAACTTATACAACCAATAGGAGCGCGCCATGTGCCCCCTCGTGACTATTGCAGCCAAACACGATGCTACTTTTGCTCTTTTTTTGCTCGCTTTTGCTGGTTTTATTTTTCGTTGGAGAAATACAGCGCTGTGGTTATCTTCAGCTCCAATCTCTCCTCTTTACAATGACACCAAGATGGCGGCGCTCCGCCGTGCGAGAGCCACGGAATTTTCGGCGCGGCGGCACCTTGATTGATTGATATGTGGGATTTAACGTCCCAAAACCACCATATGATTATGAGAGACGCCGTAGTGGAGGGCTCCGGAAATTTCGACCACGTGGGATTCTTTAACGTGCACCCAAATCTGAGCACACGGGCCTACAACATTTCCGCCTCCATCAAAAATGCAGCCGCCGCAGCCGGGATTCGAACCCGCGACCTGCGGGTCAGCAGCCGAGTACCTTAGCCACTAGACCACCGCGGCGGGGCACGCGGCGGCACCTTTCGAAGCCAGATTTTCTCATGGTTTTCGATGATAACACACAGATGAAGTGCTGTTTTCTCAATTAGTATTGCATATTTTGTTATAATATTTCACCACGAGGTAGAAGAAGGTCTGAGAATCGCGAAAGAAGAATAATGCAAAATTCGAAAATTTTGACCAAATTGACCGTACCCATTGCCGCACCCCCCTCAACATAGCTTTTACAAAACTCAAAGGTTGCTGCCTTGACAAATATATTATCAAGGTACTATACAAGTGCTCACAACACCATTATGTGTCACCCCAATTAGTTCAATGTAAAAGAAAGCTATATGTCTTAAGTCATGTAGGAATTATTATATATGATGACATTGAAGGCCACGCAAGTAGTATCCCACATTCCATACTAAGGGGGAAGTTTAAACATTTAAGCATTGATTGATATGTGGGGTTTAACGTCCCAAAACCACTATATGATTATGAGAGACGCCGTAGTGGAGGGCTCCGGAAATTTAGACCACCTGGGGTTCTTTAACGTGCACCCAAATCTGAGCACGCGGGCCTACAACATTTAAGCATTGAAGTATGTGTGCGCCAGCGACAACTGCATAGACTAATTAAAAAAGAAATGTGGTAGCTGAGCTCTGTGAACTGTTGCTTCTAACTTAACATATATTTTGTTAGATAATAAAGCAAATTCATTAAAGCTATGTACTATTCAAGACAATACTTACAGCTTCTAATATTTGCTCGTCTTTTGAAGCACTTATTGATGGTGTTGATGATGGTGGTTGAACGAGAACAGTTGGTATATCAGAAGAATCAATAGATGGTGCTTCCAAGATAGTCAGTTCAATTGCAGCAGAACTCTTGCTGTCTAAATATGAAAAAAGAAAAGAGCTGTGAGCATACTAAACAGTTTGCCCTGGCAAAATACTATGTAAATCACTTATATTGAATACAACATAGCCCTTTAATCTATAGAAACTCAATTCTGTAGTGATGCTTTTTCGGATGCTATTCCTTTTACACTTCAGTGACACACCACTTTGTTACCATTGGTAACAGCTAGCCAGGAAAGATAATTAAAGTTGCATGAAAAATTCAGAGAAAGCATCACTCCAAATTGTGGCATCATTTACCTACCTACTGGCCAAGAGATCAAGCATAGTTGCGCCTAGCAGCTATTGGCTGAAGTGCACCTAGTGTGGATTGCTCTCTGTGTCATCTCCCAGCCACGTTGTGTTTGCATGCATGCATATGTGAAGCATATCCTGAAAGGGGAGTTTGCCCTGTTATGTTAGAAAAAGATTATCTGCTTGTAAGTGTGCCAAGTGACACACCACTTTATTACCATTTGTAACAGCTAGCCAGGAAAGATAATTAAAGTTGCATGAAAAATTCAGAGAAAGCATCACTCAAAATTGTGGCATCATTTACCTACCTACTGGCCAAGAGATCAAGCATAGTTGCGCCTAGCAGCTATTGGCTGAAGTGCACCTAGTGTGGATTGCTCTCTGTGTCATCTCCCAGCCACGTTGTGTTTGCATGCGTGCATATGTGATGCATATCCTGAAAGGGGAGTTTGCCCTGTTATGTTGGAAAAAGATTATCTGCTTGTAAGTGTGCCAATCACGATGTACAAGAAAATTTTGCCTTGCTCGACTGCATAAGCCCTTTGATAAGGTCATTGAATGGAAATTTTCAGAATGCTATGTACTGTCATATGCTTGATTCACCAGAATCATTTCAATGTGGGTGCCGCAACTCATTAAAGCACATCATAACGTGCACTTGGCATTGTCCCAAACATGAGGCGTATCAAATAGTATCTGAACGCAGCAGTTTAGTGACTCGGTGGTAGGGATTCTAACATCCCCTGTAAACTTATTTGCACCTCGTGGCGCATGTGTTTCGCGCATAGGCCACATTTCGGGTTCACAACTATTGAGCAGTAGGTGGCATTGTGCTCGCAAGTGTTTATTACCACCATAGTCATCATGGTGAGCGGGTTCATATGGTTTCGTATATATACACTAGAGGGAACTCTGGCGATAGTGCCTATGGGACCTGCAACACATGGCGCTTCACCGAGCATGGGAATTGTAGGTAGCAGATGGATTTGCCTAGTCTTCGTACTTTATGTTCCTCCTGGCTTTGCATGGCTTGATGCTGCTTTGTCACGAAACAACAATCGGCAAATGTTCGGCAGTTCCGCTTCACCCCCTTTATTTTTTAGACTTACCACTTAAAATCGGGTCATGAAGTGGAAAACGGTTTGTTCTTTCATTTGAAACAAAACCAAAACACAAAAATAAATGAAGCCACAAGTGCGTTTGCCACCTGCAAGCATGAAGACTAGGCAAATCCATGTCATACCCATAATGCCCATGGTCACTGAACGATCGCAGTGTCAGAGCCGCCTCTAGTCAATTCAGAAAACTCCATGAGCGCAGTAGTGTCGGCAGTGCCACCTGGCGGCAAGCCTGGGTGGCAGCACGTGAGTGAGCGCTCCTTTTTGGCATGTGGCGGTTGTAGTGAACTGTCATCTCTCGCAGTGGGCCCACGAGGACGGCACCGCGGGTTGTCCCTTGTGAGGCCTCGTGGCGAGTCGAGCGTTTGCAACGCTGCCTTGTGTTTGTTATGTTGTTGAGTGTTGTGGAATATTGAATATTGTGTATGTTTGTTTTAGCATGTTGATAGCAATTGATGTATTAATTCCACTGATGATACCATCGTTGTAAAAGTAATTGAATAAATGTGTTACCGACCCCGCCTCGGGCTCTCCCCAACCACTTTTTGTTACGTACCCTTCCATCCTTTGTTTCCTCACAACTCTGAGCACCCCGCATCGCCATACGTAACCCGTGTTTTCACTCTGCCACCTATTTTTCGAAGACCGGTCAGCCATCTCTCCTGTTTTTGACCGCTGGTACTGTCGTTGACGTCACCGGCCTAGAGTGACCAGACCATTCGCCAACATTGCCTGCGTCTTCTCTTCTCGTATTCTTCTAGTACAAGCGCACGACTAACGCTACCACACCCACTCTGATAATTCGCGATTCTTCTCGTGTTTAGGACCTGTTCTCCCTCACTTCCCACTCAGCTCAGCATGCCATCCGCACGCGTGCAGAAGCATAAAAATGGCTGTCAATTTGCACAGGTCGAATCGCGAAACATCGAAATCAATGAGGCCATGCAAACCCGCAAGCACAACAAAACGATTCTTTGACCACGGCCGCTGATTCTTCGAACACTACCGAGCGCATCGATCTAGGCGGCCGTGCTTAGACCTTTGCACGCGAATTTTACGTGCGAGTGATGGTGGTTGTGGTTGGATGAGGGAAAGACGCCTAATTTCTGCAGCCCTTGAGAGAGCACGGCGCAGCGTCTTGTAGGGGGGATGGGGAAGGGGAATAAAGAGGGACAAAGTGGAAGATAGGGATAGGAGCAGTCAGTCAGTAGGAAGGGGCAACTGTCATAGCAACAACAGCAGCCGGTAGTGAACGAGAGTTCTGTGGAGGGTCTCGACGGTAGCGGGGCATTTCTGCCCCAGCAGCAAGGCTCTTAGTTGAGCTGAGTAGTTCCAGGCTGTCCGCTGAGTGCTGGTACACAGAGCGCTACGGGTGGTCCGTGGGTAGCGCATCTCCGCCCGCGGGCAGTGCAGCAAGCACGGAGGCGATGAGGGCGTCCCACAGGTCCTCGGCAGGCTCGGCAGGTGGGGCGGGCAATGGGCTATTAGCGGACGAACTCACCGGTGGCAGGGAGGAGTGGCGCGGCGCTGAAGTTGGGCACTGCAAGCCAGGATCTTTGGTAAAGCTATCGGGAAGGTTGGCCTTGATCGCAGCAGCATAGGAGCGAACCTCTCGGTACTTTTCGCATTCTGCGGCCTTGACCGCCGATCTCGAGCGCGGCATTGGTGCCGTGGCCAGCAGCGTGGCCACCTTCCGCTCCTCCTGCCAGCAAGGAAAGGTCGGCGTGTCGGCTGGATGCCCCCCTCCGCAGTTGGCGCAGTGGGGACGGCAGGTATCGGCGGCCGAGTGTTGGCGGCCGCATCTGGTGCAGGCGGCGGCACGCGAGCATGCCTCGGACACATTCCCGAAGTGCCCACATTGCCAGCACTGTAGGGGACGCAGCCTGGCGTGCCGCACCCGCAGCTGTAGACCGCAGAAAGTGACCCGGTCTGGTGGTTGGCTGCTGGCTGCTCACCTCCCCGCCTGCCCCTCCTTGCTTGCAGCCAGGACCGGAACAGGCGACACGAGTCCCCCAGACAGCTCGGAGTCGGTGAGGTCGCCGTGCATGTCATGGAAGATGCCGATGCGGCTGCGACGATCCGCAAGCTCCCTGGAAATGACGGGAATGCCGCTATCTCCTTGATGGACAGGAGCTCAGACATGCACGCTGGCATCTGCAGCCACGATGTTTCAGCGGTGGTTAACGTGCACGGCCATCACACCGGGCCACTTAGCGAGTGCCGTCGTGAGTATCAGGCACGGCGATCCCATGAACGAGCCGCCAAAGATGAAGAAATAGAAGGGTATTATCCCCGCCACTGCTGGATCTGTTGCAATCGCTGTGGCCTCCAGTGCCCTTGCTCGCCGCCGGGCTGCCTTCGAGATGACCATCTGATAGTCTTCCTCGGCAGGCGTAGGGCTCGGGCGAAAGCACGGCATAGCAATCAAGGTGTTCCGCCGCCTCCGAGCTGGTGGGGCCTCGGACGAGCTAGACCGGTGATCTCGGGACAGCCGGCACTTGTTCAGATTCCCTTGCTTCTTCTTTCCGCAGGCAGGCGCGGCAACAATGAGAACAGGAGCTGCCGAAGTGACTTCCTCACTATCGGAGATGCGCTGTGCCGCAGTTGGTGGAGAGCATGAACCAATGAGAGGCGCCAATTTCTCCTGGGAGGAGCCAGGGCCAACTGGTGTGCGCGTCGGTGTGGTGGTGGCTTGAACCTGCTTTCGCAGGCCCTCCCGCACGTCATCGTCAAAGCTCGCTTCCGTGTGGAAGTCGATGTGTCCATGTCCTCATCCGAGCTGCTAGGCAGTGCGGACGAAGCGGATTCATCGGCAGCAGGGCTTGTGGTGGCCGCAACATCCACGTGGTCGTGAGTGGTTGCGGCTGCTGTCACAGTGTTCGGGGCAGGTGTCGGAGGTTCGAATTCCAGGAAAACCTCGTACATCTTTTTCTCCGTCCACCTGCCGATGGAGGCCACTGCCTGTTGCTCTTGAAGCAGCTGTTGTCGCTTCTTCTCCTGATTCTGCATTATCAGGTCCATGTCAAGCAGGTCCTGGATACAGAGCTCGCGGCGCTGGCAGCAAAGTTCGTCAGTCTCTGTCGTGGGCGTAGACGAGTCTCCACGCAGCTTCTCTATCGTAAAGACTGTGTAGCATGAATCGTCGTCCACCATCTCGGACTGGTAGCTGCTTGCGGTTGAAGACGGGGCCTTCTTCTTGCCCTTCTTCCTCGATGGGATGAACCCATATCGCTGCGTGATCAAGGGAAATCTGCCGAGCTGGTGGAGCACGCGAAGACACGCCTGCTCAACTTGGAAGTTCAACTTGCTTCCCTGTCGCTTCCAGCCGGAGCAGAGCACCGTGCTTCGCCCTACGTGCGAGTTATGCATTTCGCGGATCTTTCAAGCAAGCTGCCCTACCTACCTTCATCCCGTGTGTTTCGGTTTTCAAGGTCGCCTTCCCGCCGTATCCTCCCCTCTCTTCGCTCTATCGCAACTCCTTGCCCTTTTCTCGCAAACTCTCCTCTCTTGACACGACCTGACTCGTCTCTGACCCTGAAATCCACTCGTAAGCTTGCGATTTCTGATGACAGTGCAGCTCTGGCCGACTGGCTCGCCCTACGCCATCTCCTGACGCCGACAAGAGCTCTCGCTGAGTGGTGCCCCGTCCTCGGACTTCTGTAACCGTGTCCATTTTCCTATCTTCTCCTTTCCGTATGTGGCTGTCCCTGCGCCTCTCTCTCCTCCTGCTCCTCTCTCTATCTCTATACCTTTAATTTCTATCTTTTTTAATCCCTCCTTACCCCCATTTCTCGTGAGCTACTGTTGAGGTGTCCTCCCCCTGAGAGACAGTTATGGGGCTCACTTTTATCTTCTTTTCATTTAAAAATCACTTCCCACCGCTTCGCAACACCAGCCACGCTGACTCGAATTCAGAAGTTTTGTTTTCTGACGAGAAACGGGCCCAGAGCTGTACCACCCGTTCTGGCATGTGTGTTGCGT
Source organism: Rhipicephalus annulatus (assembly GCA_013436015.1). Taxonomy (NCBI): domain Eukaryota; kingdom Metazoa; phylum Arthropoda; class Arachnida; order Ixodida; family Ixodidae; genus Rhipicephalus; species Rhipicephalus annulatus. The sequence continues at coordinate 183,227 of WOVY01010105.1, read as the reverse complement.
GTGCGCGTCTTGCTCGCTCTCGGTGTGCGTGTGTGGTCAGGATGGCAGACGCGAGGCCTTGCATGCTTTTTCCTGCCGCTCAACAAAACGTCGAAAGCTTGACCGCTTGGCTTGGGCGTAATCCGTGCGTTAGGTGCCGCGTTGCCGAGGGCTTGCTGATAGCCGTTTACCACCTCGCAGCCAACTTGCCGCTTCGTGCGTCTCGGTATTCAGCTGTGGAGATGAATATTTCGTGGGCAGCGGTGACGGCTACATGCGCGCGAAACTGACTTCATCGATGTCGGGTCCGCTGCCGAGCCTGAAGCTTGCGAACAGGAAAAAATTTTGTGTTTTCACTCCCAATGTTTTTAAATGCTGTGTTTCATTTACTATGAGCTTCGAGATACAGCAAACGGAAGCCGCGTCAGGCTCAGGTTCGTTATAAGCGGGCTTGATTGTACCTTCGTCTATTTTTATGGCTCAAAGAGTCTGGCGTCATTGCTATCTTGTCTTGAGGCTCTACCCCGGGCCGTCGTGACACCCTCAGGGACAGTGGACGCCGATTGCTCGGTAAGCTGCTGTGTGCGGTGAGCGAGTAGGGCCACCTTACATAAAAGATGTCTCCTTGCGGCTGCCTCTTCTGCGCCTAGGCTGGTTGTTGTCAAGCAACTCATAAGGCCTAAGGCTCTGCGCAGCCACCTGTCGCGCATGGCACACCTAGGTGGATCATGGCATTGAGGTGAGCACTCTGCTTCTCTCATTTTATTTTTTTTTATTTTGCGATGCACACAACCTTTGTTATATTTGAGCTGGGCGTATCGGTCGCCAGTGATGAATTTGCTAGCCGTACCAACCATTGTACCACAGGGGCATTGCGCCTGAAGCTCCTTTGTCGTATTATAGTGTTTTGTTGAGTATTAAGAGTGTATGCAGCAGGAGTGATGTAACCCACGGCTGGATGTCATCTGCATATTGTCTTCGTTGTTGGCAAGAAATTTGACCGTGAGTCAGGCGACGGACATGCCTGGGACCTGTGCAACTGCCTGCAGTGCGGCGCCCTTGTGAGTGCTGGTCGCAACCAAAAGACGTGTCGGCGCGAGGAGCTGTCAGTCGCACTGTTGCTGTTGTAGGACGACCACTACTGAGGTGAAATCGAGCCGAACAGTGCAGCAGTGTTGGTCGGCAGAGGTGTTGTGGTGCACAGACATTTTTTTGGAAAATGTGTTGTCATCTTTCACTAGAGCTTGTGTAGCTGATTTCTTTTTTTTTTCCGGCATATAGTTTGAATTAAGGCTGGGGAGTTGTGGGAGTGCTAACACCCCCTCTAAAGTCGTTTGTGCCTCAAGATGCACATGTTTCAGGCATAGGCCACGTTTCGTGCGTTTATTACCACCATCATCATCATGGGTGGAGGGGGGCGTTCGCCGGAACAGTGCTCAATCTCGTGAGAGGAAGCGCTCCCGAACGAGGACCATGCCTGTGGCATAACAGCACCCTCGCCTCCAGACAATGCATCGGGAGTTTTGAGCCATCTAGCACGGCTTAGAAGATGGGATGCTGATTGACCGTTGAGAACTGTAGCCGTTCCATTCTCTCCACCCTTGGTGACTTTCACAGCTGTACAGGGGATCACTGGAACGACGGAGTCGAGCACAAAGCCAAACCACTCTGGCCAAAGCAAGCACCCTCCAAATTCTGATCAAATCCCCAGACCAGCAGAAACAAAAATATTTCCTCAATGTTAGGCTGAGCTCAAAAAATAGCATCACGAGCAACGTATCTCAGGAGGAATACACAATGCGGACACACCTTTAGCTAAGTGTCAGTGCATGACACTGCTAAACCAAACAGACTTCATTTCTGCTAGCGATTCTCGATTGTGACCCACGCAGATTGGGGACGATCGAAGCTGCTGATGATAGTTCAAGCTGGCCCCGAAACAACAATTTAGTACAACAAGCACTTCTGAATCGTATAGATTAGTGTCACCTGCAAGCATCAGACCATTAAACATAACGAAGTCCTTCCATAAGCCCTCGCTCAAGGCGCCCTTCCATAAGCTCTCGCTCAAGGCGCTCAGCAAATGAGCATCCCAACAAGATAAAACACGCTTGAATAGTAAGAAAATAACACTAAAAATCAAACTTGTGCGCGCTATACAAAACAAAGTGAAAAGTTAACCTTCACTGACGCACATAACACGTCATACCAAACACAGAAGGTATTTTAAACAGGGGCTTTCACTCAGCCTTCCCTTTTAGAATAAAACTTTCAAAATATTATGAAAACAAAATTGATCAAACAAACATATCTATGTCTGCTTCTCCGATGACAAGAAAAGTAAAACTTACAAAAATTGAGATGCATTCTATGCTTGTCAGCAGATGACAAAACTAGAAAAATAATTCCCAAAGCTGAATACAAGATCCATTCTTAGTAATGACAGGACAAGCCCCTCTCAGACGAACTTTGGGGAGTCGTGCACCCCATACCTTTCGAGGGATCCGGTCTTGACGAAGGCCCAACGAACAAAAGTGTTTGCCGAACTTGGTAGCAGCAACTTCCGACGTACAGCCGCTTAACTCGAACAAGGGGGCATTCGCTCTGCGTCCTTTACCCCAACCACTCGACCCGTAACCCTTTCACCACGATGGGTAACAACAGCCTGTGTTACGGCTCAGGCGTAAGCAATGCTTTCCTTTGTGGTTGCCTCTACGCGGCAGTGAAAAGGATGAAACCAGGCAATAATCTCGGCGTCCGAAGTTCCCTGAAATTCGTTTTTTTTTTTTATGCGCTTCCTGCCTAATCTCGATCTCAGTGATGGTCTGAGCTTCAAACATTTCCCACAGGGCCCTTTCGCGATCCTACGCCAAGCCCTGAACCTGGCGTCTCAATGGATGACGTCACGACACTTGACAGCGGCTTTAGCGCGCTTGGCACCCGTCGTCTTTACCACGTTATGCTTACGCCGACGCCTCTTTCTGTCGGGGCTTCTCGCAATACTGGCAGCCTCGACACAATTACTCCCAAGTGTGCTGCCTTCTTTGTGTGGAGTCAAAGCTCCAGATTTGTTAGCCAGCGTTTCCTCGGGCCCGTTGCTAGCTGTCTCTGCCTGTGACAGAACGGGAGTCCCGATGACTTTAAAGCTAACACACTCGCCTAGAGTACTCTCTATCGGTGGGGGTCTATCGCTGTCACAAATAGCTCTTGTTTTCTGGCCTTCAAGGTCGGCCTCATGCTCTCTTTCACAAGCTTTATTCTGTAGTGCTTTACGTCGCACATCCTGCTCAAGCGCTTTGCCCTCAATCTCTTGTCGAGAGGCGTCAACCTCTAACGCCTTGCGAAGCGACTTGTTGTCAAGCTCTTTTTGACGCGATTCATCATGATCAAGTGTGCTGCGAAGCGGCTCCATCTCCAGCGCCTTATGATGCACCTCGGTGTCCTTAGCTATGTGATGGGCCTCGACCCCTAACCCCTTGCAATACACCTCAGCGTCTGGCTCTGTCTGACGCACTTCGGCGTCTTCCACCTTGTGAGGGGCCTCAACGTCAGATGCCTCGCGACTTTCCACAGCGTCCCACTTTCTCCCCAGCCCTCTTGCGCTTTCCGTTTCTCCTTTTCATTAACGCTTTTCAGCGAGCCTCATCCTGAAGCACTACATGACAGGCCTCCATCGCTTTACTGCGCACGTCGTCCTCCAATGCTCTACGACGCACCTCAACCTCTCACTCTTTTCGGCAGGAATCTACCTCTAGGGCCTTGCGACGCGCTTCAGCGCTGTCTATATCACTCCGACTTTCCCAGTCAGCAGAACTTTAAAAACATATATGTATTATCAAAGCACATCTAGCATGACTAAAGTCTCCTGCTTCCTCGGAGGATAAGCAATGCAAAATGTGAGCAATTTCGCGCGGCAAAAACGTGACGAGCTTCTCCCCCCAATGGTCATGGCTAACACCAACACTAGAGCAGACAACTTCAAAATCACCGAGAAAATGCACGATGTTCGCGCCTATCTGAAAGTTGTGGGGCTGGCGTTTTGCTTGCTACCACTTAAGTGCTTGAATTTGACAATCAAGCTCTCTCATTTTGAGTGCATGCTCTCTCCTTTTGAGACTCTCCTCGGCCTCCCATTGTTCGCGTCTTTCAGCTTCGAACTTTTCACGACGTTTCTCGGCGTTTCGCTTTTCGCGACTCTCCTCAGCCTCACACTGTCTGCGACTTTTAGCCTCTCGCTCTTCGCAACGTTTCTCGGCCTCTCGTTATTTGGCCTTCTGCTTTTGCTCACAAATGAGCTCCCAAAACTTGTCAGCTTCTTCGGCCGTCACATTCTCTGCCCGCATCACCTCGAGAATCGCTTTCCTTGTTTTAGCGGACCCGGCGAAAATCCCCATGGCTCCACAAATTTCAAGGAGGTCCTGCACAAGGTACTGCTCCATCGCTATCTCGTTCATCATGATGCTGTACTACTGATATTCACCGTACTCTAAAACCAATACCAATCTCATGGTTTAAAGTACGTGAATATTAAATTATAGCCAACAAAAAACACTCTTAACATCTGTCTGTGCTAGAGAGGTCTGGAGAAATGAACAGCAAATGTTGTGCACTCACCCAACCAAAGTAGCTGACGATGGTCGAACTCCTGGCTGCTGTCAAACAGTGTCGTGGGTGTCGTCGAGCCTGCAGGAATTCGCTCCAACTCCGAACCGTTGAGATCGGGGTGGCGGGTTCCACAGCAGTGATACGTTGTTGACTGGGGTAGTGTATTCCAGCATATCCAAACGCTGATATCAGGGTGGTCGTCCTCAGGCTTCCAGGCATCCGATCCAACTTTTCAGTCGTTAAGATAGGGGTAGCAGGTCCCACAGCAGCAAAATGTTGAGGACAGGGTTAGCGTATCCCAAAGCTGCCAACCAGTGTTACGAATATGGGTTTGATGACATCCCACCACTGCCACCACTGTTACGAATTCGGGTTTGATGGCATCCCACCAATGCAACCACTGTTTGGATTTCTGCTGTGTTGCGATAATAGCGGTAGCCAAGAGCGGCGAGCAGTCGAATAGACTTTGCTGAAGCCTTCGCCCAGAGGCGGAATATAGAGGCAATCATTGTGAAAACACCAACAGGTAGGAACGTTTACTATAGCAGGTTATAGTTTGTACAAAGCCAGCCAACACGATGAAGTCAGCTGGGGCGAAAATCCCCAAACATCGGGCCGGCACGGCCCTAAATAAAGTTTTTGTTTTTTTTTCTCTCAGACTAGTTTCCGGGACTCGGCGGAGGAGACGCAACTTTCCCCAGAACTGCACAGTGGCTCGGCGGAGGAGGTGATGCTTTTACCCAGAACTGCATGGTGACCCGCCGCCATCTGCGTGGAAAGTGGCACTAGGAGGGGGGAAGGGGAGAGTTTGCCGAAACAGCGCTTGATCTCATGAGAAGCGCTCCCGAACAAGGATCATGCCTGTGGCATAACAACAGTTGTTTTGAAGTGTTGATCACAACTGATGTATTTAGATTTGGCTGGTGATATCGTCATTTAAATGTAATCGAATAAATATATGTTTGTTTGGTTTGATCCAGCTGCATCTGCCATTTTCATTCGCTCCGAGAGTGTGGTGCTTCATTCCGAGACCCCACAACTTTCACATTGTTATTGTGAGTACTCGAACCCACTTATAACAATACTCAAGTGCCACGAAAATTCCATAGTTATAACTGATAATTGCTATACATGGGTTTCATAAAAAAAAAGCAAAATAGAGGGACAGCCGGTTCCGGTCAGAAAACTGTAATATAGGATGGAATATGCCCACAGACACCAGTGATAGAGACCGGATTATAGGCAAATGCCTATTTTGTTCCTTACGCTCCTATCGTGCCATTTTGACATATGAGCATGAATTAGAGGTTAAGAAGGGCATTTATGGTGTTTTTATAGTGCCTCTAAATGCCTATTTTGGGTGTTTGTGCCTAAATGCCTATAAGTGCCTATAAATACCCATTTTCCAATTGAGCGCATATATGAGCGCTATTCAAGCCCAAATTTCATTTTTGAGTGTGGTGTGAAACCATTATTTATGTAAAAATGGCAGCATCGATATTTCCAAACACTATAAGGTTCACAAAGTCAAAGCTGGCTTGCTGCGAGTGATTGGAGGAGGAGCATGAGGAGTGCAAAAGACGCTATTTCTGCAGCCCTAAGTGGAAGAATGTCTCAGCATCAGCAGGGGAAGGAGGAGAGAGAATTAAATATTGGGTAAGAAAATAAAAGTGACGTCTGTGGCCGAGCTCGTGGCGTCCACCTTCTACAAATAGCTGCCCAGTGTCCTGAAAGAACTGAAGAACCACCCTAAAAACCTGAGTTTTGCAGTGGGAAAGGAAGAGCAGGTTTTTTCTGGGCAGCTGCGGGTAGCTGGAGAACGACTGAAAAACACTGGAGCACCACTTTTGGAATGCTGTTATTGATTCAGTGATGGCGAAGTTCACCAAATCGTTATACTTTTTACCGTGAAGCCTGAGACAGGCGCCGGCATGTTTACAATCAATGGTGTATTTAGCATACATTCACAGTATGCATATATATGCTTGTTCCGTATGTGATCCCTTGTCATATCTTCAAGTGACAAACATGAAAAAATACAGAACATCGCTTCAAGATTTGTCCTCAGCTATTACTTAAAAATGACAGCTGTAACAATATAAAAAATTAACTAGGATGAGAATTACTATCATCGCGTCAAATTGAACTGTGGTTAAAGCTCCCATGTCAAGCATTTCATGCTAAACTCACATTCGAAAATAAATGTACCTAGACAATCCTCTTTGCGCTATGGTAAATAAAATTTTAGAATGTCGTATCAGATATATTTTTCTAATAATTTGTTTTTTTTGTTAGTTTCATGACAGAATGAAATGGCTTATAAAGAGAACAAAGTGTGTTCTGTCAATGAGGACTTGTTTTCTTTGACATTGTAACTCATCTGCTGCAGCGCCTTCAGGGAAAAATGTGATGCACACGCCGCTTTTGTTTTATTTGTAATTTACATCTTAAGCGTCTCTCTCTAGATGACATAATAAATTGTAGTTAGACACTAGTCGTTCTTGCGTGCCCAATGAAAAGCGTTCCACCATGGTGATTTTTTTAATTGGTTCGCTACAAGCCACCAAAGCATGATGCGAAGAAGCAAGCTTGAATTCCTTGCCTCTCGTCCCCAGTAGCCATCGTGAGCCTTATTCCTTCCCCGTTTTCTTCGGTATCGAGGCTGGAGAATCACATGACACATACGCACCAAGAACAACATGCATAAGCAAGATCACGCGTGCAGTGCATGACGTGCCCCAGCCTACTCGTGGGCGTAGGCCATCAATGTTGTGTCAATTCGATGCTCCCTGTTGTGTATTACCAGTTTCTGTGGGATGGATCACTCAGTGCGTGTACTTTAGGAAAGGCTGGCAAGGATCATGTATTGTGACCGCGATACGCCACGTTGCTCCGCTGAAAGTGCGGTCAGAGACGACGCAACAAACACAAGCTAAGCATTGCCAAGATTGGCAAAGGCACAATGCAGGAACGATGAGAAGACGAACGCAAGCGCTAAAGGTGGTGGTGGTGGTGGTGGTGGTGGTGGTGGTGGTGGTGGTGGTGGTGGTGGTGGTGGTGGTGGTGGTTTTATGAATCGGCTTCTACTTTCGCCGGTTCATGAAAAACTTTGCAGCACTCGCACGGCCACTCACCGGCCTTCTCAAACAAGATGTTCCATTTTGTTGGGGCCCTCCTCAAGCTGACGCCTTCTCTCAGCTAATCACCGCTCTAATGACACCTCTTATTCTTGCACATTTTGACCCCGATGCTCCTGCAGAAGTGCGAACAGGCGCGAGTGGTCACCGAATTGGTGCAGTTTTGGCGCAAATTCAGCGGGTCAACGACCGTGTAATCGCGTATGCAAGCCATCTGCTTTTTAAGTCTGAACGCAATTATTCTATAACAGAACGGGAATGTCTCGCCCTTGTCTGGGCGGTTTCGAAATTCCGTCCTTACTTATATGGCCGCCCTTTCCGTGTCATCACAGATCATCATACGCTGTGTTGGCTTTCTTCTCTGAAGGACCCCACTGGAGGACTTGGTCGTTGGGCATTACGCCTACAGGAATATTCCTACTCGGTTGCTTATCAGTCTGGACGTCTCCATCTGGACGCCGATTGCTTATCCCGCTACACTGTCGATCAGCCCGACGAACCAGACATCGAGCCTAGCCTCAGCGTCGTGTCAATGTCTCAGTTTCTTCACATTGGTGATGAACGACGTCATGATGCTTCTCTGCAACAACTTATTGACCGTCTCTAATCTGCTCCGAACGACACGTCGCTTCACATGTATGTCCTCCTGAATGGCACGCTGTACCCTCGTAGCCTCCAGCCAGATGGCCCTGAGCTCCTTCATGTTGTACCGAAACATCTGCGTTCAACTGTGCTGCACGAGCTTCACGACGAACCAACTGCTGGTCATCTGGGTGTATCTCTACTTCCCTCATGTCACCACCCTGTGGTCAACAAAACAAGTTACGATGACGTCATAGCCACCATTTTTCTTTAGCCGCGTTAGTTCCCGAAATCTATATTTCTCGGCGGCTGGTTGCAAGTGCGTAGCCGTGCCGCACGCTTAGAAAGTTTTGTGTTTGGCGACATTCCAGTCCCATTTCCTATTCGAAAGTAATTTTTGATGTGGACCGTGTGGAAGTGCGTCACAGTTCTGTGTGCTGACATGGTTAAGAGCTGCACACGCTAGGTGGTGACAGTTGCACACAGTTTTCGGAACTCTCTCAAACCAAAACTGAAACTAATTGATAATAAGGAGCCTGTAATTAATTATCTGTCATGTGCTACAGCAAAGGATGTGTCGTGTCATCACGAACAGGTCCCCAGCAAGGCATTGCAGCAGAAAAATGCGAGGCCAAAGTTTTTGTGTCCAGTACCCCTTTAAAATTAATCCAGTAGGACTGTCTAACATTTCATCAAAACTATTTCATGTAAAACTTCATCTTTTAAACAATCTCTTGAGCGTTTGTGGGGTGTTATAGACGGATGGAACTCTGTAGACATCACTCGCTTGAAAAAAAAAGTACTTGTCCCCTTGAGTAACCGTGCCTCTCTTGCATCACTGTCATGAGCATAATCATTCGATGAAAGCTCTGTGGTGAACTGTTACCTATTTATACTGTTACTGGAGCAATAACAAGTGCATTCATGTTAAGTGTCTCCGTATTGCTAAAGCGCTATATCAGCCATATATCCTTTCTCTGTGAACTTATAAACTGTCCTGCATCTTATCGATAATTGAATAGAAAAAGAATTACGGAACCCTAAAGCTTCGCCTTTAGCAGTTGAACGCGATAGCGACCATCTTGTTCCTAGTACGCACTTCAAACATTTAGTGCATTAAACCTTTTCGAATACGCTATGCACCCATAACGTGGCCTTAAAAGACCCCTGATGCCAAATTTGAAAACTAAAGATCCTTCTGTTGTTTGATGGTCCTGCATGATGAGCCACCTATGACCGATTATCAGTGAGGAGCGTTGCCTAGAAGATATATTAATTTAGTTTTAAAGTGAAGGTGTGTGCTTCTCTGAGTATTCAGGCACAATAGACATGTTCTGTGGCTTCACGTAGACGAGGGATTCCATTGTGATGTTGCAGAAGTCAAGAACATTTGTGGAGCACGCACAATACCCCAAGTAGCACCTGGAGAGGACCATTGTTCGTCACCCCTCTCGCCCTTTTTTTAGACTGCTCTCGAGGTGATTTGGCCTTCTTACGCCAGGCATGTTTTTCTTTTTTCTGAGGGAGACATGCTCAAAGTGCCCACATTATTTCATTCTTCACCGCCCGCGGGTCCGCCTATTTAAAAACAGCGTGTTTCAGCGTCACCGAAGCTTGAGCGCACATAGTTTTAGGTACTGCTTTGCTCTGGGGTGCTAGTTTCTTATGGTATTTAGGCGGGCGTTTCGAACTGATGCCGCAAAATCGTTCTGAATTATCCCCGCTAGCATTAATTATATGATGCATTAGAGCATTTACAATATAATTTCGGCGCTACCAGACACAAAGCTACAAATTACTGAAAAAAACTCGCAAACAAAACTTTCGCTGTCAAGGGTCCACTAAGACAATAGGCGCAGTAGCGCATGTGCCTTTTGTAGTGGGGTACCAGCTTTCAACCAAGGAGCCACTACACATATTCTGACGCATCTGCAATGAACGCTTGTATCACGCATTATTACTGCAATATTTCATGTTGCATTATGAAGCATGTATACAGGACGCATGTGTTTGTAGAGCATGAAAGCTACTTTCACTGCACTACCAAGCAGAGGAAGTTCTTCTCACTGTTTTCACAAGCAGAGGCATGGCCGTGTGGTAGAACATCCACTTGCCATGCAAACGACCCGGGGTCGATTTCCACTTGGACCTAAACAACCCTGGTGCGGTTGCCACTTTGCTCCAGGTTTTTTTATCATTTATTTTATTTGCATCATTCTCAAGGTTTGGTCATGCATTAGATCATAATTTTTTGCTCACAACCAACAACGCCGATGCCGACACTGACGTTGAAATTTCCATGCAACGAGCTCTGAAACGCTATCGCATTAAAAAATGTGTACGTCTATTCTTGTGAACAGTGCTATTGAACACACCACACACCCATACAAGCTATTCATGTTTCTGTACATCTATCCTTGTGAACAGTGCTATTGAACACACCACACACCCATACAAGCTATTCATGTTTCTTGGTATACAGATGAGCAAGAAGTAAATATTTAAGTAGTTCAGCAGAACTACGGCTGTGCCTAGTAGGCAGAATACAAACTAAACGCATGCATTTAAAAAAGCGAAAAATGTCGTATAGTGCAAAAGCATGCTGACAGCATGCATAAGCCATACATTATAAACAGTGGTATGATTATACTGTATGTCCAGCTAAATCTAGCCAGAGTTTGAAAATATGCCAATGCACTCTATGCTGAGGCAACCAAATACATGTTGTTTACTAAAGCACAGAGTAAATCATACTATTTTTGTGTTCTGCCTAAATGTATTGTTGTTTATGGCTAAAATGGCGATTCAGAAACCTCGTAGTGCTACTTTTATGTCAGAGAAATGCTTATTTTGAGATAACATTGCATGTTAGTGGTCCACACAGCATTAGTGCACTTCAAGTCGCCCGCCTGAAAATGGGCCTCTCAGACGTAGCAGTCGCGTTGCCAAATGTTGGTCTTATTTACTGCACGGCCGCCGACATACACAAAGAATTGTAGAAATGCAGGGTTACTGGACGATAGTGTAGACATCTTATGATGTTGATTAATTGATTGATTGATTGATTGATATGTGAAGTTTAACGTCCCAAAACCACTATATGATTATGAGAGACGCCGTAGTGGAGGGCTCCGGAAATTTAGACCACCTGGGGTTCTTTAACGTGCACCCAAATCTGAGCACACGGGCCTACAACATTTCCACCTCCATCGGAAATGTAGCCGCCGCAGCCGGGATTCGAACCCGCGCCCTGCGGGTCAGCTGCCGAGTACCTTATCCACTAGACCACCGCGGCGGGGCACATCTTATGTTTTGTGCAACCATAGTCATAGACACGTTTCCATTTGCCTAGCGTTTTTGAAGAAAAAAATTTATTAAGAAGGCAACTTATTTGTAGATACGTTGCTGCAATGCATTCCCACCAGAAGTTGAATGCACAATGTTTCTGCAATAAAAACTTTGTGCTTGCCTGGTTCAAGTGGGCCCAGCTAGATGGAACCACCCATCCAGTCTAACCAAGCAAGAACAGAACTTTTGAACCAATTGTGCCATTGTCCACCGTAACACCAAACCATTCTTTTTTTCCATGAATCAAACAAACGAAGAAGCAGCATTTTATTGTGTTCTAATGCACAGAAGAGTCTTTTTTTTATTGCAAATGGTTTGACTATTAGTTGTTAATTTTAGTCGGAGCCTTTGATGTCATTGGAATCATTTCGAAATATCCAACTTGTGGTGTGTAAGGTATCATACATTCACCTTAATTTCTTGATAAGTAGAGCACTACTGCTGATAATAATGATGTTCTAGATGTTAATTAACCAACTTCTGAAGCAGTGAGACTGGTCAGAAAATAATAATGATAATGAGAAAGTTATAAATCAGTTTTCAAAATGTCCAATTAGATCATTTCTAACTTTCTATCAATTTCGTATTAGTATTTTTCTGTCTGATATAAATGCCCACAAAACACAAAAATATACCATGTGACATGCTCGCCTGTGTATGTAGCATGCACCTCACGTTTAGCGTCCGAATGATATGCATCCTTCAAAGTGATTCATGATATAACGATAAGCAGACACAGTAGTGATCAATTGTGCTACCAGGAGACTGCCCTGTCATGTATGAGTGGCAGTGAACCAGGCCAGATGCTATCACTCAGAAAATGTTGATAGGCACTGCAATCACGGTGTGCACAGATGTGCAAACGGACATGTCACTTTTTTTTTGTTTTTTATACAGGCATCTACGGAGAGCAGAAAGACACTAATTATCGATAGTGAGAAATTATCTCATAAAAAGTTTTGCAATTTGATTTACAACACACTCGCAAGTAATTTCATGCCCAGCTTCACTGCTTTAAAGTTGGCTGACAAACTTGCCTTATTAAGCAATTAAATCAGCAAAATGAATTTGGTCACATCATCATAGAGTGCGTCATCACATTTTCAAACTTTGGCGTGAGTTTTTAAGCTTTTCACAGTTAAGCAATTTTTAAACATTTTGAGGGGCATCCTGTACATATGCAAAAGCAAGAAGGTGGAAGGCAAGATAATTGCTGGTCATTAAGAGTGACAGACCGGATTCCAAGAGAAGGCAAATATGCCAGGAGGAGGCAGATGGAATTCAGAAGGCTGCGGGGATGACATGGCCCCAGCAAGTAAAAGAGCAGTTTTGAAACATGGGAGGGGCATTTGTCCTGCAGTAGGCATATCCAGGCTGATGATGATAATACAAAAGCAATTAGGTTTGAGAGTAAAACCAGCCAGAATTTATATTGTCGCCAACAAGCAGGCCCAATATTTTTATTATTAAACAAATAAAAATTATAAAAGAGTCAGTGTACATACCAGTCAATGGGACCAAAATCTCATCGTTGACAGTTGACGAGCTGGAAAATAGTGTAAAGGGTCACGCACCACTACAGCTTCACTGGCAAGCAGAGAAACATTATTTTAAAGGGGCCCTGCAACACCTTTTCAGCATGGTCAGAAAACCCTGCCGATCGGTAGTAGAGGCTCCCGACAGCACGCGAGCCAAATATTATAAAGCAGCATGTGGCCTCTAATCCACAATAAATTATCATATTCCGCTGAAAATTGCTTCCTCTTCTCTCGACAAATCATGCAAGATGCTCAAAAGTCACTCGTTAAAAGTCCATCTATCAGCTGATTTCAACATGGCGCTCAGTGGTTACACAGATCGCCACGGAGGGCCACAACTTATCCATGCGTGTGCGCGCGATCACATGAAAAAAGCCATGCATTCGAAGAAAAAAAAAAGAAAAAGTGCTCAAGGTGAGGAGGTGCGTGTGACTTTTTTTTTTTTTTTTGCCCTGCCATCTCTCCCTGCTTAGCGTCCAGCACTTTCGACGGGACGAGAGAAGAGAGAATGCAATTGCAACATGTGACAAATCTTTGTGTAACTTCACTCGCACTGGACGGATTCTTAAAATTTTTGCAGCATTGAATTTGTGAGGCAATAAGCTCTTCCAGAGAATTCATTCCATGGTTACTTGAACAAGTGTTTCAGGGCCACTTTAATGCACCATATGCCATATAGACTAGTAGAGGGTTGGGGATCTAACCCTTGGCACACTGACTGGATAGAGCCCGAAAGGTGGTGAACTCCTGCCAGTGAGTACCACTGACAATCGAGAGTTCTCCAGCAAGTTTGCACAGAAATATATTGACAGTCCACTTGCAAACTGAACTCTTGAAAGAGTTTCACTTTCTCATCCTCCCTCTGGCATACCTATTTTTATTTCAATATGCTAATAACACAAATTTTCTTTCCAACTTTTTCATTGAACAAAGGCCATGATTGAGTGACATTGCGACATTTCAATGGTTTTACACTCGAATTTCGATAATTCGAACTCGAAGGGGCCCGAAAATTTGTTCGAATTAATGAAAGCTAAATAAACGGAGGGCTCTCCATGTAGTGGCGCATGTGCATTGAGCTAACACACGAGGAAGAAGTTTTGGAAGACTTACATTTATTCACAAATCACAGGACATCCATTATTAATTGAATAATCGGTGATGCACATCTGCACACGTTTGCCTTGCATCGAATCAATCAATTTCGCACGCAGCTTGCAAAGCATTTCTACTTTGGCTTCAGCATTCTCCTGGCAAGAGAAGTTGCACGCAGAAATGTTCAGCGCCGATACTTTCTAAAGACGAGGACAACAACGACTGCGTAGGGGAGCCTCCCGCTCTCCACTACGCAGCAGCAGCATGGCCAGCACGTGACAAAAAAGGAGGAGCCTCTCCACTCCGAGAGATGTAGATCGGCATTTGAGAGAAAACCAACACTCCACGGCAGTTTTTTTTTTTTTTGCTCTCTTCCCGCGCTTCGTTGAAAGAAGGGTTACGTGGCAGGGACAGGAAATGGGGAAACGTGGCACCGGCGCGTGAGACCCCCCACCCCCCGCCGCCCCCTCAAGGCGCAGAGCCGTGCTCCCACAAGGGGCAATGGCTGCAGAAGATAGTGCCTTTTTCTTTTCCTGCAACCATACATTCGTTGGCCCAGCAACAGCTTTCTTTTTTTTCCTCTCTCTCTCTACGCGCGAGGCATTGGAAAAGGGAGAAACGTGACACGGGCGCGTCGCAGATCGGCATTTGAGATAGAGCAAACATACCACCGCAACCTTTTCTTTCGCGTGCAGCGTTGAGGTGTCGCAGGTGCCGCCACGGGATTGGGCGAAGGGCTGGGAGTATTTTCGGAGCGTGGTATGTTCGAATTGACCGCCAGAAGAGCTTGGGCGTTCCAATTACCGGGCGTTTTCCTCCATTGGAATACACACTGCTTTGACGGGACCTCATCGTGAGTTCGAATTAACCAGAAGTTCAAATTAAGCGTGTTCAAATTAATGAGATTCGACTGTACTATTTTTCTATAATTATACGTAAGCTACTCACATAAACACCTTTGCAATACCGAATGTGGCAAGCCTCAAACAAAGTTATAATTAAGCAATCTAACGTCTAAGCAAAGTAAAACTCCCATGCATTTAAAGAACATTTCAACCGTGCTTACCCCATCTTACAATTGCTTGAAAAAACCAATCACCTCTTTTGATGCTTCATACGGGCTACTTTGACTGCAATTTATATAAATTGGATGCATTCACTCCCAGCAGGTAGCTTAGCACTACACATTCTTAGCCAAGCAGCCAACTTATCAGTGTGCTCATTTTTGTTTTTCTGCTTTTTTTTTTGAAGTCTTGAATGACAGCCTCAGTGCTGTTATTTTGACTTACCATCAAAGGAGATGGTGTGATATGTAGCTAGAACAATATTTTCCCTAGAGTTTGTTACACACATACACTATTACATCAATACCAGATAAAAAAAGTGCAGCATTTATCAGTGCAGCATCAAAGCATTGCTGCCCGAAATCCTCTGCATACTTAATTGTATGTTTCAAGCTGATGAAATTGTTTTAGCAAGGAGACTTGTTTTCATCCAGAAAACAGCTGTTCTTGTTCTGCTCCAAGCCAAGTCACCACCTTGTCAAAACGTAGGCCCCAGTCAGGCACAACCTCTTCTTCAGCCACTTTAGGTGACTTGTAATCCCCATTTCTTTTGACGTGGGAGGAATAGCTGCAGAAAGAAGAACTTGCTGTGTTGTCTACATGGGCAATAGATTTTTCTATAAAATTTATGTGTAGTGTAACTAAATGTACACTGCTTACAAGTAGCAGTCATTGCAATTTATATCAATTTTCTTGTTGTAGCAAATAGTGTCCATTTCTTGAAAGCCTCTTGAAATGTTTTTGAAAATTTTTAAACGACGTGTGTATTCAGCATCATGGCTGTACATTCAATATCTCAACTGGTTTCATGTCTGGGTTCATTTAATAGCTATGAAAGCACATTTTAGATTCTGCAGCTAGCATTCCCATGAACTGTACAACTAACATCACTTTAAGTCAGTCAATGAAAAGTCTCTGTCGTTGACAAACATGGCGACGCAGCAGGGTTTGCTGAGCCACAGTATCCATAGTTGACAAAGGTTTGTAGCATCACACTGGTTTGATTGCGGCACCATAAAGAGGTTTTCACTTTGATAAGGTGTGCAATCTCTGATAAGTCGTGCCAGCGCAACCAGTAACATAAAACAGGGACGCTGCAACAAGTGAGCGAACATAGCCGGTTAGGCAAAAATGCAAACATGATACAGCTCGTGTACTACTTGAAAGTTGAACCAAGCAGATCACTAGTACTTTTACTGACTTGGTTAACCTCCCAGAACAGTTTCATAATATTGACACACATGCCCTCGTGCTTGACAATATCCCAAAGCAATTACCTGTTTACAATGTCATTAGCACCATTATAGGGCCCCTGAACAACTCAAGAGATTGAACTTCAATCTCTTGAGCAGTGATGCCACCAAGGTGTGCTGATTAGAAGAAATTTTTGGAGCATTTCGGAGCAGAAAAATTTGCATACTGGAGCACTTTGGAGCTGAAAAGTTTTCCATTTTGGAGTACTTTGGAGCAGAAAAATTATCCATTTTGGAGCAATCCGGAGCAGGTAACTTCGCATCCTGAAGGAGAAGCAAGTTGCATTTCCATTCAAGGACATGAATAACTATTTTTGGGCTCTTGTGAAAAGCTAGAAATATTTCATTTGATTGCAAACCTCATGGAACCAAACATCTTAGGAGCATTCCCTATTTCAGTTGATGATGCAAAAATATTGTCATGCTGTTGAGCATTCTGGAAACACTTGTTCAAAGACTATTTTTGCAGCAAATAAGCAGAATACTGGTTGAATATAATAGCACATGAAGTAACATTCTAAATACACCCTTGTGGTTATCAGCAGATTTGGCAGACAAATGCTGTGACGTACAATGCTAGAGAATCACACAGTCCTAACTGCATTTCTATAAGATGAATTCAAGGATAAAAGAGGTTCTTTTTCTTTACAACTGATTATATTGCAAGGTGTAGCATGACGTCACTTAGCTAGTCTCATAAAGCTGACCTCCTCCTGCACTCATCTCGCTGAGCTGAAACTGCACGATTTAACAAACTTCGTTTTACTTATGCGGTGGTGTTTTATATGTGGCTAGAACGTTCCGTCTACACACAAAAACGCCCTATATTGTCCTCTTTAAAGCAGTGCAAAAAGAAAAAACACAAGGGGTACCTCACGCATTCACTTAAGGCAACTCGGCGGCGAGAGCCATCTTGTTTTTATTGCGATAGTAATTATATGTACAATCTCGCCTGGTTTTCACTGTCACCAGGGGCATAGGCAAAAATATTTTACTTTACTTGGAGGGGGCCACCTTGATTTGCACGGGCGCGGGAGGGGGAGGGATGATTTTGTGCTATATATGCCATAGCGGGAAAAACATCGCGAAGGGGGGAGGGGCGTTCTTTATGTGCCCCCGCCCCTCTAGCTACACCACTGGCCCCCGTCACCATCATGTTTCGTGTAATGTCCGAATTGACAACATCCTCCCGCGCATTGTGTTTTAGACGCGGGTAAAAACGAAGATAAGAAGAGCCGACCTATCTCCTTTGCATGAAGGACGGATGCGATAACATCACGCACCCAGCATGTCAGGCCTGCCATCGACTTTTACTCAACAGAGAGGAATGCGCCGCGCGTCTTCAAGGAGCAGGAAGGAACTAGGACTGCAAGGAGGGGGGTGGTGTTGTTACATGAACTTGGACTTTGAGGGTGTGATCGCTGGTGCGCTTGCTATTTCGGCAGAGATTAAAGATGACTGGTATGCCCTTCTACCTTCTACTCTCAACGCAAACTGACTGGGTGAAAGGGCTTCATTTTCTGGAATGGCTGTGTGCACTGAGCCTTGATCGCAAGGCAGCCACACCATGATCGCGCCATTTTGGAGGTCCATTCGTACGCACTGTTCATAAAATCACACCAGTGGAGCGCCTGCTTGCCAACACTGTTGTTGGCCGCGGTTTCTATCTCATGTTAGCTACAAATGTCTGTTATCTTTACATTATAACACAAGGACACGCAAAATGACCATGTTTGGTATCATTACGGTGTCTCTTTTTACATACTTCTGAAAAAAAAAAAGGCAGCTGGAGCAACCGGTTGGACACTCCAGGCAAGTCTGATTTTATCTGTTCGTGTGTCAGCGTGCAAGGTGTTCCGGGGGTCTCTAGTCATCCAAGTCACTGTACGGATATCACAATGTAAGAATAGTTTATTCTTACACCGTGACGGATATCGAACATGCAGCAAGTTTTCTGCGAGTTCGCAGTCCTCCGAAATGGCAAAGCCGCCGCTAGTGCTCCTCGTGGATGACGTCAAGCCTTATCATTTGGTATAACAATACGATTTGTTCGTATAACATTCATTGCTAAGAGATTAAGTGAAACTAACAAATTGTATCTTTTGGACCTGATGTCGCATAACTCAGCAGAACGCTGGCTAAAGGGACAATGACCACTCCAGTTGCCGAAGCGGTTTTCGTGTGGTCAGTTATCAACGTGAAGCAGAGGTTAGTAGCACAGAATGTTTTTGAGCAGTCTCATTGTGCCTCAAGATATAGCCCACACCAGCAACTGTGCCCTTTGAGCGACGCAGCCTCCCCCACCCCAATCCCTAAGCAAAACAAAGTAATAAATGCGACGCCATGATGTTCTTTTTCCTTTACTGTCAGCTACTGACCCTGGAAAGCGAGGGGCATATGTCTAAGCTGGCGTAGCCGTTTCACAGTGGGCCTTCCGACAAGAGCCGGCAGCGATGGCCCACTACTGAAAGCTGTGCATATTAAAACCGAATAGCAGCTGCCCTGACTAGGAGGCATGCTTTCATTAACGAGATGACATTTTAAAAGAAAGCATGCGAAAATTTTGTATTCGAACCATAGCATTCTCGAGATCGAAAGGGCAGGGTCTTTTGGGGGCTTTCACAGCAATAGCGATTACAAATGCAGATTTATTTATTCAGTATTTATTCATTCAGCACCTTCATCGCCTTTGCAGGCATTACAGCAGGGGGCATGAACATCACTAGATCAAATTGTCATTCATTTCTACACACAAAGCATAGTAAAAATCACCATTAAATTAAATTTCTGTAATATTTGACGAAAGATAATTCGACTTGCTCACAGTCCTACAAAAAAATTAATATGTAAAGTGTCACCTGTAAAGGAAAATTCAAGAATTTTCAAAGCATAGTTCCTTCTACGAGAAATATATTATGGTAATGCAATATATTTGTTTCTGACAATGCCAGTTTTTGAATAAAAAATGCTGTAAAAAAAATGCTGTAAACAAAAGTCCTGCCAATGAAGTGCACGCATACTTTCAGAAACACTGAGTTATTTGTCGTTATTTCCCAAAACAAATCAAACAGCCCTATTCTGAATTTTTTCTAGTAAGTTTTGAGTATGAGGATCCCAGCTGCCACAGGCGTACTCATGTATCAAATATAGATGAGTGAAATACACCTTTTTTTTCAAGTTACTAGGTAATTGTCCGAAATTTCCATGGAGGAAACCTAATTTGCGTGCTGTCTTTCTTCTTATTTCCTGTACAACCACGGCCACGTCTGTGTAGAACATGCGAACAGCCGGTTTTTCCTCTGCGGGGCGAAACCTTGGGGCAGTATCATGCTATGACGTGGTCAGCCTGGCAACTAGGCCGTGAATGCTCCCGATACACCACTTCAGAGCCCGAAACTGCCTCAAGGTTTCAGCCCGCAGAGCTAAAACCAGCTGCTTGCTTGAGCGCTCTACACAGACATGGCCGAGGCTGTACATGCCTATTCCACCTTCCATTCGAAGTAAAAACAACACCTAGGTATTTATATTCCATAGCCCTGCGTAACGTAAAATTATTTAATTTGTACTCATATGCCCCATGCGAGCGTTTCCTTGTAAAGATAATGATTGAACATTTCAAAACATTTAGAGACATCTCCCATTTCGTACACCACGCTGAAACTTCATCTAAATCACTCCGAGTGTCATAGAAATCAGAATCACAATCAGTAACTCGATATACCGCACAGTCGACTGCAAACATCCTGAAAGAGGACGTGATTCCACTAGTGATGTCATTTATGTGCAACAAACATAATAAAGGCCCCAAGACAGAGCCTTGGGGCCCTCCAGAGGTAACCGCGGCGACTTGAGAGGAAATACCATTGAGAACCACAGACTTGTTTTTGCGACAGGATGTACTGGAAGGCATTACGACAAAAATGTTCTGAATGAATCTTCAAGAATAAAGTGCATTAGAGGAAAACAGTGAATGCATTCCCACCGTTCACGAGTTCTTCTGTGGACGCAAAGCATGGAAAATTAGATCGCCATGTCCAGAAGTAGACGTGAGAAACATTCTGGCGTCACGCATGAAGTTATTAGTAAACATCACTTCAATCACGTGCCGTGCAACTATCCAAACGAGCTATCAGCGGCGTTCCTACATCTGCCGATGAATCGCCGCCGCAGTGTCACACTACCTATAGGACTAGAAGTCACGAGCCCCAGCGAAAAACGCGTTTCGCCATTAAGCGGACTTGCGCAACAAAAGTTGTGTCGGAACCAAACATAGCATCGTAGATATTTAAGGACGCATGCGTGACTGCTGTTTATTCAGCGGAATGACTCTAGGTACGTGATTGTGAATTTGGTGGCCCTGAGAAAAAGGTGCACATGCTGTGATGCGCCGGCGTGGATGTTGCCCGTGATAGACGCTTCTAAATCTGACTTTGGCGCAGTTTCGCAAAATTTCCATTGATATTATCAGGACAGCGCAGTAAATTTATTTGGCACACTTTGGCGCAATTGATGCAGGAGTGGGATCACTGATCAAAGGCCAAATACATGGTTTGTTTCTCAACTTCACCTCCTTCACAAGCGATACTATATTCTCCTCACTGCTTACTTCTTCAAAAACCCATGAACACTACATTTTCCTTGATCATTGTAGGGCACTCCTTTGCTACAGGCTGTTGCAGTGACAAGTGCAAAGCAAAAACACACTAGACAAAATGAAATTCATTCACTCCAAACAACAGCCAAGAAAGACGGCAACAAAAAATAGTCATGAAGCTGAATAGCAAAGCACTGCAGCTGACAAATCAGTACTGATATTTACCATACACCAATGAACAGCTTGTGTCCTGAAGATGCCACAACATGTGAAAAGGAAAAAAAAACCTAAGAAAACAGGTCAAGCCCAGAAAAAGAAGAATAAACTACTGAGATTAAACTACTGAAGATATTTCAAGGCATTTTCATATCTAGAAATTCACAGAGGTTTACTTTGAGCTACTGAAATTTCTCTACTCAAGGTAGTGAAAAAAATATGTGCCCCCCCCCCCCCCCGTTATTATTTTCCCAGCATCTGCGTGACCTAAACACAATCTGCATCTTAGCAAGTGTAGTGGTGCCACCTTGTGTTGAATACCATAGTTATCAGTGCTCCGACATCTCATGACTGGGAATGAGCAAAGCAGCACAACTTCGCGTTCAGTAGGTGCAACGAGAAGGAAGTCATGAGGATGCAACCCGGGCAGCATATGATTACCAATAAATACACTATAAGGGGACACTTCAAACTTTCATTAAAGTTTCAGCCCCAGCACTAACATACGGGGTTAAATTTGGAAGGTAACAAAGAGACCAGAGAATAAGCTGAGGACTCTGTAGCATGCAATGGAGAATGACCAAATGGAAATATAAAATGGAATCAGCTTGCGCAACGTGGGACAAACTGGAGATTCTTTGGAGAAACGTTCATCCTGCTGTAGACTCAGAATTTGTTGAGATAATGATGAAAATGATTTATGACCAGAAATATTTGAATACCACAAGGATACCACATTTTTTCTTAAATGGTTTTCAGGGAACAGTCATGTACCGATGTAAAGATCCCTGTTCCGTATATTATCTCACAGACGAAAACGAATATGTACGGGGCACTAAGGAATTAACTTGTACAGGAATTGTCTGCGTGCATATACCTTCTTATAATTGACAGTTTGAATTAGCAGTGATGTAAGTGCCGCTTTACTTTTTGGAACATACTTGGTAGCAGGAAAAGTACTGCTTTCGAGCAGCTATAAACGTTTTCGGAGCAGAAAAAAATTCTAGTTTAGGAGCAGCTATTGGCGTTTTAGGAACAGATGTTAAACTTGCCATACAATAATTAGAATTCAGAGCATTGTCAAAGCATCTCATAAATATTATTATTTTTTATAAGATGTATGTAACAGACAATCATCAATGTAAACATCATGTGGCAAACAAAGGCAGGTTGTCATAAATATGCCGTGAAGAGAACTACAATTTAAAGTTCCAGTATTTGTGGCAGAAATTAAATCAAACCGAAAAAGGTCAGCGCCAAATTTTAGAAGTAACCACAGTTCCATATAACTGTTGCCTAATAAGCAGTAGATAATCAGTGTGAGATAAAAGCAATCCTGCTCATTTTCGCATTTCACCACACTAGCATGCATGTCTAGACGAGAAAAAAAAAACAGCCAACTGAGCTATATGCTCAATATTCCAGTTCTTGTCACACAAATGTGATAAGAGTCGATAATGCTGCACACTAGTAGCACACTGGGATCATAGTACACAAATTATTCTCAGTTTGCAAGTCGGTGAAACAGCAAAAGTTCGTTGTTCTCATTCTTTCAGAGTCATTTTGGAGCAGGTCTGGAGCAATTACTAACAAAAATTACTGTCTGGAGTCGCATGGAGCAGCAATTATCTTTTAGAGCAGTTTGGAGCAGCACTTCCATCACTGAATTAGTAGCACATGCATAAAACCCAGAATTAAAGAAGTCAGGGTCATCCAACTGTTCATAATTTGTCAGGGTAACTGATAACTGAAAATATAAAGGGTCATAATATATGCCTATACACACAGAGAAAACTGGGCTCTCAACATGCATGAAGTAAAATTTAAGTTTGAGATTGCCGTCTTGGCCCCAACCGGTAGCGAGCCATTTTGGATCAACTTGTAGGATGTGAAGAAGCATATGTCTATCGTTATGTCACTCGGTCGAAAACATTTTGAAACCACATACGCATCATGGCAATTTCCTTACTGCTGCTCTGTTCTTACTCCAATTTAGGAGAAAGCTCACATTTTATTGTTGCTGTAATTAAATCTAACACTACAGATTATTAAAAAAGTTGAAACTTACATGCACAAAAAAAAAGCAGCCGCAAAGATGGCACTTACAAAGATTGCCTCATTGCTTACCATCAGCTACAGTGAACAAGTGCTCAGAATGGACTGTTGCATAGGCAAAGTGGTTCATTCATTTTGTCTGCTTCCTCTCACAATCTTAATGTGATTTCACTTTTCGTAATTTAACAAAATCCAATGCAATATGTTTCTCTTTCGGTCAGACAACTGAGGCAGCATTTCAGATCAACAGCTCTGCCAATACAGAATGGTTGTGTGCCTTTTTTTGTACAGGTTCACATACTCTGACATAAATGGAGCTAGCAGTCATAAACTAAGGCAAGAAAAAGCTCTGACCTTGGTTCCACTAACATGTTTGCTGCAATACTAAATTTTAAATTCATTACAATATGGTGTGCACCCATGCAGCTGCTCAGCAGGTACTCTCACGTTTGTGCACGCAATGTTTAGTGCCAGCAGTGTATGCAAGAACACCATCTTGGCTAAAGCGGCACTGACTGGAAAAGGCAGAAAGGTGCAACTACTTGGCTTCATTGCTCTTAAAAACAAATGCACTTCCAGTCTCTGGAGGTCTTTCTAACCTCCCACATGAAGATTATGCAAGAACTGTCAAATGAACCTCGCAAATTCATATAATTGCAAAAATAGTAGAGCTACGGTATGTCATTTCTCATGCAAGCAAACTCAAGAGATGGAAGGTTCAGTCACTTTTGTATTGGTAAAAAACATTCAATATGGTTATCATACTTGTAAAATGAGTGTATGCATGTTGATCACATAAAAGTGCCATGTACCTAACAGCATGCATTTGATGATCAGATGTTCTAACAATATAATAATAATAATAATAATAATAATAATAATAATTGCAGGGTGTAACGTCTCAACCACCATATGATTATAAGAGAGCCTTGGTGGAGGGCTCCAGATATTTCGACCACCTAGGGTTGTTTAACGTGTACCTAAATCTAAGCCATTTTCGCCTCGTCTGAAAATAGAGCTGCGCTGCCGGGATTCAATCCCGCAACCTGCGCGTCAGCAGCCGAGTAAGTTAGCCACTAGAACACCGTGGCGGGTGATCAGACATTCTCCCTCCAAGTCTCCACTCCTCCAAAAATTGACTGTACTGAAGGTACAGACCATACAACGACAGAAGCCTCAAGCTGTTTCACAGATCCCACATTAGTGGGTAAAAAAGGAATAAACTCCACAAAGAAACAAAGTTACCTAGGAGAGTTGGTGCTGTACTTGCTGTCCGCTACAGATTGCGACACACTACCTTGCCGCCTTTTTCTATGCGATTTCTTCTTGCTCGACTTTCGAGAAGACGAATGACTTGGAGATGAAGATGGTGGATGGGTTACCTTGAAAACGAATAAATGCAAATCAGGTGACATTTAGTAGTACATGTAGATGATTTTACACAGGCCACAATATGGCAAATAATAATAATAATAATAATAATAATAATAATAATAATAATAATAATAATAATAATAATTTACTGGTAACTGGGTATATTCGCAAGGAAATAAGAGTAACTGTACATCTTTACTGACGGGGTGACATACGTGAACTTCAAACGTGAAGTAAGCGTTCTACATCTTATGCAGTACATTATCTAGAAAGAGCAAAAGGGAGAAGCACCGCATATAGAGCTATGTACTCAAGCCACTAAAACGGCGGTGCAGCGCACGGCCCACTTTAGACAGCTTGGTTACTAGGTAATTCTAGTAACTTGTAGCAATCAGACGCGGTTGTGGTGCGGCTGGACAAGACAGAAAATGCCTCGGCATCGCAGAGATCACTATAGCACCTGCGTGTGGTGAGACAGAGGATGAAGGAGCTGTGTTTCTTCGAAATTCTGGAAGACGTTGCCGCCGCCACCCGATGTCGTTTGTGGTGTCATCTCGGCAGCATCGTCCATAATCTGCATCGTACAAATGGGAAACACTGAAACTTGTCACACCGCAGAGGTTCTCAGTGGCATTAACGGTCATAAGTTAATACTAACCGTGTTTGTTACCTCGAAGAAATAAGATGCAATTCGCACGTTTGTATTCCTATGGTTCCAGTCCGTGGTTACGTCGACATGACAGGCTTACTCTAGTATTATCCAATTAAAAGCGTGTGACATCGTTATTTTTCGTGGGCCATAGCACACGGCAGAGCGGAGACTAACGCAGGCGAATCAACGGACATGACAGAATCCACAGCCTTCGCTGTAGTGTTCTTTGCGTGTTATCTACGATGATGTGGGAGATAAGAAACCCACGCCCTCTAACTTAATCATACACATCTAAGCACCTACCTTGTATTTGATTAGCAACACTGATATTCCAGCGATTTTTACTC
The DNA here is from genome assembly GCA_013436015.1 of Rhipicephalus annulatus. NCBI lineage: Eukaryota > Metazoa > Arthropoda > Arachnida > Ixodida > Ixodidae > Rhipicephalus > Rhipicephalus annulatus. Next base: position 157,388 of record WOVY01010105.1, on the reverse strand, counting down.
TATTTCGGTTGCAGTAAGGCAGGCATGAGTCGTAAGCACTAGCACGGCGCGAGTCTGGCTACGCAGCCATGCCACAGAACACCTACCAGTTAGGCCATGCGGTGACAAAACCGAAACCATAACAAAGTACTCAGGCCATTCTTACTTTTTGTGTCAAAGCCTGATATCAATTTTTTAATAAATTCTAAATTTAAACTTCTGATGACAAAAAGTGGCTTTAAAAAACATGCAAAAAGCTTTGCAAAAATTATACTCCATTGTACTAGGTCGCGACTTACTGGGACCGAGAGTTCCATCCCGTGATTTGTTGCGGCAACGCCTCCTCTAGAAAGATGCCTGAGGAATGGCTCGCGCTCCCGGCGGAGTTGGTCTGCCGTCAGTTTTAAACAAACGCCGTGCGGTGGCGCTTGCGACCTACACTACGTCATGGTTCCTGGTCTGACGTTCGGCAATGCCGTCTTGTGCATGGCATGAGATCAGAAGTTCAAGCAAGATTAGAAGTTAAGCAACGTGGAATAGGTAGGCTTGCCTTAGGAGCTCACGGGAATACACCAAATCACAGAGTACAAGTTGATATATGATGGACGTAATTTGAGGGCAGGGAAGCTAGCAGCAAGATAAAATTTGAGAAGCGATTGAGAGAAATGGGGGAGGAGCGTTGGGCAAGAAAGGTTTACAGCTACTTGTACATGAAGAATGTTGATACAAAATGGAGGAAGCGAACCAGGAAGTTGACTGGTAAATACTTAGAAAAGAGCAGGTGGCCTAACCAAAAAGAACTATCGGTTAAGAAGAAAGTGAAGGAAACGGAGACTGACATGTGGAGAATGGGCATGATTAAGAAGTCCGCACTAGAGATCTATCGAACTTTTAAGCAGGAAATTGCCAAGGAAAGGATCTATGATAATATTCGGGGTAGTTCTCTCCTGTTTGAGGCCAGAACGGGAGTGTTGCGAACCAAAACATATCGGGCCAAATACGAAGTGGTAACACGGTATGCAGGGTGTAAAGAGAGAAAGAGGAAACTACCGAACACTTGATATTGTTCTGTAAAGGGCTTCACCCTATAGTTCCGGATGATGGCGCAGATATTTTCAAAGCACTGGGGTTTAGGGACAGGGAGGGCAAAATAGACTTTAAGCGGGTAGAATTAACTAGAAGGAGGTTATCTGATTGGTGGGTAAAGTCAAGGCGTGAGTGAAAATTAGAACTTTCACTGCAAAGTACTAATCCTCAATCTCACTATTTAAAGGTAAAAAATAAATTTAGTTTTTGGTTCATTAAAGTAGTACGGCTTGGTGACGCTAGCCACCGCCCAATCTAAAGGGTGCAGCCATATCTATCCATCTATTAAGGTGGGTTGGCGACTTGCAGGACACGCAGTAGCTTTTTGGGGGGGCAAGCGGGCCTTTCGGGGTGCAGGATAGCTAGTAACGAGGAAAACAACCAGGGAGACTCTTTGACAGGTGGTATGGACAGATACGATTCCAAAGTGACAGCAGTATCTAAGATAGGTAGAGTCTGGGGCAGAAATAGAAGTAGCCACGAGCGCCGAGCCAATTCAGACATAGGATATATTAACATGCAGGGTGATAGGAACAGGCTGAAGTGGGAAGAGATAGAAGAACAGCTAAGAAAGGAGAGGCCGATGGTATATGGTTTTGTAGAAACACATCTCAGGGACAAGGAACAACCTCCTAACAATGCGGACTACGCGTGGGAATATATTGTAATAGAACAGAAGGCAGCAGAAATGGGGGTGGTATTGGGGCATTCATTCATAAAAGTACAGCCTGGCAAAGGGTCGAGCAAGAGTGCAAGGAACATTTATGACTAAAAGGGAAAGTGGCAGGGCAATGGAAAACCAGGCAATGGTAGAGTGTATATCAAATGACATACAGGAGTTAGGAGGAGAGTGCGAGATAATTATACTAAGAGATATGAATGCGCACATAGAAGATATAGATGGCTATACCGACCAGACAGGCAAAATGATCATGGATATGTGTGAAAGGCTTGATTTGATCATTTGCAACACTACCGAGAAGTTTGAAGGGCAAATAACATGGGAGGTAGGAAGGCTGCAGTCGACGATAGATTACGTACTGATGTCACATAGGATGTATGATAAGCTCAGCGGAATGCACATAGATGAAGTTGGCTCCAGAAATCTGGGTAGTGATCACAAACGTATCAAGCTAAGTTTTGGAAGAGCAGTGAAAGTGGGAAAGAGACAAGATGAGCAACTACAGGAAAATTTTTATTCATAAAGGCAAATTGAAACTAAACAAATTGAGAAAGTAATCACTGAGGATAATAAAACAGTGTGGACATGCACGAATCTATTTAGACTGTTTGAGCTAGAGCTTGCCAAGGCACGTGACAAGTCACCCCGGAAAAGAGGACACAAACCCAAAAGTTGGTGGGATGAGGAAGTTAAGAGAGCCATAGCAAAATGTCAGGAAGCCTCTAGGGAACACAGACATGCTAAGCAGTGGGGTGAGCCGACAGATGATGTTGAAAGAAAATGGGAAATCTTTCTAAGCTGCAGAAGGGTTGCAACCCTTCAGATCAATGAAAAGATTAGAAGAAAGGGAGCTCAGTCGCTGGCAGAAGTACATAAAAAATATAGAAAGGCAGCTGCGAAATTTTGGAACCATCTAAACTCCCTAAGAAATGAGACGAGTCTAGAGCAGAGGTTTATAACTACAGCTCAAGGTGCTAGGCTAGAAGGGGACGAAGCTATTGAATATATATGAACAAGGGTGACAGAAAATTTTCAACAAAGAATTAAGTGCTTTAAGCCCCACAATAGACAAGGATGAATCAAGTGGCGCAATGGCTCCATTTTCACAACGAGAGTGGGAAACGGCTGAGAAAAGGGTTCCTAGTAGTGCATCAACAGGCCCAGATGGCATTCCAATTATGCTGATAAAGACATTAGGTCCAAAGTCTAAGCAGGCTTTGAGAGAGGCAGTGAGCAAAATAATAATCGATGGAGAAGTTCCCAATGGATGGAAACTTAGCAGGATGAGCATGATCTATTAAGGAAAGGGAGAAGAAGCTGACAAACATCTACCGTCCTATAACAGTGACATCAGTGGTCTACAGGCTGGCGATGCAGATTATAAAGGAAAGACAGCAGGGCATGGATAGAGGATGAGGGGGTGCTGGGGGAACTGCAGAATGGGTTTCGGAAACACGGGAGCTTGAAAGACAATTTGTTCTCACTGACGCAGTGCATCAAAATAGCAGAAAAGGAACTCAGGCCTTTGTGGCTAGCATTTTTTAATATCAAGGAAGCGTACTATAGCGTGGTTCAAGAGGACTTGTGGGGAATACTAGACACACTGGGTGTGGAAGATGGAGTCACTAATCTTTTAAAGGAAATCTATAAAAGTAACAAGGTAGTTATAAAGTGGGAAAAACAGGTATCCAAGCCTGCAGAGATTAAACGGGGGCTTAGGCAGGGGTGTCCTCTGTCACCCTTATTATTCAGGATGTACCTACAAGGATTAGAGGCCAAATTAGAGGAAAGTGGACTGGGCTTTGAACCTCTCTTTCGTCAAACAAGGAAAACTCATTGAACAGGCACTACCAGCATTGATGTATGCAGATGATATAGTGCTAATGGCCGACAACAAAGAAGATTTGCAGAGATTGGTGGTCATCTGTGGTAACGAGGGAGATTGTTAGATTTCAGATACAGTAAGGAAAAATCAGCAGTCATGATTGTTAATGACAATGAAGGTAATGAGCTTAGAAAACAGGAGGTCACGCTAGAGATAACAGATATACAAATATCTGGGCGTATGGATAAGCAATGGGGCCGAGGACCTAAGAGAACACGAAATATACGTGACGACTAAAGGTAACAGGAATGCAGCGGTAATGAAAAACAGGGCACTGTGCAATTACAATGGGATATATAATGTTGTGAGAGGGATATGGAAAGTGGTCATGGTTGCTGGTCTGACGTTTGGCGATGCGGTCTTGTGCATGAGATCAGAAGTTCAAGCAAGATTAGAAATTAAGCAACGTGGAATAGGTAGGCTTGCCTTTGGAGCTCACGGGAATACACCAAATCAGGGAGTACAATGTGATATGGGATGGACATTATTTGAGGGCAGGGAAGCTATAGCAGCAAGATAAAATTTGAGAAGCGATTGAGAGAAATGGGGGGAGGAGCGTTGAACTATGAAGGTATTCAGCTACTTGTACATGAAGAATGTCGATACAAAATGGAGGAAGCGAACCATAAAATTGACTGGTAAATACTTAGAAAACAGTAGGGGGCCAAACCAAAAAGAATTACCGGTTAAGAAGACGGTGAAGGAAGCTGAGACCAATGTGTGGAGAATTGGCATGATTAAGAAGTCCGCACTAGAGATCTATCGAACATTTAAGCAGGAAATCACCAAGAAAAGGATCTGTGATAATACTCGGGGTAGTTCTCTACTGTTTGAGACCAGGACGGGAGTATTGCGAACCAAGACATGTCGAGCCAAATACGAAGGGGTAGACACGGTATGCAGTGAGTGGGGAGAGGAAAAAGAAACTGCCGAACACTTGATAGTGTTCTGTCCTATAGTTCAGGATGATGGCGCAGAGTTTTTCAAAGCACAGGGGTTTAGGGACATGGAGGGCAAAATAGACTTCAAGCGGGTAGAATTAACTAGAAGGAGGTTTTCTGATTGGTGGCTAAAGTCAAGGCACGAGTGAAAATTAAACCGTTCACTGCAAAGTACGAATCCTCAACGTCACTATATAAAGGAAAGTATATATATATATATATATATATATATATATATATATATATATATATATATATATATATATATATATAGTTTCCGTTTCATTACGTATTACCTTTCCTTCCTCCGTGAGTATTACGGCTTGGTGGCGCTAGCCACTGTTCAGTTTTAAGGGTACAGCAATAGCCATAAACGTAAACATTTTGACAGCAATCTGTCTGGCTGGGTAGAAAAGTTTAGAAAATTGAAATTGCTCCAGCCACAGTTCAAAAAAGAGCCCGACGTTTCGGGACCGACTCGGTCCCTTCCTCAGGGGGTGACTGTCTTGGTCATGGAACGACGCGACGACACTTCCATGACCAAGACAGTCACCCCCTGAGGAAGGGACCGAGTCGGTCCCGAAACGTCGGGCTCTTTTTTGAACTGTGGCTGGAGCAATTTCAATTTTCTAAGCAATAGCCATTCATCCATCATCACGGCGACGGGCGGTACGCCGGTACCTAAACGTTTTTCATCTGCAGCCCATAGGAGCGCGTCAGTCGAGAGTTGTTCGAGACCTGCAGCTGTACACTACTATTTCGGAGGCTATGCAAAGTGTTGCGTTGCTGCACCGTGCGCCACAAGTGACGCTAGTGACCGAGAACATTTTTAAATGAAGAAGGAAAAGGGTGTGACAGCTGTTTTTCTTCTCATGCGGCAGGCATCTTTCTAGAGGAGGCGTTGGTTGCTTGTTAGGCGCGAGCTGGTGCTGGTTCGAGTATTTGAACGTTCGGTAACGGGCGGCCGCCTCGAGCGCCTTGAGTCCTGCCCGCGACGTCGTTATTTGTTGAATCCTTAAAATATAGATTTCGTAGCGTTCGCCCAAGGTAGGTGCATTGCCGGCTGTTACGTATCAGGTTAGTATTACTAATCTTTTGTCGCGATTCTTACGCGTCGGTGATGCGACACCAAACAGCCTTGCCGTTACTACATCGCTCTCGCAGTGCTAATCATGTGTTGGATGAATTATTAATCTGTGTGGCTGGGGTTACGTCAAGACGTAAGTGCGACCAGTGCTAGTATTGCTGCCAGACGTAAAGGCTAGCGCTACGTCTAGACGCCGCCAGCACTGTGGACGTATTCTGCCAAATTTGATTCTTACGCGTCGGTGATGCTATACCAAACTGAGCCTTGCCGTTACTACTTCGCTCTCGCAGTGCTAATCAAGTGTTGGATGAATTATTAATCTGTGTGTTTGGGGTTACGTCCAGACGTAAGTGCAACCAGCGCTAGTATTACTGCCAGACGTAAAGGCTAGCGCTACGTCTAGACGCCGCCAGCACTGTGGACGTGTTCTGCCAAAATTCTTCCATTGCAGCTGTCCGTGTTGTATTACAGGATGTGACAGAATTAAGTGAGGGTGTGAAGCATGGAAACTTGGGCAAATTGGTAAGCCATAATTGAATGTAAGAACACCGCAACAAGGACTGACGAATGTAACACACACAGCGCTGCATGTGTTAGCTGTCTTTGTATGTTGCGTTGTGAATTACGTGAGGTTTGCGTACTCTTATCGAATGATCTTTAGGGTTATGGTCCATAGGACAGCTGGCCCGCGTGTCTACTAATATATGCGGTCTTTAGACGCTTTTATTCTGTTCAGTCATGCTGGCGCGGCATACTTACAGTGCTGCAATAAAACTTCGTGCCTGCTCTGTGTTTTCTTCTTATCCTTTCTGAGTACTTTGGTTTTCTACTTTTGCGCTAAAAATATGTTGTGGGTCATACAGTACATTGTGCTTGGGGTGGGGCTGCTATAGCCGCAGTTCGGATCGCGAAGCATCAAAAGTAGTTTTGACACTGCAAAAAATGGCGAAGTAAGAAAACGCACCGCAAGGAAACGTATTGGACGTAACTTCAAATGCAGTTTTATCGTAACATACAGACATAACTAGAGCTGGAACCACCTTCGATCTTCGGCTGTGGTCTAGTGGATTACGTTATTTTTTGACACGGTCACATCTTCCGATGTGGCTTTTCTTGACATCCGGAAGGCGTTCTGGAAGACGGCCGAAATAGTTACTTGTCTTTCAGAGTGCACTGAAAAACGTAAACAAACGCTTTGTTGTCTTCATTGCCAGCGGCTGCCACGCATGCTTCAGTGGTGGGACAGCTGGCGCTGTTAGACACAACATTAATGGCGGGTTGGGTACGTGCCACACCATGGTATGTACACTCGTGAGAAACTATGGTGGAGAGCACCCTCACATGAGCGCATGGAGGAAGGAAAAACTATTTTCCCTTCCTCCATGGATGACCGTGGGTGTCACGCAGTGATGTCAGCCTAAGACAGAGTTTCATCCCAAGACTGGCCTTCAAAACTTTCGTAGATGAGCACAGAAATTTTTTTATTGACTTTCTAATATCATTATTCAAAGTGATTCATAAGCTAAAAAGTATTTTCTTTCTGGTCCACTTCTTAAACTAATCAAAAGAAAAAAAAATCGGAATACTGGCAGTCAATGAAGGTCTTCTCTATACATTTTCTGCAGAGCTATTGCACATAAAGGGCTTGCAGTTGGTACCAGTTGCTCCAGAGACTGACCTGTAAAGTTCACTTAGCGTAACCAACGTAATTGTACGTGTCGACTGCAAGTCTGTGATACCTTTTTTGTGCTTCAAGCTTGCGAGGTGGTGGCCAATTGGTCGTTTTCCACATTTGCATTTAGCGTTGCATGATTTTGTTTGTCGTATGGTTGTAGCTAAATTTAAACTTATGCATGAAGAAAAGAAACACGAGGACGGTGCTGACTTTTCTTCGTGCGTACGTTTAAAATTAGCTGCAATCATTCGACATGCAAGATTACCAACTACCCTGATGCAAATCATTGTAATGTATAATTGGTGGTAGAGATATAGGAACTCATTTTTACTGGCTGATGGCCATCCTGTGTGTTTTTGATCAGTTTCCCATTAGGCCGAATATATTTGTCACCGTTTTCACTCTTGTGAAAATGGTGCGAAAAGAAGACAAAGTGCACAATCCTTTAAAGGGGCCCTGCCACACTTTTTCTTGCAGCCATAGAAGGGATTCACTAAAGGCTCTCATTGCCCTCGCGAAATCACCGCTGCAAAAATTTTCAGAATCCATCCAGTATGGCGGAGTTACATGCTGGAATTGCATTCTCTTTTCTCAAGTCGCAACGAAAGCACTGGAAGGTAAATGAGAAGGGATGGCACGAGGAAAGAAAATACATTACGTGCTCTTGAAGACTTTGAGCACTTTCTTCTCCTTTTTTTTTTTATCGAATGCGCGGCTTCTTAGCGCGATCGTGTGCACACGCTGATAAGTCACGGCCTCCTGCAGTAGCCCCAGTAATGACCGAGCGCACCATACCCAAATCAACCAATGGCTGGTACTTGGCCTGGGACCGTGGGACATAATTATTCTTGAGCCTGTAGTATCATTTGTTGAGGGAAGAGAAAATGATTGTCAGCTCACTTTGAGAATTTGTGAATTTCAGGCCTTGTGCTGCGCTATGATAGTTGGAACGCGTTCTCAGCAGCTTGACTACCAATTGGCAACGTTTTCTGTTCATGCTCAAGAAGTGTGGCAAGGTGCTTACAAGTCTTTTACTGTTGCATTGTTTTAATAAAGCCATACCAGTCATCTTACTCTCAGTCCCTTTGCTATCTTTTTATTGGTCCCCTGGTATAGAAATTATTTAACACAAATCAACTTAGCACGGTGATTGGCAAATGGGAACGGGGCACATTTAACTCTGCTCTACAAGGAAAGGTTTTCCTTTGTTTCTCTAAGCAGCAATCACTCGGTGTGCTCGTGATGATCTGCACATGCGCACTAAACACTGCGACACATTTCTTCACAGTATTCTGCTTATCATACTCTCTCATTGCCAAATCATCACCTTTGCTTGACCCAGCGAAGATGAAAAACACCACATAAAGAAAATTTTCTGTAGCCTTTTGTTAGCCTGCTATGACTTTACAGCTTTTTTTTGTTGGTGGTGTTGTTTGTTTATTGATTCTGCATCACTAGAGCCGATCAAGAGTCTTAACAGGCTAGATTTGTATTCTTATGCCAAATGTAGATGCAACAGCTCTTATGTCCAGACAACTCTTGTGCAAGTTGTACGTTGAGTCATAAGGGTGATCAGCTGCTACAGTTACCTCCTTCGTGTGGTTCATAATGCGAATTTGAGTGTAATCTGCACTTTGTTAGTCTGAGTGGTTGGCTTGTGTCACTGGAATGCTGCTATTTTGCGGTGCACCTTCGTTGCCCCCATTATTTCGCTCGAGTGACGCGCATCACTGCCGCAAAAGTCTGGAGCATACGCTTCTGCCACCAGTGTGATTTGCTATATATATATATATTAAACTGCTCTCATTGCAATAATCTTATAGTTTTAAAGTATTGCTTCAAAAAGATGATGAAAAGAAATCTATAAAAAAAGTGCATGATCTGTGGGAATTGAACCAAATAACCTCATACGTCCCTCGAACAACTGGTTAGCCCGTTTTGTCTAAAAAGCTTTATTTGTATTGTTATCAAGCCGAACATAACTTTGACTCTTTGTTCTTGTCTCCAGACGTAACTGCAATGGCTCTTACTGTTACATCTATACGTAACGCTAGACACTGCGTTATAATAGTGCAATATTTACGATTAAAACTTTGTTGCGTTACATGATTACACTGTGCTGTGCTCCTTTTCTTCCATGAACCAGTGCAGCAGCAATGCCATAAATTTTGTTTGCAGAAAGTTGAATCCTACAAAATTGGTAATTTTTTTTCTCTTGACTTCATGTTACTCACGCCAGTGCTGGCTGTTTTGTCCTCTGCCATTTTTGCCGGTGTGATCCATTTGTTGCACAGCTCTATGTTCAAGGTGCTGCAATAGTAGTACTTTTTCCCCTTGTAGTGATGTTGACTGTCATCGCTTAAGTTTACTAATGTCCCATTCAACACTGTTAGTGAGACTACTCTGCATTTTTTTTAATAACCTTGCATCAGCTAGAAAGTGAGTGAGCGTTTTTGTTTTTGCAGACTGCCATGGCGCCTGGACAATCCAAGCTATCATTGGTTGCACAATTCGATGATTTTTGCCGAAAGGGAGTCGCAACCACTGATACCACAACGGAAGGTTTGGCTTATTTTCTTGAAGTTAATCCCCTTAAAAGCTAGTTTTGCAAGAACTACGCCAGTGGCATTTTTCTTGAGGGTATATTCATCCAGCATTTCACCTTACCGACACCACTCTGAATTACTGCCACCATTCCTGAACGGTTTTCTCTCTCTGCCTGGGTGTGTGTCTGAGCGCATGCATGTGTGTACTAAGCTTAAACACAGTATCATTATTTAACATGAAGTGCTGTTGATGCGTGTCAGTAGCGTACGTTTACCCTCGCAAAAGTGGGTGGCAGGCACTAACGCGACCACTGGTGACACGAACTCGCTTCTTTTAAGGTTTATTAGGAGGAGGTCAAAGTTAATATTAAAACATAGCCAATGGGAACAAGCTGATTACAGAGAATCTCTCGCAAATTCCAAATTCCAGCCAAACATCTATGCACTCAGTTAATTGGCTTCAATTTTCAGTCCTTTGATTCATAAATAGGGCGTTTTTTGTTTTGTTTTTTAAAATCTATATTGTATTTGCTCATCAATATATTTTGTTGTATTGTGGCTTATGAGAGCTGTTGCAAACAATAGTAGTTTTATTTCGGCAACCTAAAGGGGCCTTGCAACACGTCTTGAGCATGGTCAGAAAATGCTGCCTATCGGTAGCAGAGGTTGCCGACAACACGCGAGCCAAATATTATAGCACGGCACGCGGCCTGGAATTCACAATAAAATGAAATTGAGCTATAAATTGCTTTCTCTTCTCTCGCCAAATCACTGAATATGCCCAAAAATCACACGTAGCAAGCCCATCTATCAGCCATTGGCTGATTTGAACATGGCGTGCTCGCTCGTTGTAGAGATCGTCGCCGGAGGCCGCTACTTGTCCTCGCGTGCACGCGCGATCGCACTGAAAAAAATTCACGCATTCAAAAAAAAAGTGCTCAAGGTCACGAGGCGGGCGTGACGTTTTTCTGTGGCCCTGCCATGCCTTCATGCTTAGCTTCCAGTGCTTTCATCGGGACGAGAGAAGAGAGAATGCAATTGCAGCATGTGACAAACCTTTGTAACTCCACTCGCACTGAGCAGATTCTTAAAATTTTTGCGGCGTTGAATTAATGAGGCAATAAGCTGTTCTATTGAATCCATTGAATTCATTCCATGGTTACTTGAAAGTGTTTCAGGGCCCCTTTAAACATCATTGTATTTTAGTTTGATCATTACTTGTCGCATTGCATGGTTCTCCTGTGTTCTTGAGTATGGGTTTTGATTTAATGCTCTGGTGCTATCAGTGAATGGCTCACTGTGCAGAAATGAAGTAGGGCTCGGTCAAAGAGGCCTACTTTTAAGCTTTTTTGCCAGTGCACGGGGATGATGTTAATAATAACTACTAACTGCATGGGGCTATAGACATGCTTTTTTTTCTTTTGTCAATAGAATGGCCTTTTTGCCACTTATTGTAAAAGCCCCCCCCTCCTTTTTTTTTTCTTTCAGAGCGTTTCTTGGAGTTCGTTAGAAACCAAGAAGAGTGTCGTAAGCGCTGGCATTCTGCTGCTGCAGAGAACGCAGAGTTGAAGAAAATTGTTGCATCCCAGAATGCAACAATCATTGAGCTTGAAAGGAAGCTTGTGAATACCAAGTAAACTTTACTTCACTGTGTTCCCTACTTGATATGACAAAGGTCGAACTGTGCATTGAGCATGCACTGTAATTTAGCTATTTATATTCAAATTGTTAGTTACAGGGCTTGCTTATTCCTACTTTGCTATAAGCTATTGTTTTATGTGCTGCAATTGACAATCTGAGCTGTTATTCGACAGGGTTGAAAACTGGTGGAGTTGTTGATTAATCATCATAGTGTATAGGCAAAGTTTGCACTTCATGAGTAGCAAATGTCGAGGTTCTTGTGCTTTTGTTTTTGTGAAGTGCGCTACTTCACCTGTGTAGTAGATGTTAACGGGATTTTGCATGCTGGAAGTCCCACTTCGTCTGCTGTGCACATAAAACATGTTTGCATTAAGTGCTCACGTGTTTCCATAGTGTGGGTTCATTGGTTATACTTGCAGACATTTCTTGGCAATACAGTGAAAGCTAGAGAGCCAAATCGTGCATATCCTACCTTTAATGAATGTAGTAGCACAATTGTACCCTTATTTCCTGCGTGAAATATGAAAAATACTGCCTTCATTTTTTGCATGTAGCTCTCTAAAACAGGACACAGCTCACACCAGTAAGATTTACGTATTTGTTTTAATTTATATGTTGTCACTTTGCGTTTTTGCATGCGTGAGAAAGTCGCTCCCTTTACGCGTACCTCAAATGCCAAGCGGCGTTTGCATAAATATAAAACACTGATCGCATGCAGCCACCACTTTTCACAGTGGTGCGCAACGCATACCATACCGGGCTACTTAGCGTTGTAGTTCATGGGGAGAAGCTTTGCCCCTCTAGCTTGTCAAGAAATGTTGTCTGCGAGTAAAGTGTCCTGTTGCTGAGCATCATGTTAGGTTTATTCAAGGCTTTTTGTGTTTATATGCTCACTTACTTGAACTTCACTGTACATTAAAAAATGCTATGCACTTAGAATTAGTTTGCTTTCTAATACCGTATCCCACTGCCATTCTTATGCACCAATATTCACATATTTATCATTCAAGGATCTTTGAAACGATTTTTTTTTGCTAAGACCATTACTGGAGCAAATCGTTAGCACCGTGATTCAGTCACCACACCTTTTATGACGAGAGCTACGAATAATAAATAGGTACCCTTCTCCTCCCCTCAGTCTTTCACCCTCAACGTTTTCTTCGAGTACTTGGGGCTAAGCTCAGCCTTCAAAGGGCTGTGCATCATGACATGACGCAAGAGAATGCTTACATGATGTCAAGTCATTCAATGCCAGTGTCTGGTCATTCAGTGCCAGACCCACCAGTGCAGTAGCCACTGGTGGGTCACGTGCTGGGCTGCTGGCTCGACTGATCGCAGTTAGCATCCTCTAACCGCAAAACCGCTGACATCTAGGAACATTGTCATTGTGGCCATCACATTACCTTAAAGATGTGCCTAAATTAGCATTAAACAATACTCATGATACTCATCTTATCAATCCTAAAAAAACATTTGCACAATTAAGAACGTTCAGATATTGCGTTGTGTTTACTTTGAATACTTTTGTGAAAGCTAGATCGGATATTTATGCAATTTAGTGTGCAGGAAAAAAAAAGCGTTTCCAAGTTTGTTTACTAGATGGGAGTTGCCACCATATCGCACCCGAGGATGCATCGACACGCTGACAACGTTCACTGTGTTTAGAAAGTCCTGAAGTCTAGTAATAAATTGCGACTGTATTCACTTTATTTATTTTAACCAAACCAAATTATAAGGAGTTTTAAAGATTACCAACGTTTGTTCGCAGTTGTATAAAAAAAAATAGCCTGTGATGCACATTGCACATCTAATCAGATCAGCCGCCTGCGTGATATCGTTCTTGTAAGATGTTGTGTACTGAAAGTGGGTAGTTGAAAACCTGTTTGGCTGAGCTGCTGTAATATGTAGTAATTTGTAGCTTTGAAGCATTACAATTGTTATAGTGCGAGAGAAAAACGACGATGAAGGGACAAGAGAAGACGAGCGCAATCATTGTAATAAATCGCCCAATTTATGCAGAAAGTTTAAATCTGTCTCTAAATGATCCTTAGGACTTGCTCTACGGGCCCAATGTGGTCGTACGCAATCGTCGAAAGCATTTCAGAGTCCCAGGGTTCATAGCGGTCCCTGAAAACCCTTGAATTTTGAAATGGAATTTTAAAGGCCTTGAAAACCCTTTAATTCGTTTTAGGTCTCTAAAAGTCCTTGAGTTTCATCAATCGAAGTTCCTTTAGCTATAGTTTAGTGGATTTTTTTTTTTTTTGCATGCCTGGCAACCATGTTTTATCAAGCGAACAAACCATCCAATCCAATCCGTTTCTCTAGCCATAGTGCAGTGTTGTAGTATAGTGTACTGTTCTAGTACACTGTAGTTGTGGTAGCGCTTGCCTGCTTACAGCAGCAACGGAGCTAAGTCTGGCTTTTTTGTGAAGACTGTGCAAGTGTGCGCGGATATCTGCAGTCGCGCCGTTTGTGGTAGAATTATGCCGCACAAGTGCACATTCCAGCTATCTTGGTCTTGCATTAGTGCTTATAGGGAGCAGATTGCACCAGATACATTAAACTCTCATCAGGCAAAGTCTTCCCATGTAGGAGGAACTGCGACGTGTCATCGCTAGGGGAGTCTCCTTTTAGAAGTCACATGAGGAGTACGGAACACATTGAAAACACAAAAGCGACTACAGTTCTTGGTAACTTGAGTGCGTCATGGTGGCAACCATACAAATAAAATAAAGTACAAATTTTTATGCTTTAAAAAGTGGTGTCATTTTTTGCAGTTCCAAGTGTTATTTTAGATCCTTGAAAAGTATTTGTTAGGTTTTTTAAAGTCTTTGAAAACACTCGAATTTTGTTTCACTTAAGCGCTATGAACTGTACAACATACTGGACATAAAATGCATCCGTCTGTCGAAATGTTTGCTTACCACCCATAGGCACAATATGAACTTAAGTGCAACTTTAATTGAAATTGCCACCTAAGTCGCCAATCTATGGAGCAGTATATAAACCATCTGAAATTGTGATGGTGTGCTTAGTGAAGAAAGTGCATTTCACTGCAAGTTACAGGAGAGTTATTTAATCCAAATAAAAGATGTTGACATTGCAGTGGTGTTTCCATTTGGACGAGTTCATTGGGAAAGTAATGATCTTATCAGAGGAACAGGGCTTGAAAGAGTAGTAGGTAGGATTTTCAAGTTGGGATGTTGCTGCCATCTTGTTTTCATTGCTAGGAAGAGAATTCAGTAGAAGCCTTTATCACTTGTGCAGAGGAAAATAATGTCACTCAGTACCTCCATCAATGGGGCAAGCGCAATTCGTAAAGGCTTATACAAAGGTATTTACGTTAAGGGCTCAATGTTAGGTGTTCAAGGTACAGCACTTACAGTTTCAGCTGCTGGCTTCCTGCATCTCCTTTTGCGTGCAGTCTTTTTTTAATTCTTTGTAATAATATGGATAAACTATGTTATAAGACAGGCACATTATTGTTTTGGACTAGACAGCAATTGATACTGCTTAAAATATGCAGCACTCTTTAGAGTGCGAGAAATGTACAGAAATGTTGTCATTCCGTGCATGAACAAAACCTTGCACTAAAGGTATACAATATGAAAAGCAGAGCGCTACTCTGTGCCTTGTTTCAATATCACAATACCGAAATACGAAAATGCTTTTCGGATGACGCTGATGTGGTTTAACAAATGTAAATTTAACCGTTCTTCCCATTCTGTAGGTTTCACATTAAAGCAGCAGTGTCATTGCATGAAGGAAAGTGTACATTTAAGGGCTTTTCTTTGTTAGACACTCTATTAATAAGATCTAACAGAAAATTGTGACAAGGAAAGTATAGAGGATGTTATTAGAGGTAGTTGTAATGTAAATGTGAACAAAGAAAAGTGGGCTAGAAGATAACTTGCAATGGGCAGGGATCCAACCTGCAATCTTCGAATAACACGTCCAGTGAACTCCCAACTGAGCTACCACACCAGCTATTCCCCCGTCCACTTTATGGGGTATATATGTGCATTAAACATGGGACTGTCAGTCAGCTTCTTAAGTAGCCACGGAGGCGAGTGTGGAACACACTGTAGCAAGAGGCAGAGAGACATGTGGGATCTTGTTACTTTATTCTAGAAGTTCATAGCAGAGCAGCAACGGCTGCCTGCTTCCTATTCACCAGGACTCATTCCGCCTAGCACGCGCCTCGAGCTCCGAGCACGTGAGGTGCAGCGCTGTTACTAAGAAGTAATTTGTCACTTTCTCCTACTCTATCTTCATTGCACTTAACACCACTCCATTCCCGTGGCCCAATAGTCGTTAAAATTCTTGCTAAGCATTGTTTCCTCCACAGTTGAACTGCCAGATAACAAGGAATTTATAAACTTCGCCCCACAGTCAACGACGAGTAGCTATCGCAACCAAAATTTGAGGCCTTACTATGCTCGACTAACATGTTCAAGTTCAGTTTTTTTCCCCTGTTCTATCGAAGACTGGAATTCATCATCTGGTTCTGTTCGTTCATGCCCTTCACAGGGTTTTGTAGCCGAAATCTATAACATATATATGTGAAATGCACTGATCTGTTAGCACATAGTATTTGTTCTTTTTTTCTGTGTCCTAATATTTTTTCATTAATGTTCACACGACGTTATTATGTTACCTGTTCGCATTGTTCTCATTGTTTTAGTTATATTTCTGTGTATCCTTGTATACCCACTCCTGCCATGACCACTCGGGTAACACCGGCGCACGTGGTGATCAACCAGCCTCACCAGCCGCCGGTATTCCATGGCGACTTGTACGAAGACATCAATGATTGGCTGGACCTCTTTGAACGAGTGGGAAGTTTGAATGGTTGAGATGAGAGAGAGAAGCTTCGCCGTATATACTTTGCTTTGGAGGACTTTGCAAAGCCGTGGTTTGAAAACCATGAGACCACTTTGCGTACCTGGGATGAATTTCGTCGACAAGCACTGGCTATTTATGACTGCACCGATCGCAATTAAAAGGCACAGGTTGCTCTTGAAACCAGAAACCAGCTCACCATCGAAAGTGTCGAGATGTACATCAAAGACATGATCCGCCCATTCAAGCGTGCGGATTCCAATATGGCTGAAGATAAGAAGCTGCGTCATCTTATGCGTGGGGTGAAGCAAGAGCTATTCGCTCTTCTTGTCCGCAACTCACTACCAACAGTTGCGGAGTTTCATTGCGAAGCGGCAGCCATCAAGAAGATGCTACAACAGTGGGCCCGGCAGTACAATTGCGACGTTAACTGTGGCCCTGCCATTGTCTTCGCTGGAGGCCTGCAGAATGACATGGAAGCCGTGCGAAAACTCATCAGATCGGTGATCAGGGAAGAGCTCAGAAAGTTGCAAGCACCTCATACTATAGCGGCACTGTCTGTCTGCGTAGGCGAGACGAACTGAGGCAGGTCATATGGGAGCCGGAGCGTTAGCCACAGCCGATCCGACGCACCCCTACGTATTCGGAGGTACTTAGGCAACCCGCAGCACACAGCAATGCAGCAGTGGCTATGGCGGCTCCTTACCCAGTCCGCAGCGCTCCTCATTTACCGGAACCGACGGCTACCTACCTGCCACCAGCGCGTAGCGTAGCTCGCTACATGGATCAAAGGGCCCGAAAAAGCGACATCTGGCGTGACCATGAGCGCAGGCCTTTGTGTTTCTATTGCGGAGAAGCAGGTCACCTGTAGACATTCCGCTTTTACCGACAGGCTGGATTAAGGGGCTTTCCATTATACGCACCATGCCCTCGAAACGGTGAACGGCCAGCAGAGATTGAACAATACCTCTCCACATGCTAAAGTCTAGTCACTCTGCGCCAACATCAGACAATATCACCATTGCCCATGTGTTACCAATCACCTAACCCACGTGGCTCTTCCAGGCGGCCTGGGCATCATTCTCCAAGCCCACACCAGGAAAACTGAATCAAGCGACCTGTGGAGGTGAGGCCGCTGATAACGACAGTTATGAAGATCCTCCATCACGGTTTCAGGGTGACGATGCCATATTTGCAGCAGATGGGTACGAGCTGAATGCTTTAGTCAACACCGGCGCTGATTATTCAATAATGAGTCAGAAAATGGCAAAGGAGCTGAAGAAAGGTTGTGATGAAATGGAATGGGTCGCAGATACGCCCGGCAGGTGGTCACCCTATTACGCCCCTTGGTAGATGCACGGCCAGGCTCGAAATATGAGGCTTTGCTTACTTTGCTGACTTCATTGTACTGCCGCAATGTTCAAGGGAGCTTATATTGGGAATGGATTTTCTGCAAGCCAACGGCGCTATAATTAACCTGCGTAGATCGAGTGTCTCATTCTCGGCCAAACAAGCCATGCCTGCCGAAGCAGCCGAAGAGCCACGCCTTACTGCTCTGCACGTTGTTGATGACGACGTAACAGTGCCGCCACGCTGCAGTATAATGAATGGTGCTTGTAGAGAATGAGGCATTCCACGACCGCGAAGGTATAGCGGATGGCAACATAAGCCTGTTTTTGAGCAAGGAAGTTATCGTCGCTAGGGCCCTTGTTCGTTTAGCCAATGGTCGCGCAGACGTCCTACTAACGAATTTTGGAAACTAATCTCAACACGTCGCCCAAGGTATGGCTATCCAGGAGTTCTGCATGACGACCGAACTGTAAAGCTTAACGACTACATTAAACGCTCCACGAGTCACTTGCAACATCGGCACGTCAGTTATTGTTAACAATAACCTCCCGGAAAGTCAAAAGAAACTTTTATACGCACTGATAAAAGAGTTTGCTGACTGCTTCTCCATTTCATCGAGGGTGCGACGTACATTGGTTGCGAAGCACAGGATCATAACAGAAAAGTCTACGAGACCAATTTGCCAGCATCCATATCGGGTGTCACAAAAGGAGAGAAAAATCATAAAAGAGCAAGTAGGAAAGATGCTATCCGATGACGTCATCCAACTTTCCAACAGCCCATGGGCATCTCCCATAGTGCTGGTTAACAAGAAAGATAATACGCTTCGATCGCGAACTAAACAGCGCGCAACTAAACAGGATGTGTACCCTCTGCTGCATATCGATGATACACTCGATCGCCTGCGGTGCGCTAAATTTTTCTCCTCCCTAGATCTCAAGAGTGGATATTGGCAAACAGAGGTGGATGAACGGAACCGTGAAAAGATGGCATTCGTAACCCGAAATGGCCTTTACGAATTTAAAGCGCTTCCATTTGGCCTGTGTACCGCGCCAGCGATGTTGCAGAGAATGATGCACACTGTTTGTTCTTGCAGGATTAAAGTGGCAGTCATGCTTAGTGTATTTGGATGACGTCATCGTATTTTCTGCAACATTTGACCAACATTTAGAATGACTGCGCATGATACTGGAAGCCATCCGCTTGGCAGGCTTGACAATTGAACCGGAAAAATGTCACTTTGGCTTTGAAGAGCTGCGATTTCCTAGGGCATGTCATCAGTTCCGACGGCGTTCACCCAGATCCCGAAAAGACAGCGGCTGTCGTGCATTTCCCGGACGTCCACTGATAAAAAGTCAGTACGCCACTTTTTGGGTTTATGTGCGTACTATAGGTGACTTGTATAAAACTTTTGGAACATTGCCGAACCTCTTACATATCTAACAAGAGGCGACATGCCCTTTATGTGGGAAAGCGAACAACAGAAAGCCTTTGAGGAGCTAAGGAAACCTCTGCAAGCTTCTCCGATTCTCACCCATTTTGATGAGACAGCCGACACTGAAGTTCATACCGATGCTAGTAATGTCGGCCTCGGCGCCATCCTAGTTTAGTGTGGCACAACGGCCAAGAGAAAGTGTTAGCCTATGCCAGCCGGAAACTCTCAAAAGCTGAGGCAGGCCCCCCGGCAGGGGCAACACACCCCTTTGGCCCCGGCTTCACGTAGACGCACCCTGGGCTGACCCACCCAGGGGAAATCTGCAGTCGCCTTTTCCTATCTCTCTCTCCCTACATCTTCGTCTTTATCTCTTACTATTTATCTGTCCTGTCTTCTACTCTCTTCCGTTTACTTCCAAACTTCCTGGCGGCTAGGGTTAACCCTGTGAAAATAGCCTACCTTGGTCTAGGCGCATTGGGTTATAGTGGCGCTGTACGGCTGGCGTCTGCAGGTTTCAGCATCCGCAAACTTGTAGCGTCCCCTCGTTGGGCTCCGTGGTGGGTGGCCGCCAACGCTGCTGAACAAAAATAAGACGGGCATGCATAGAGCATTCCCCCTACTGTCTGATCGTACCAGCTTAAAGCGGGCACGCACCGATGATATAAATTTTTTCAACCAGCCAAAAGAAACATATCCTCACTTTCATGTTATCCACTGTGAAAAAACTGAAAAGCAAGCCAGGACCGTCTCTCCTTTCCTAGTTTCTAGATGTCTTACCGAAACTCTTGGCACAGGATACAAGGTAACCAAAATGGCTAGTGGAGACCTCCTCGAAATCCGTGACAAAGAACAATTTGAAAAGCTAGACCGTCTTTCAGATTTCGGTGGCATACCAATAACCATAACACCACATAGATCAATGAACACAACTCGCGGAGTGGTATCTGACATGGACTTACTTGACTTGACTGAGACTGAACTTTTGGAAGGGTGGAAAAGCCAAAATGTCACTAATGTACAGAGAATCATCATCAGAAGAGATAATAAGGAAACACCGACAAAACACTTAATACTCACGTTTGCATCCACTAAACTACCGGAATCTGTTCAAACAGGGTACACGAAGACATCTATCAGGCCGTACAAACCAAACCCTCGTCGTTGCTTCCTATGCCAGAGGTATGGCCATGGCTCTAAAACCTGTTGTGGTCGCCAGACTTGTGCACAATGTGGAGTCCTAGGCCACGTGTCTGAGAACTGCAAACAACCGCCACACTGTGTAAACTGCGAAGGAAACCATGCCGCACATTCACGCTCCTGCACATACTGGAAAAAAGAAAAAGAAATAATTACGTTGAAGGTGAAGGAGAACATTACATTTAAGGAAGCACGGCGAAGAGTCGCTCCATTCTATGGACCTACATACGCTGATGCGGCGCGTCAGGGGGCACCGCCGCACCAGCCCTCGCCACTCCTTCGGCCCGCGCATACCGAGCTGGTGGTTGTGGCACCTGCCCCCAAGGCGGCTGTAGCCCAGGCTACACCGCCTACTCCCAAACAGAGACCGGAGACTCCAGAGTCCTCGGGTCTCAAGGCCTCACCTCACCAGGCGAGGCCCGAAATTCGAACTAACAGCCCGCACGTGTGGGCATCCAGTGCCTCCGAGGAGGCAATGGATACGTCGGTACCCTTGGTGCCGAAAGAGCGGCGTGGCTCCTTGGAGCGCGCCAAGAAAACAAAAAAGCAGATAACAGGGCCTGGTGACGGCCCTGTTAAGTGAACTCAAACTCCCTGTCTAAACAGCCACTCGCTTTTCGTACACACAGCACTATTTTACATTCACCATGAACACTCAAATTATACAATGGAACGTCAGGGGCCTTCTCAGAAACCTTGACGACATCCAAGAACTCTTACACGAACACTCACCAAAAGTGCTGCGTGTACAAGAAACACACCTTAATTCAAAACACACAAATTTTCTTCGTAAATACGTTATTTTCCGAAAGGACCGTGTTGATGCCATGACATCATTCGGAGGTGTTGCCATCATAGTGAATCAAGGAATTGCATGCACACACTTACAACTCCAAACATCCCTTGAGGCAGTGACTGTTTGAGCAGTTCTTTTTGATAAACTGATCACAATCTGCACTATTTACATTCCTCCTAGCTATCAGCTAAAAAACGTGATTTACACTCTCTAATTGATGAACTTCCAGAGCCTTATGTTCTCCTTGGAGACTTTTTTGTTCTCCTTGGACCCCATAGCGCATAGCAGGCTATGGGGTGACTCTCGGTATGACGCGCGAGGTCGACTGATCGAACAGTTCCTTCTCTCGTCGAGCGCGTGTCGCCTAAGTCGAAAAGAAACACCCTATTATAATCTCGCTAATAACACCTACTCCTCCATAGACCTAAGCATAGCATCTCCATCTCTTGTGCCTCTACTCCAGTGGAAAGTCGTCAGTAATCTGTACGGAAGTGACCACTTCCCCGTAGCTTTGAGCACAACTACAGTAACTGAGTGCCCACCACTTGTTCCCAAGTGGCTCATAAATAGAGCCGACTGGGAACAGTTTTATACCATCGCTCGTCTAGGGTGGAATGACATATGTACTTTGAACATTGATGTTGCTGTCAACTACTTCACAGCATTTTTGATTGATGCTGCAACAAAATGCATCCCACAAACAAATGGACACCCTGGAAAACGGCATGTGCCATGGTGGAACTCTGAATGCCGAAACGTGCGCAAACAGCAAAACAGAGCTTGGAGGCTGCTTCGGAACTCACCGACAGCCGAAAATCTTGACACCTTCAAGAAAATAGTCTCAAGGCAGGAGAACGCGTCGGCAGGCCAGAAGAGAAAGCTGGCAGAAGTTTTTGTCAGGGATCAATTCATACACTCAGGAGGCTAAAGTCTGGAACATGGTCGGTAGGATAGCAGGAAAACAAGTACACACACTTCCACTCGTAAACACTCAGGGTGATACCTTGGAAGATCAGGCAAACTTCCTCGGTGCACACTTCGAACAGGTGTCCAGCTCATCCCACTATACTGACACTTTCCAAAAATACAGAACAAGAATAGAAAAGCGGAAACTCGAACACAAATGCACTAGATACGAGGCATATAACCAAGCTTTCAGTCTAGCTGAGCTGCGAACGTCTCTAAACTCCTGCAGTACTTCTGCCCCAGGTTCTGACCGTGTGGTGTATGAAATGTTAAAAAAACTACCAATCGAAACACAAAAAACCTTACTTTGTTTGTACAATGCTATCTGGTTTTCCGGCACTATCCCTACCTCCTGGAAAGAGGCTATTATTATTCCCATTTTGAAAGAGGGCAAGGACCCTTCTTTACCTTCGAGTTATAGGCCTATTGCACTTACAAGCTGCTTGTGCAAAGTCTTCGAAAAAATGATAAACTGCCGACTTGTACAAATCCTTGAAACAAACAATTTGCTCGACCTATTTCAGTGCGGGTTTCGAGAAAGTAGATCCAGCACAGACCACCTTGTTCGTATCGAGGCACAGATCAAGGACGCCTTCGTCCATAAACAATATTTTCTCTCTGTATTCCTCGATATCGAAAAGGCTTATGATACAACATGGCGTTTTGGAATTCTAAGAGACCTGTCCCACCTTGGCGTGCGCGGAAGAATGTTTCACATAATCGAAAATTACCTGTCAAATCGGACATTCCGTGTCCGAGTGGGCACGGTTCTTTCCCATTTATTTGTCCAGGAAACAGGCGTGCCACAAGGTGGTGTACTTAGCTGCACACTTTTTCTCATCAAAATGAATTCCTTGCGCTTGTCCATTCCTCGCAATATGTTTTATTCTACATATGTCGATGATGTCCAGCTTGGCTTTAGATCTTGCAATCTGGCAATGTGTGAGCGGCAGGTTCAGTTAGGTTTAAACAAGGTCTCCAAATGGACAGAGGAAAACGGATTCCGACTGAACCCACAAAAAAGCACGTGTCTTGTTCTCCCGAAAGAGAGGCATGCACTCAGAACCCGACATTGAACTGAACGGTCAACGCCTGTCTGTTAATACGGAGCATAAATTTTTAGGATTAATCTTGGACAACAAGTTGACCTTCGTACCGCACATCAAGTATCTAAAAACAAAATGTTTTAAAGCCATGAATGTTTTAAAAGTGTTGTAACATACTAGGTGGGGTAGTGACAGGCAATGTCTCATGAACCTATATAGTAGCCTCATTCGCACCCGCTTATATTATGGGGCCGTTGTTTATCAGTCTGCGACTCAAAGTGCTTTGAAGATGCTGGACCCCGTGCACCATTTGGGCATCCGCCTTTCTACGGGTGCTTTTCGCACCAGCCCCGTAGAAAGGCTTTATGTTGAGTCAAATGAGTGGTCGCTTCATCTGCAGAGAACTTGCATGTCCTTTGTTTATTTCCTTAAGGTGAAAGCAGACAAGAAGCACCCCTCATACTCTACTATTAATGATTTGTCGAGCTCAATTCTGTTTCAAAACAAACCTTCGATGAGGCAGCCCTTCTCAGTTCGCCTGAAGAGTCTAGCTGAGGAAACTGGAGTCTCACTTGAACACAGTTTAATGGCTCCTGTAGCATACCCGCCACCGTGGCAATGGCAGACTATAGACTGCGATGTGTCTTTTCTAGAAGTTGCAAAACATGCGCCTATTGCCCATATCCGAACATACTTCCTGGAACTTCAACACAAATACACACGTCCTGAGTTCTTTACAGATGCCTCCAAGTCTAACTCCTCTGTGTCCTACGCTGTTTGTCGGCCCATCCTTTTCGAATGCTGGGCCTCTACATCCAGGCACAAGTATCTTCACAACGGAAGCTTATGCGATACTTGTGGGGGCTAAACACATCAAGCAATTACAAATACAAAAAGCAGTAATTTATACGGACTCCCTCAGTGTGGTAACGGCTCTGCACACTCTTAAAAAACACAAAAACCCAGTCCTTGTCTCACTTTACTCCATTTTGTGCACACTCTACACACTCAAACAACATGTTGTAGTGTGCTGGGTGCCAGGGCACCATGAGATTCAAGGCAACGTGAGGGCGGATCAGCTCGCTGCATCCGTCCACAGAAGCACTGCCCCTACACCCATATCAATCCCGGCCCTTGATCTTAAGCCGTCTCTCAAACGAAACCTCAGGGTATACTGGCAGAGCAAGTGGGATACACACACACAAAGCAAACTACACGTTATTAAGCCACACCTTGGTCATTGGCTGCCCGTATCGAAATCGCATCATACAGAGGTAATACTAACGAGGCTCAGGATAGGACACACATACGCGACACACACTTATCTTTTGTCTGCTGACGACCCACCATTGTGTGACAGATGTGGTGAAGCATTAACAGTCCTTCACATGTTAATCCAGTGCAAACACTTAAAAACTCTAAGAAAACAACATTTTCCATTACCCTACCGACAACATATACCTTTACACCCTGCAATGTTCGTCGGTAGGGAACCGCTTTGTAGTCATAAATCATTGTTAGCGTTTTTAAAAGAAATTCATAGTTTTCATATCATATACCCGGGCATTCTGTAGCACGACCTCTCCAGAGAGGTTTTTGCTACGGTGGCTACACAAGAAAGCACTTGCCTCACGGCCCTTGGACGCAAGGGTATGAACGAGTGTGGCACTTGTGCTAATGCTATACATATCCACCATCGTCTTTTATTATCACCAACTTTTGTCATCTATTCACGCCACACACACCTTTCACGGCATGGTCATGATTTTATTGTATATTCTTACCCGCCTTACCGCGAGGAATTTTATGGCCCTTATACAGCCGCTTATCGCAATCATTGTCCATATTTTTAGTAAGATGAACTGGCGCTCTTTGGCCGTGAAATGGCCCTTGCGCCACAAAACATCAAACATCATCATCATCATCATCATTGAAAGCTGAGGCGAATTAATCTGCAACAGAAAAAGAAAGTCTCGCCGTCATCTGGGCAATAAGTAAATTTTGACTTTACCTCTATGGCAGACCATTCAAAGCAGTCAGCAATCACCATTCTCTCTGCTGGCTGGCAAACTTGAAGGATCCGTCAGGCTGACTAGCAAGATTGATCCTTAGGCTGCAAGAATATGATACAGTTGAGCCCGCTTATAACGAACCTGAGCCTGATGCGTCATTCGTTTGCTGTATCCCGAAGTTCATAGTAAATGAAACTCAGTTTTTAAAAGTTGCGAGTGAAAACACAAACTTTTTTTGCCCAAAAAAGTCCGTGATGCACGTGCTTTGAAGAGCCGAAGCGATAAGGGCGGTCTCGAGTTCATTTCAAACGGCAGCTTGCTTTTCGCCGAGGCCTGTGGCATAAGCCACCGGAGGCACTAGCTCCAAGGTTTCGTCATTTTCGCAATCCGATTCTTCCAAATCGCTCTTGCCGCGTATTAGTTCACAATGCCCTAATCTGTGCACGGTTCCGCAGTGTCGGCATCATTGTCGGCCGTAATCAAACTATCGAAACTGATGTCCCACCCCGCTCTGCCAGGCCGTAGTCGACGATGCGCTGCCACAAATCGCCGCCGGAGTGGTCCTGTTCGGAATCTTCAGGCTTGGCATCGGGCCCAATGTCGACGAAGTCGGCCTCGCGAAAACAGTTTGGCGCGCATGTAGCCGTCAACGCCGCCCACGAAATATTCACCATCTCCAAAGCTGAATACGGGGACGCCCGAAACGGCAAGTTGGCTGCCAGGTGGTCAACAGCTATGAGCAAGCACTTCACAACGCGGCACCTAACGCGCGGATTACGCCCTAAGCCAAGCGGTCACACTTTCGACGTTTTGTTGAGCGGCAGGAAAAAGCGTGCAAGGCCTCCCGTCCGCCATTCTGACCACACACACACACACACCGAGAGCGAGCAAGAAGCGCACGTGCAACATGCATGCCAGAACGCTTGGTACAGCTCTGGGCTCGTTTAAAATTGAAACTAATTCTAGCCAGCATGGCTGGCCTCGCTGGCGTCATGGAGCAGTGAAGACGAGCCAAGGGGTTGTAATCAAGAGAGGAGAGCATATTAGCGAGAGAAGAGGGGAAAGGAGTTGCGATAGCGAGGGGATGATGCGGCGGGAGGGCGTCCTTGAAAACGAAAACACACAGGAAGGAGGCAGGTTGTGTAGCCTGCTTAAAAGGTTCGCGGAACGTGCAACTTGCACGTAGAAAAACTTGTAAGAGTGCCTGCACACGCAGAAGTCAAAGCACGGCCGCCTGGGTCGGCGCGCGGCGGTGTTCAAAGAATTGGCGGCCTTGTTCAAAAAATTGTTTTGGTGTGCCGGCGGGTTGCGTGGCTTCACCAACTTTGATAGTTAGCGATTCGTTCCGTGCAAATTAACAGCCGTTTTCGCACTTGCGCACGCGTGCGGAGGGCATACTAAGCAGACTGCGAAGTGAGCGAGAACAAGTCCTAAACACGAAACGAATCTCAAATTATCAGAGTCGGTGGGGTATCGTACGCGCGCGCACTAAACGCAGACGATCGGATACAGTCGGTGGCCGATGATGTTGGGAAACGGTCTGGTCACTCCAGGCCGGCGACGCCAATGACAGTACCAGCGATCAAAAACAGGGTAGATGCAGTCGGTGGCCGACGATGTTGGCAAATGGTCTGGTCACTCCAGGTTGGCGACGCCAACGACAGTACCAGCGATCAAGAACAGGGTAGATGGCCGACCAGTCTTCGAAAGATCGGTGGCAGTGTGAAAACACGGGCCTTGTCTGGTGATGCGGGGTGTTCAGAGTAGCGGGTGGACAAAGGACGGAGGGGTGCGTAACAAAAAGTGGTCGGGGGAGAGCGGCAACTAGAGGGGCACGGATGCAGGGTCGGCATTTAATATAAGCAATGTATGGGCACCTTGCCGATGCCTCATTGGTGGTCGAAAGTGGTTTCCAGGGAAGTTGGCAGAGCGCCGACTCTGTTCGCTGTAACCGATCAGCGGCGCTCGGAGACGTTCGTTGTAAGTGCGATTTTGTGCCATTGAACCAATGTATATTTTCACGGTCACGTGTATATTGTTCATTTTAAGCGAAAGTTTGTTTTAAGTGGGGCCGTTATATGTGGGCTCGACTGTATTACAGTGGTCTACAAATCCAGCAGAAAACACACCGATGCCGACTGCCTGTCGCGCGCACCTGTTGATGCAAGTGGGTCAGCGGAAGAAGACTTGGCATTCTTAGGCATTGGCAACATATCAGAAATTGCTCAACAACGAGATGACTGCTTATACAACGGCTGCAAGGACTCATTGTTCGAATCCCGCGAATTTTTTCCCGAGGACTCCCTTCATTCTTCCTTCAAGGAAATGTCCTTTACAAGACTTTGAGCCCAATGGCAAAAAGTTTATACTAGTTGTACCCACGTTTATGCAAGAAGAAATTTTGCACACATGTGGCGATGAACCGACATTGGGGCATCTGGGTGTGAGCCGTACGTTCGGCAGAATTCGGATGAGATACTACTGTCCTAAGTTGCTATCATCAGTGTAGCACTACATAAAAACTTTCCGAGCATGTCAAAGACGAAAAACTCCATCCGTAAAACCAGCAGGCCTACTCCGGCCAATAGACCCGCCGAATGCCCTATTCCAACAAGTCGGGGTGCACCTCCTAGGACCATTCCCATCCTCATCTACAGGAAACAAATGGATAGTTGTCGCCACAGACGATCTTACCCGTTACGCTGAGACTGACTCTTTGTAAAGTATGACAGCTCTCGAAGTTGTGAGTTCAACAACATAGTGCTCAGACATGGTGCTTTGCCTATAGTTGTTACAGATCGTGAAAAAGCCTTTACTGCAGAGTTAATGCAATGTCTCATGAAATTGACACACACCGATCACAAAAATACTATGGCATACCACCCTCAAATGGCTTAACGGAATGCCTCAACAGAACTCTGACTGACATGCCTTCAATCTATGTCAATGTCAAGCATAAATTCTGGGATGAAATATTGCCTTACATTTGCATATAATACCGCCACCCAAGAAACACGAGTGGTGCCATTTGACCTTTTATTCGGCCAAACAGTAACAACACCACTGGATGCCATGTTACCACTAAATGAAGAAAGCAGAATTCCACCTGACCAAGAGGATTTCTTGCAAAGAGTTGAGGAAGCACGACAGATCGCAAGGTACTGAATACGCTGCCAACACCGCATCGATTCTAGCCGGCACAACTAGCGCCGTAGTGAATCACATTATTAGCCAGGAGACAAAGTATGGATATGGACCCCTGTGCGTCGCCGTGGACTCTCTGAAAAGCTTCTTTGCCGATACTTTGGCCCTTATGAGGTACTGCATTGTATAAGCAATGTCACCTACGAAGTTAAACCTGCTGGACATACGGGCCCAAGATGCCACAATGTCACCGAGGTGGTGCACGTTGTCCACATGAAGCCCTACTATGACAGATGATCGCAAGACGAAGGCCATCATGCAAGCATTCTTTCAGTGTCTAGCGCATCGAGACAATGCGTTCGAGGAGGGGGCAATGCCGTGATATATTGGCCACATTCAAATTAAGTGCCTTTCACTGAGCCGCACAGAGACCGAGGTAGAAGAGCACCTGGCCAGCCCGCATGCGTCACGCACTCGGTCTTCTGGTGAAGAAAAGAAAAAAAAAGTTCTCGGAAATTTCTGTGTGGTTCGACGCACTCGCAGTTTTCTCACAGTTGCCTTAACTTGTGGGCACAAGTTTGCCCTAATAAAAAAGTTGGTTTTACAAGCCTGTGTGCTTCAGTATCGCAACATCATAGTCATCTACAGACATTTTTGACAATGAAGCCTCCACGATTGGGGACGAATAGCGGGTGTGCCGATGTTCGTCGTCATGACTGACTCCAGGGCGTGCAGCGGTGTAGCTGTTGTGGAGCCTGATATGTCCGAGGGGTCGTGGGCCATAGAGGTTGGAGAAGTCAGGTGGATAGCAAGCGTACCTGAAGGACCATCTGTCGAGGATTTCGAAAAAAACGCACCTCATAACGGACTGGTCGTTGGCAGCACGAATGTTTTGAACCTCGTCGGGTCTATATTCAGGCGTGGGAATTGCTGCTCTAGTGGCTGGACAAGAGGGGGAGGGAGACGTTGCCAGCGAAGTTAGATCGAAGTCAATGGGGGGATTCAGGTCAGTTGGTACCGCGCGCTGCAATGCAGAGGAAACCTGGAAGTTTTATGTTCCCGGAAGCGGCTGGTAGGTGTGCCCGTAGGAGGCAAGCACAGTAGAGCATAGATCATCGTAGGGCTGCGGGCTTGAGCTTGATGTGGCAGCAAGATTACGCAGTTTTACCGGGAGGGTGTCGAGAAGAATGACATGGCGTGCATTGTTGGCTGTGCCGCGATGCCATTCAGTGCGAGAGTTGCGTTCAGCTGCATGAGCCATCCTCGCGGGTAGGCCAGGTGGAAAGGTTTCCCTGGTGGGCAGAGTCGCGGAAGCATGGTAGTGAGATGCTCGGTGAAGGGCATGCTCTTTAGGTTGCCACTTTATTCTATAAAGTCAAAGCAAAGCAGCCATAGCTGGCTGCTTTCTATCCACCAGGTGCGAAGACTCGATTTGTTTAGCACGCACCTTGAGCTCTGAGCACGAGCACCGCGAGAGGCGCAGCGCTGTGACTAAAAAGTGATGATGAAAATGAAGGTGCTACAACTGTTTATGCCTGTTTGCCATCGCGTACCACATGAACTTTATTGCAAGCTGGCAGCTGAGCAATAATCTCTCGTATACTACCTGAAGGAACTACGTCTGCCAAAATGAGACCCTCGCTATGAATGAAGGAACTACGTTATGAATGAAGGAAGTAAGTGTGTGGGCTCATTTTATTTTTTTGTTGGACATAATATTAATGAGATCTAACAGACAATCATGTCAAGGGAAGTATAGGGGGCATTATTAGAAGTAATTTCAATGTAATTCTGTAGAAAGAAATGTGGACGAAAAAATAACTTGCTGTGATCGGGGACCAAATTTGCAACCTTTTAATAAAGTGTCGGATGCTCTGCCAACTGAGCTACCACAGTGGCTATCCCATGCCTACTGCGTTTATACTCGTGGCCTCCGTTTAAAACAGTAGTGCAGTAAAACAGGGCTGCTGTTGAGGCATCGTCTGTATTTTATAGTGTTATCAGGATTCATATGGTATAATGCTTTGTCGTTCACCTGAATATATCTACGCTAAGCTGTTAAGATTAGCAGAAGTGATCTTCTGTCACTTTTTTTTTCACCATAGACAAATCTTGCAAAAGGAAATTCACCGAAGAGAAAAATGTGAAGAAGAGAAAGAAAGCAAGGTAAGGCATAATATTAAAATTCTATTCTATGAGTGTTTGTTCCAAATCGTCTTTGTTACTTTTTCAGCTCCGACAGATAGAGCTCATTAGAGAGTTCATTTTGAACGACACAGAGCTACGGGATGAGACTATAGATAAACTTCCATTTCTAAGGCCTACTGCTGAAGACAAACACGATTACTCAGACAGGTCTGTATCAAGCATTTGTAGCTTGCTGTATTATCATTTGTTCTATTCCTTCTTATATGGGTAGGAGGATTTTAAAATGCAAAGCATTTTTTTGTGTACTGTTGACACTTTTTGCGTCTGTTTAGCCACCTACGTTTGGCTGCTCTCATGATCATTCTCAACTTGGGGTAAACCAAAATTAGTGTTCGAGGGTAAGATGGTTTGCCGAATATGTCTTGCTGGTCATGGTGTGAATAATGTAACAATCCCATTGCGTATGTTGTAAAACCCTCTTCACCAGACATATATGGCACATACCCGTATACCATGGGCAGGTATGTGCCACAAATGATTGACAGTTTATATCTACCCAGGATTGGGCAGCATTGACATGAGGAATGCAAAGAATATGTATTATAGTCCCAGCAGGAATCGAACCCAAGCATTCTGTGCAAAAACCAAGTATTTTACCACAGAGCCATGCAAGGTCTCGGAACTGCTTTTCAAATAGACCCTGATATTTGTGAAACATCAATTATGGTTGCAGTGTTGGCTATGCAATTTTATAAACAGATGTACTCTTATGATACAGTAGTCACGTCAGATTAGTGTCAATGGTAGTTAGGTTCCATCCACTACAGTTGATTTTTGTAGCCGTGTCCAGGGCTACCATCCTGGCGAGCCCAAACGTTGCAAACCAGCTTACTGCTTCTAGTGTTAATAGCCATGTTGGTGTTTGTAGAACTGGTTATATAAAACATGCAATTGTTCTACATAGTACGTCTATGTTTAAAACATTTGTACATGTCTTTAATGTTGTTTCGTAACATTTTGTCAATTAAAAAATTAGAACAGTCACCTTCCATCCGCATGCTTCGTATAATATCGATTTGTATGGTACAAGGGATCTGCCAAGTTTTTTTATTCATTATGTGCAATTAAAATTTTTTTCAATGGGTGTTTCATTTAGCAGGCATTTTCAATAAAATTATTCTCTCTCATTATGTGAAAGTTCCAAATGCATCGCATTGCTGTTGTTGTTTTACGTAAACAAATTAATGTGCCTGGTTATGCCACGTGTTTTACACTGCTGCACAAATGCGCATTCAGTATTGTGATGTTTAAGACATTTAAATATCTTGCAGTTGCGTCATTTCTGCAAACAGCTTCTTGGTCTTAGCTTAGTGCTACTTTCCACACTATGAAATAAAACTACAATCCTACTAAAACTGTCGGCCAGTTGCAATTAATTGCAGTGGAAATAAGTTGGTTCGAATGAATCGGTTGGTAGTATGTGCTTGTACTTGTTCCCTCGTCTTTGTCCTTGTCTCGTGTTGCACCACTTTACTGCAGGTAAATATTGGAGCATATACATTGGCAGCGTGCACGCACGACTCTTGGGCAGTCAAGATTAACCTGTAGCATCCGAACAACAAAAGTTTGTTGTAGCACTATGGGGCCTCATAGGGCAGATTTAGCTTGGGAAAGATAATAAAGCTTCACGAAAACACTTCCACTTGATGAACACCTTTTGCATGTGTAAAAATAGGATGCTGCATTTTGCACAGACAAGTTCACTGCCTGGTTTGTGATGTATGTAGGCTGGGCACCATCGATGAGTCCATCGGGTCAGCCCTTTCGCCTTCTGGTGACGACTTGGACATCAGCGATAGTAGGCCTCGCAGGAGCTCACGTTTCAGAGGTCGAGGAAAACGCCGATCTAGTGCAGAGCAAATTTCGGACAGTGGATCACCAATCAAGAAAAAAACCAAGGTTGGTCACTTCATATGTTTGTTCTAATTTTAACGTGATAGCGTTAAAGCGCTCGTTTCGCAGAAATTCCGGCATCTGTGTCGGCGTTGGCGGTTGGGAGCAAAAAATCATCACCTCATGCGTGACCGAAAAATCGTAAATGCTCCAAATAAATAAATGATAAAAAAACCCTGGAGCAGAGTGGGGACCGAACAAGGATTGTTAGGGTCCGAGTGGGGATCGAACCCAGGTTGTTTGCGTGGCAAGCAGATGTTCTGCCACGCAGCCACGCCTCTGCTTGTGAAAACAGTGAAAAGAACTTCCTCTGTTTGGAAATGCAGTGATAGTAGCTTTCATGCTTCATAAACACGCGCATCCTCTATATATGCTTCACAATGCAACATGAAATATTATGGTAATAATGATGGTCAAGCGTCCATGCAGACAGGCATCGGACTATGTAATCATAATGGCTCCGTGGTTGAAAGCTGGTACACCACTACAAAAGGCACACACACTACAACGCTTATTACCTCAAGGCCACATAGGGGGTGCATAGCAAGTTTTTGATGTCGCTATCGCATTCAACTCCTAAAAGCGAATCTTTAGGCTCCCTTAATGTTTGTTTTTTTGTCGGCAGATGCACACTTGTACTTATCAGAATTTAATCTGCATCCCGTTTCCAGGTGCTTAGAAAAATGCAATATCCTGTACACCTGAGCACTTCTTAACAATTGTAAACTATCTAATTAAACGCTCAGCATGGCTGTCAGCAGTACACTGCAGTGTCAACGCCACATACCACCCACATGCTGCACAACCAAGGAAGTATGTAACAGCTACCAAGGCTGGCAGGTGTGCACAGCAGCTTAGCCTAGTTGGGGTCAGAGAGATGCAGGCCGCATGCAATGCCCCCTAGATGGCAGGCCTGTGCACTCTGTTTCATCACGTAGAGATACTTGGACCACAATTTCAGTAGCCAAGCTCAACATGATGAAAGTGGTGGGGTCAAAATTTCTGTCGTCACAATTTCTGTCCAGAATGCGTGATGTCATAAAGCTGTAGGTTAACCCACAGTTTTCTTGAAACCCCGAGCATTTATAGGGAGCCAAGTTCCTTAAGTACTCACAATGTCCGCAATCTGTGCTGCGTCGTCCACAGTTGTGCGGCGCACCATGTGAAAAACAACCACACTGCTCAGCTCGGTGGCGGCGCATTGCGACCAGGAGTTGCTGATAAAGGCGCGTGCTCCCTGCAGCCTGGCCACCACGATGGAAAACAGTGCAAACAAGGTGTTGCTCACAGCGATAAGGCGGAAACGTTGCGACTTCAACCGCAACCTACCATCTCGAGAAGCGGGGTTGCGACAACGAAAGATGCGAGGGCTCAGAAATGTGGCTCACAGAGTTTCCAACGGCCACGCCAACTTTATCCGGAGGCGAAAGGGATGAAAGCCGCTGCGCCGCAGCTACCTGCACGACCAGTCGGCCTGGGGGCAAACGCTCATGACCAGTCCCTGTGCCGCCGTGCAAGAGAGAAACAACCTCACGGAGTTTGTAGGGTACAAGAGTCTTTTTATATAGTTTCTCATTTCGTCCATGGAGCTTCGCTCTATCAGCATTTGCTTCATGGATATGCAGTGAATTTTTTTTTCAGTGTTGTGCGAATAACAATGTTTTCAGTGTGAAGTGCATTAGAATATTAAAGTGAGTGCGAATCAAATTGAGTATTTCTAGAATGTTTTTTATACTTCAAATCGACATTGCAGGGAGAAAATTTTCAGAGGATTTCTAAGCATACGCTTGTGAGATAGCAACTTGAAAGCGTTTCTTTTGGTTAGATTGATCAAGTGCTGGCAGGGTGGTGTTGCATTGTTGTCTTATGAAGAAAGAGGCAACGCAGAGGCCGAATTCTGTTTATGTACCTGATTGGGTGCAACTGAAGTGTTGCTAAGAACACTCTACACATGCAACGCATGTAGGTGCTATTTCCTCTTTCAACTGCTGTGGACGCCGGAGTGATGTGGTGGACAAGGGTGTGTTCGCTTCGAGTCGGGAGTTCCAAGTCTGCCTTGCAGATTTTAAGGGGGGATGAGGGTCTTAAAAAAACGTTTTTTATTATCCTACTGTCATGAAAATTGCCATGCCTGCGTGTCATTGACTAGAGATTTCAAATCTGCAAATAGATTTGAAATATCTCGTTTAGAAAAAAAAAGTAATGACAGCTTTCTGCATTATAATTAGGTATTTTCTTAAGGGTTGTTATGGTAACTCGCAATAAAAAAGTTAGTTTTCAAAACTACATGTTTCCTCTAAAAGGTTCATCCCTCAGGCTATAGCAAACTAGATGTCAAAACTGTTATTTCTTAGAACAGAATGAATTTTTAAACTTGGAAGGTGAAAATGAGCTTCCAGCAAATAGCTGGCATTTATGATATAATTACAATTCTATCAAGGTCGAGAGAAAAGAAACAAGCTTTAGCTGGTAGTTCAAGTGCTGCAGAAGAGAATGGTACCAAGTTTGTTTAGATATCTTCACAGAAACTTGCTTAAAACTTCCATAAAGCAGATTGACTTCACAAAAATAACAATGCCAAGGAAATTATGTTTCTAGTTTTAAAAACCTTTGTAATTTCATATATTAAGCTTTTAACAAAAAGAAATGATATTCTGTCATAATTAAAATATTTTCTAAATCATACTTTCGACTATAAATACCTCAAATTTCAATTTTTGAAAGTCAGCATTTTTACATTTCTGTGCTTTTTTAAAACGCTCGTCCCCCCTTAAAGGGATACTAAAGTCAAATAACAATTTACGTCAGAGTGAAAAGCTCAATGTATGACAACATCTAAAACAACATATAAACAACAGTGCCCTACAAACCGAAAAATTAAGATAAATGCACGAGAACACATGCACTGCAGTAGGACCTTTTCAAAATTATCCTGATGACATCAGAAAGACTACACAATTAATCAATCTAACTGCACTAAATAAAGAACCTTCTGTGCATCAAGAGACGCAATAGAATGCTGCTTGTGCATTTCTGTTTTATTCATGGAAAAAAGAACCGCCAGAGTTACTATGGGGAATGGCGCGAGTGGTTCAATAATTCAATTTTCGTGTGGGTACACGGGGCAGGTGGTATTTAGAGGAGCGCATTTGAACCAAAAAACGTGTGCAATCTTGAAGCCAATGGCGGGAAATTGATCAATGGTCGTTATTGCTGCTGTGGCTCTCGCTGCTTTCGGTCTGCTGCTACTAGCGCAGTAGAGCCGGTCAACGTTGTGCACGACAACAGTGGCGTGAGTCGGTTCGGTCGTCTGTTTCTTGAGGCGGGTAATTTGAAGTGCGCTGACCCGATGCAGACCACCAAAACGTGATCTTATTTAAATATAGGTCCTTCCTTGGCACAAAAGTAACGCTAAGAGGTTCCTGGACCACTATTTCAACAATCAACATAGATTTAATAGCTGCCTTTAGTGTCTCTTTAATCTTTATATAAGAACATCTGAAAATTTGAATGCTAGAAATCTCCGGCGTACAATGTTGCTTACTTCCTGCCCAAACTTTAGATCCAAAACAGCATTATTTAGCCTCCACTTATGCCACATCTATCACCTCCGTGTTAGAACCAGCATTTTCTTGAATCAATGCACTTAGAACCCCAGGTGGTCTAAATTTCCGGAGCCCTCCACTACGGCGTCTCTCATAATCATATAGTGGTTTTGGGACGTTAAACCCCACATACCAATCAATTGAATCAATGCACTTGCGAGTGTAGCTGAGCCTGAAAGGCAGCTATGCCGCAATACGAGTGTGTAGTGAGGTGAAGCATGTAGCAGCTACCAAAGCTGGCAGGTGTGCACAGCAGCTTAGCCTAGTTGGGATCAGAGAGATGCAAGATGCATGCAATGCCTCCTAGATGGCATTCCTGTGCACTCTGTTTTATCACATAGATACTTGGACCACAATTTCAATAGCTGAGCTCAACATGATGAAAGTGGTGGTATCAAAATTTCGGTCCAGAATGTGCAATGTCATAAATCAAAGTTAGTAGGTCTTTCGAGAAAGCTGTGGGTTAACCCACAGCTTTTTCGAAATTCAGAGCGTTTATAGGGAGCGAAGTTCCTTAGGTTCTCGCGATGTCTGCAATCTGTGCTGCATCGTCCACAGTCATGCGGCGCACCACACGAAAAACAACCGCATTGCTCAGCTCGGTGACAGCACATAGCTACCAGGAGTCGCTGATGAAGGCGTT
Source organism: Rhipicephalus annulatus (assembly GCA_013436015.1). Lineage (NCBI taxonomy): Eukaryota > Metazoa > Arthropoda > Arachnida > Ixodida > Ixodidae > Rhipicephalus > Rhipicephalus annulatus. Next base: position 120,729 of record WOVY01010105.1, on the reverse strand, counting down.
TGCTCCCCGCAGTCTGACCACCACCGTGGAAAAGAGCGCAAACAATGTGTTGCTCACAGTGGCAAAGTGGAAACGTCACGACTTCAACCGCGACCTACGATCTCGAGAAGCGGGGTTGCAACTACGAAGGACGCAAGGGCACAGAAATGCGGCCCACAGAGTTTACAACAACGGCTGCGCCAACTTGATCCGGAGCTGAAAGGGACGAAAGTCGCTGCACAACGGCTACCTGTACGACCAGCCGGCCTGGCGGCAAACACTCATGACCGGCTCTTGTGCCGCCGTGCAAAAGAGAGAGAACCTCATGGAGTTTGTAGGGTACAAGAGTCTTTTCATATAGTTTCTCATTTTGTCCATGGAGCTTCATTTCATTATCAGTATTCACTTCGTAGATATGCAGTTAATTTTTTTTTTCAGTGCTGTGCGAGTAGCAAAGTTTTGAGTGCGAAGCGCATTAGAATATTAAAGTGAGTGCGAATAGAATCGAGTATTTCTACTATATTTTTCTTATACTTCAAATCAACATAGCAGGAAAAAAAGTTTCAGAGTATTTATAAGCATATGTTTGTGAGATAGCAACGTGTAAGCATTTCTTTTGGCTATATTCATCAAGTGCTGGCAGGGTGGTGCTGCATAGTTGTCTTATGAAGAAGGAGGCAATGCAGAGGCCGAATTGTGTTTGTGTACATGATTAGGTACGACTGAAGTGTTGCCAAGAACACTCTACCCATAAAAAGCATATATGTGCTATTTCTTCTTTCAACTGCTGTGGAAGCTGAAGGGATGTGGCGGACAAGGGTGGGCACCCTTGGAGTCAGGAGTTCTAAATCTGTCTCATAGATGTTAATATATAAGAACATCTCAAAATCTGAATGCTAGGAATCTTCGGCGTACAATCTTGCGGACTTCCTGCCCTAACTTCAGGTCCAAAACAGCATTAATTTAGCGTTCACCCTTGCCACATCATCTCCATGTTAGAACGAGCGTTTTCTCAAATCAATGCACTTGCGACTCTAGCCGAGTTTCAAATGCAGCTTTGCCGCAATATGAGTGTGTGGTGGGGTGAAGCATGTGAGACGTCCCCCTTACGCCACCAATCGCCAAAGAGAGGGAAGAGCCCTCAACCCCCTTTTTATCCTGTTCTCTCTTGGCTACGTGTCTCAATCACTTTCCACATACAGGGATTCGTGCTGGGGCTGGGAAGTAAGGGACGCTACGACCGGTTTCTGTTTACCGATTCATTTAATTTAATAGCAAGTGCAAATGGCGCACACACATACTGTCCGTGAACAACATCTCTGTTACACGAAATCGTAACACATCAGCAAATACTCGTGACACGCGTAACAGGATACATAAGCGAAGTAACTGTGACATTACAAGGGTGCCTCAATACAGACTAAACACACGACGACACAAATGATAAAGTCATGAATTAATAAAACCGCGCAATGTCTCAATATGCCGCATCTTTTCCCGCAAAGCTCGTTTAAGTAAGGGAGGTGAAGTTCGTCTCACAGAATGTCCATGTAGTCGGGGCCTCTGAGTTGGCTGCTCGAATCGGGGCCGAAGGTTGGTTCTTGGCGTCGAGGTCTGATCCGTCCAATTCGTCAGCGTCTTCATCGTCTTCGTCATCGTCCCCTACGTCGTACCTCTCAGTGATTTCCATCTTAGCTTCTCTACCATCTCGAGCTCATCGCATCGTCTCTCTGACTCCCTCGTATCGTCTCATAGTCCCTTTTTGTAGGACCCGACTCCGCCCTACCGGGGCACCAAACCAATCGCCACCATCCACGCGGCATATTTCTCTGTCAGTCGGTGTGTGTCATCTTCATAGGCCGCTCCCGCTGCCCACACCAGTGGAAAACCCTCTCCCAAACAAAGCCGAGCAAGTAACAATGTACAAACTCAAGCCTCAGGGATGGAGATGGGCGAGCCGTCCGAAGACACTTTAATTACGGGCGAAGAATGGTCCCGATGCTTCCGACAAAGTGCGTCGTCTATAATGGCCAACGTCCGGAGTTTGCAATGTTGTGCCAAAATGTTTTCGGCCGAACCAATTGTCCCGGTTTCTGGTACTTGATGAGCCGATGTCCAGAACGAGTTCCGACGTCTCCATGCAGCTCGGTGTCTCCCGCGAAATTCTCCGTAGCCGCCGCTTCTTCGTCATTCACCGCCGCGGGCGGCCATCCGTGCAGAACGCAGTAATAAACCCTGGAGCCACGGAGGCTGACGGAAAGTCATACTGGACCCGGCACAGGCGCTGCGGCAGCGTCGCATTCCCCGAACCAACAAAAGGTGCTCTGCTGCTCCCCCATGCCACAAATCTGAAGGGTGCGTGCGGATTATCTCCACCGTACACTGTCACACTGTCTGTAGACGACAAGGCGCCGCCCGGTCCTCGTGTTTGCGCGGTGGAACCCGTGAGAATAGTAGAAATAATCCTTCCAGGTACTCCACTCCAGAATGCCCATTCGTTACACCGAAGGTTTTCTTTTCTCTTTTTTTTATGCGTGGGTTTGAGAAACGAGCGAAAACATCTTGAAAGGACAGGGGTTCAGTCCGTGTTTGCGGGGACGTCACACATGTAACAGCTACCAAGGCTAGTGGAGGCCAGAGAGATGCAGGCAGGATGCAATGCCTCCTAGGTGGCAGGCCTGTGCAATTTGTTTCATCACGTAGAGATACTTAGACCACAATTTCAGTATCCAAGCTCAACATGAAAGTGGTTGGGTCAAAATTTCTGTCCAGAATGCGCGATGTCATAAAGCTGTAGGTTAACTCACAGTTTTCTTGAAACCCAGAGCACTTATAGGGAGCCAAGTTCCTTAGGTACTCACAATGTCCGCAATCTGTGCTGTGTCGTCCACAGTTGTGTGGCGCACCAAGCGAAAAACAACCACATTGCTCAACTCAGTGACAGCACTTTGCTACCAGGGGTCGCTGATAAAGGCACATGCTCCCCGCAGTCTGACCACCACCGTGGAAAAGAGTGCAAACAATGTGTTGCTCACAGTGGCAAAATGGAAACGTCACGACTTCAACCGCGACCTACGATCTCGAGAAGCAGGGTTGCAACTACGAAGGACGCAAGGGCGCAGAAATGCGGCCGACAGAGTTTACAACAACGGCTGCGCCAACTTGATCCGGAGGCGAAAGGGATGAAAGCCACTGCACAGCGGCGACCTGTAGGACCATCCCGCCTGGCGGCAAACACTCATGCCCGGCCCCTGTGCCGCCGTGCAAAAGAGAGAGAACCTCATGGAGTTTGTAGGGTACAAGATTCTCTTCATATAGTTTCTCATTTTGTCCATGGAGCTTCGCTCCATCATTAGCATTCGCTTTGTGGATATGCATTAAATTTTTTTTTCTTCAGTGCTGTTCGAATAGCATAGTTTTGAGTGCAAAACTAATTCAAATATTCAAGGGATTACTGATAGAATCGAGTATTTCTAGAATGCTTTTTCAATACTTCAAATCGAAATTGCTGGAAGAAAGTTCCAGAGGATTTCAAAGCATATCGTGTGAGATAGTAATATGAAATCGTTTCTTTTGGCTAGATTGGTCAAGTGCTGGCGGGGTGGTGTTTCATAGTTGTCTTATCTAGGGGGAGGCAGTGCAAAGGCCGAATTTTATTTATGTGCCTGATTGGGTGCGACTGAAGTGTTGCCAACAACGCTTTACACATGAAGGGCATATAGGTGCTATTTCTTTTTTCAACTGCTGTGAAAGCCGGAGTGATATGGTGAACTCGAGTCTTCATTGCTGAAGTTCCAAATCTTCCTCACAAAAACATCTGAACTATTGGATGCTAAAAATCTTCGGCGTCCGATTTTTACGATTTTCTGCCCGAATTTCAAGTTCAAAACATTACTAATTAAGCCCCCACTTCTGTCACATCTATCATCTCCAGAGACTGGAAGTTCAAGCACAAAAAAAATATAGTTGTAGGCACCTATAATAGGCCACGAAAACTGTCATTTAGGCATATAGACACAATTCATACTTACTTCAGCAGCGTGTTTCAGGGCAAATCTTCGAGTTCTAACAAACATAGCAGGCTAATCGAATGCTTTAGGAAAGTTATTTTTATATTTTTATGAAAATAATAAGCTTAATTATGTGAACATATTTAGGTGAAACCTAGGCTTATTGAACACTGTGAAAGGCTAGCAGTGGCAAACCAGCACCATCTCAAGGTTTTCGGGCTTGAAGTTGTCTTCCGGTTAGTATTTGTTTGGATGTGGAAAAAGAACGCTCAACATTCACTGAAGTTACTAGAACATACTTGTTGTCTGGCACTTTCGATGCTCTAATTGCATCTGGAACCTTCAAATCTGCAGCCCTCATAACTTTAGACACTTGTTTTAGCACATAAAAATCCGGGATTTCTTTCCAAGACAGATCATAGCATTGAGGTGACCCTGTAAGCGACTGGTCAGTTTGGGACCGGGGCAAATCTTTCCTGCACATTTGAAATCGTCTTAACACTCTCGGTCAGAGTGGTGCCCGAACTTTCTAGTTTATGCTTTCTGCAAAGAAAGCAAACATGAACACACAAATATTCCACGTCAGATTCAAGTGTATCGTGATGTAGAATCGTATGGGCTCTTCGCAAAGCCATGCTCTGGTCTGCTTCAAAGCTTTTAAAGGGCCAGTAAACAACCCCGAGGTCCTAATAAAAAGTAAGCACATTTTTCCTATGCGAACATGCTGCCGCAAGAATTTAGAGAATGTGTGCTATAATAAAGAAGTTACAGGGGTTAGAATATCTGTTTCATTCGGTTTCAAATTTTTGCACAGCCTCTGACCACTCTTTTATGCAAAGGGGTAGTCCGTTGTCGTGATTCCGCCCACTTTGGCGACCTGTCGTTCATGATATGTCTGAAACAAATGACCAAGCAGGGCTTTCTCCACACGAGCATGTGTCATAGCGGCAAGGCCAGGAAATGAAGAGCGAAGAGCGTTTTCCCCTCGCACTAAAGTAGTGAGATGCCTCTTTATTTCGGAAGCTTTCATTCTGGTGATATCACTTTTCTCGGAGTCTCGGGCTCTACAAAATAAGAGAGTGCGGCACAGAAAAATGCAAAGGTGGACTGCGTGGCTGAAACTGCATCGCTGCAGAGCCAAGGCGCCGTTTTGTAGGGCAATGATCCAATTGACAAGCTCAGAGGTGCGTAACGTTCACCATGGGAAGCTTTCGTCCGACTGTGCGTACGAGGTGGATTGGTCAGGTGAGGAAAACGGGTGCAGGATTGTTTTTCAAAATGGAGGGTCCGTGCAGCGTGCAGCGCTGTAATATTTGGTAAATGTGATCATCACGGTCCATTTTTTACGAATTGGCGAGCCTGTTTGGGGGGGCTTAAAAAAACGTTTTTTTGAGCCTGTTTACTGGCCCTTTAATAACTAAGCGATGAAGATCTTCAAAGGTGAGAGGAGGGACACTAGCACTAGCCTAGCCTTCTTACACTCGTTAGAGTACGCTCTAGCCTCGCTCACGCAACCACCGTGCTGCTCTATTGTGCAGAGTCCAGTTATATGCTGACTGTGGCAGTGCATCGATCTATGGTCCGTTTTCGTCGACGAACGCAGCGCATGCGTGCGTACACCCTATGTCACGCTATAATCGTGCCTTAACAGGAGCTAAAAACATGAACGAAAAACTTAACTAGTGCGCTGTGAGCGTGTTGTAGTTGGGTCATTTCACGCCAGCTGCCCCAACCTTGGCGCTCGGCCATCTCCGATTTACTTGAAAAAAAAATTCAAAATCGCCTACCTAAGTCCAAAAGTATTTCCCCAAAAATTTGTTTGCAAAAAATTTTTCCTGTACCACAAGCCTCATTTGAATTTTTTCGGAAAGCTCTAAACCTTAGCTCGTAAAACACATTGCCAAAAAACCTGTTCTTTTAATATTAGGTCAAGACAAATTTTTACCTTTAGAACAATGGTTGGTGTTTTACTTAAAATAAGTTTTACCAGCTCTTACGCTTTTGTGTTATTTTTTATATTACCTCAAATATGCAGCGTCTGGTCTAAATTGGTGATTTTTTTATAGAAACACTAAATTAGGGAATATGGGATAGTTGACATAAGCTTGTTGCCAGAATGTTCTACTAAAAACCAAAAATAGTTTCAAGCATATACAGTGTGCAATAAATTTTACAAGTGGTGACAAAGTCGCAAAAATGTTCATTTTGGCACATCTTCGGCCGTAAATTCAACGCCCTCAACGAGGCGGTCCTACTAAAAATATGCGCAATAGCAGATTTAGTAGCAACCTTCATTGGCTACTCACTCAAAGTTTTATCAAATTAACTTTTGTTTTAAGTGAGAAAAATATTTTAAAATTTTTGTGTTACTTCTCTCAGAGTTTGAACGTGTTTATATAGCCGTAAAAACGCATCCTAGCAGTAAGTACAAGCTGTACAGACGTGGGGATTATCTGGCAACGTAATCAGTTTTGTCCCTGCCGATTCAAATTACTTACAAGGTAGTATTACCCTACCTTTATTATTAACAATAACGCGGGACCTACGAGACAGCCACGTGCCGCCGTGTAATGGCCGCCTGTGTATAGCATATACAGTCGAGCCCACATATAACGGCCCCACTTAAAACGAAATTTCGCTTAAAACGAACTTTCACTTAAAACGAGCAATATCCGCGTGACCGTGAAAATATACATTCGTTCAATAGCACAAAATCGCACTTACAATGAACGTCTCCAAGCGCCGCTGATCGGTAACAGCGAACGGAGTCAGCGGTCTGCCGACTTCCCGGGAAACCAATTTCGTCCACCGAGCAGGCATCGGCGAGATGCCCATACATTCTTATTGTTAAACGCCGACCCTGCCTCCGCAATCCTCTAGTTGCCGCTCTCCCCAATTCATGAAGGAAGGAAAGTGTTTCCTTCCTCCATGCCCCGACTGCTTTTTGTTACGCACCTCTCCGTCCTTTGTCCGCCCCCCGCTACTCAGAGCACCCCGCATCGCCAGATGAGGCCCGTGTTTTCACACTGCCACTGATCTTTCGAAGACCGGTCGGCCATCTACCCTGTTTTTGATCGCCGGTACTGTCGTTGGCGTGTGGCTGGCCTAGAGTGACCAGACCATTTGCCACCATCGCCACCGACTGTATCACCACCGACATTTGCCACCGACTGTATCCGATAGTCTGCGTCTAGTGCACGCGCATACTTTACCCCACCGACTCTGATGATTTGCCATTCGTTTCGTGTTACAACTAGTTTTCGCTCACTTTGCACTAGACTCAGCATGCCTTCCGCATGTGCGGAAGCGCGAAAACGGCTGTTAATTTGGGCGGAACGAATCGCGAAATATCGAAGTTCATGTGGCCACGTAAACCTGCCGACGCAACAAAACGATTGTTTTACCGCGGCCGCCGATTCTTCAAACACCGCCGCGCACACCGATCCAGGCGGTCATGCTTTGACTTCTGCGCGCGCAGGCACTCTTTCCAGGTTTTTTTTTACGTGCGAGTTTTGCGGACCTTTCTAGCAAGCTACCCAACCTGCCTCCTTCCCATTTGTTTTGGTTTTCAAGGTCGCCCTCCCGCTGCATCCCCCCTATCTCTATTGCAACTCTTTGCCCTTCTCTCGCAAGTCTGCTCTCCTCTCTTGATCACAACCCCTTCGCCCGTCTCCAGCTCCGCGACGCCCGCCACGCTGGCTTGAATTAGTTTCGTTTTCTGACTGGAAACGGGCCCAGAGCTGTTCCCCGCGTTCTGGCATGTGCGTCGCGTGTGCACGTCTTGCTCACTCTTGGTGTGCGTGTGTGGTCATGATAACTGACGGAGGACTAGCACGCTTTTTTCTGCCGCTCAACAATATGTCGAAAGTGTGACCGCTTGGCTTGAGCATAATCCGCGCGTTAGGTGCCACGTTGCGGAGCGCCTGCTCATAGCTGTTGACCACCTGGCAGCCAACAAGCTGCTTCAGGCGTCCCGGTATTCAGCTTTAGAGATGGTGAATATTTCGTGGGCAGCGGTGACGGTTACATGCGCACAAAACGGTTTTTGTGAGGCCGATTTCGTCGACGACGGGCCTGAAGCTTCCGAACTGCGGCGGCGATTTGTGGCAGCACGTCGTCGACTCCGACCTGGGAGAGCGGGTGGGACGTCTGTTGCAATAGTTTAATTACGGTCGATGATGCCGACAGGGCGGAACCGTGCAGGGATTTGGGCAATGTGAATGAAGTACGTGGCAAGAGCGATATGGAGGACTCGGATTGCGAGAACGACGAAACTTTGGAGCCAGTGCCTTATGTGCAGCTTATGCCACGGGCCTCGGCGAACGTGCACCCTGCCCTTTTAAGTGAACTCGAGACCGCCCTTATCGCTTCTGCTCTTCATAACACGTGCATCACGGACTTCTTGGGGTAAAATTTTTTAAAAGCTGTGTTTCATTTACTACGAACTTTGGGATACAGCGAATGGATGCCGCATCACGCTCAGGTTCGTTATAAGCGGGCTCGACTGTATATGCTTACGCAGCACCGGAAAGTGGTACCGATTTGTGCAACATACCACAAGCTATATGCTAACATTTAGAAGTAGGAAGATTTCGATGAAGCAAAGGATCAATCGAAGGCAACGTGTTTTACGAGCTATAGTTTCGAGCTTTCCGAAAAATTTCAAATGAGGCTTCCGGTACTAGATAAATTTTTTTGTAAAAAAAGTTCTGGGGAAATACTTTTGGCTTTAGGTAGATAGTTCTAAATTTTTTTCAAGTAAAGCGCAAATGGTTGAGCGCCAAGGTTGGGACAGTTGGCGTGGAATGACCCAGTTAATATGGCCACACTAAGTGCTTCTTGTTTCGCTCCATATGAACAGCTCATTTGAAGGGATCTTGAAGTGATTTTGATGACTGTACAAACACATTGGGCCGGTAGACCAATGTCTACGCGTCATCTAGATTGATTTGAGCTCTCTGCGTAAACTGTGTGATTTATTAGAATGCTTTGAAGCTGCGAATCTCGGCAGATACATGTGGCTAAGCCAAATGCATTTTCAACCGCCCATTTACTATATGACATTCTCTGGTAGCGTGGAATGCGTGGAAGTAACATCGGTTGGAAGGGAGGCAGCACCTAACATTACTTCATCCTGTCAGTTCCAGAATATGTCGCGGCGCTCTTTCTTTCTGTCTTGCGCTCTTTTGCTCGCTCTGTGTTCGAAAGCTTGTCGAGCTATGCAGGGCTTTTTGTGGCAACCGCATCATCTGTGGAGAACACTTGTTCACCGTGGTCAGAATCATTGGACACTGCGTTTTCATTTTCACCTCCATTTCGTTTCGTGCGGCGCTTAATGCAAGGGCTGGCTGCACAGTGGGAAGCTTGCGCTTCTCTGAGGGCTTTGATAATTATTTTGGGCAACTGGGAAAGTGACATACAGTGTGTTCTTTTAGAGTCCACTTACGTGGTATGGTGACCACTTCACCATTGACGTTGTGGATGAAATATTCAACGAGGTCTTCAGACTGGAAGTGCAGGTCACACACGACACAAAACCTGGTAAGTTCTTTGCTCGGACGCCAATCGCCAAGACCTCCCCGCAGGGGCGCCTGCGCAAGTAGGCGTTTGGTGTGTAGCGACACCACAGACCCGAGCTAACGGGGGAGTTTCGGCTGCCTCCCACGCCTAGCCGTGCGTGGCTTTGCCGTGTCCGGGGAAAAGGGGATCCTGGGGGTTGAGCCAATGCTGGGTGATTGGACCTTTAAGGCCCCCCGGCAGAGGCAACACACCCCTTTGGCCCTGGCTTCACGTAGACGGCACCCCTGGGCTGACCCACCCAGGGGAAATCGGTAGTCGCCTTTTCCTATTTCTCTCTCTCTCTACATCTTAGTCTTTTCTCGTCTTTAAATCTATCCTGTCTTCTTCTCTCTTCCATTTACTTCCGATTTTTCCTGGCGGCAAGGGTTAACCTTGTGTATGTGCTCTGTCTTGGGCACAATACATTTGGTTATAGCGGCTGTGTACAGCTGACGTTGACATGCCTCATATAAATTTAGGACTTGTCACGTCCCCGTGTTGGGCTCCATGGTGGGCGGCTGGCATGGCTGCTGAACTCACATTTAGTTTATGGCTTTTTCTTCTCTCCCTTCATTGCACGATCGTCCTCTCCCGAAGAGAGGGGGCACCGAAGACTTTTGCAATTATTTCAGCAAACCTAAAGAAACCTTTCCTCGCTACCATGTAATCCATTGTGAAACCGCTGAAAAGAACGCCAGAACTACTTCGCCTTTCGTTGTTTCCAAATGCCTCACCACTACACTTGGACCAGGTTACCAGGCTACAAGAATGGCCAGTGGGGATCTCCTCCTCGAGGTAAAAAGTCAGAGCCAGTATGAAAACCTCTCAAAACTAGAATTGTTTGGAAACATACCTATCTCAATTACACCACACCGCTCACTCAACACTTCCCGAGGCGTTGTATCTGATCAAGACTTGCTTGACCTGACTGAAGGTGAGCTCCTCGAGGGCTGGAAGGACCAGCAGGTGACACAAGTACAAAGAATTAAAATTAGGCGTGATAAGAAGGAAATCCCAACAAAACACATAATTGTGACATTTTGCACCAGCACCCTGCCTGAACATCTGTAAACAGGATACTTGAAGTTGAATGTGAGACCTTACATTCCCAACCCACGACGTTGCTTCAAATGCCAGCGTTTTGGTCACGGCTCTCAGAGTTGCCGCGGCCAACTCACCTGCGGAAAGTGTGCCACCACAGGACACGCTACGGACGAGTGTAAGGTGGAGGATGGGGCCCACTGCGCAAACTGCGATGGTGCCCATCCCGCATACTCCCGAACCTGTCCAACATGGAAAAAGGAAAAAGAAATTGTTACAATCAAAATCACACAAAACATTACTTTCCGAGAAGCCCGTCAACAACTATCTGGTCTTTTCACAAACAAACCATCGTTTGCCGATGTAGTGCAACAGGGGGCAGCACTACAACGGCCTGCGGCAACTGCCCATGCCAGGCACAGTGTGCCCAGGCGGTCGCCAATGCCCCCACCCACGGCAGGAACAGCCAAGGCTGCCCTGCCACTCGTCCCCACGGCGACAACCAAGGCCGCTGCAAGCTCTTGCAGCGGCCAGGGTATCCCAGCACCAAAGGAGGTTCCTTCGACCTCTAGCCCAAGAGGACCGAAGGTTTCGCCCCCCGAGGTGAAGGAGACCCCAGGGTCGGCCGATATGAAGGCCTCGTCTCACCAGGCGAGGTCCCAAGCCTAAAACATTAGCTCGCAAATGCGAGCACGCAGTGCCTCTGAGGAGGCAATGGACACCACGGCACCCCTGGTGCAGAAAGATCGGCGTAGCTTCCTGGAGCGCGCCAAAAGAAATAAAAAGCCAATAACGGGGCCCGGCGACGGCCCTGTTCTTTGAGTCTTAACGCTTAGCTTAAGAAGCAGACACACCCATTGTTCCTTACACACAGCACTACGTTACCTCCAATATGGCAACACAAATAATACATTGGAACGTCAGAGGACTCCTTAGAAACCTCGATGATGTTCAAGAGCTCTTTTGCAAACATTCACCGAAAGTGCTGTGTGTACAGGAAACTCATTTAAAATCTAAAAACACGAATTTTTCGCGTCGGTATGTTCTCTTCCGAAAAGACAGAGATGATGCTGCGGCATCATCCGGCGGTGTAGCCATTATTGTTAATCAAAAAGTAGCATGCACACATTTACCACTGCAAACAACACTAGAGGCAGTGGCTGTTCGAGCAGTTCTTTTCAACAAGCTCGTCACCATCTGCTGTCTGTACATACCCCCACACCACCGTCTTGGAAAACGAGAATTCGAGTCCTTAATAGACCAACTACCTGAACCTTATCTGGTCCTTGGTGACCTGAATGCTCATAGCAGTCTATGGGGTGATTCTCGCTGCGACGCACGAGGTCGTCTCATTGAACAGTTCCTTTTTTCCTCCGGCGCCTGTCTGTTGAATAGGAAAGAGGCAACATATTATAACCTTGCCAACAAAACCTACTCTTCCATAGATCTCAGCATCGCATCTCCTTCACTTGTACCATTACTCCAATGGAAAGTTCTAAATAATCCCTACGGAAGCGACCATTTTCCTGTCGTTTTGAGTACACAAACATCATACGAACTTCCTCCACGAGTTCCCAAATGGCTTATACACAAAGCCGACTGGGAACAGTTTCATAACAAAGCTCACTTATCTTGGACTGACATATGTGGGCTAAGCATAGATGAAGCTGTGCAGCACTTCACAGCTCTCCTTATTAACACAGGAGCCAAATGCATCCCACAAACATCTGGACAGCCCGGCAAGCGACACGTCCCATGGTGGAACACAGAGTGTCGTAATGCGCGAAAGGAACAGAACAGGGCATGGAGGTTGCTGCGCAACTCGCCGACAGCGGAAAACCTTGAGAGTTTTAAGAAAATAAAGTCTCAAGGCAGGAGAACGCGTCGGCAGGCCAGAAGAGAAAGCTGGCAGAAGTTTTTGTCAGGGATCAATTCATACACACAGGAGGCTAAAGTCTGGAACATGGTCGGTAGGATAGCAGGAAAACAAGTACACACACTTCCACTCGTAAACACTCAGGGTGATACCTTGGAAGATCAGGCAAACTTCCTCGGTGCACACTTTGAACGGGTATCCAGCTCGTCCCACTATACTGACACTTTCCAAAAATACAGAACAAGAATAGAAAAGCAGAAACTAGAACATAAATCCACTAGATACGAGGCATATAACCAAGCTTTCAGTCTAGCTGAGCTCCGAACATCTCTAAACTCCTGCAGTACTTCTGCCCCAGGTTCTGACCGCGTGGTGTATGAAATGTTAAAAAACCTACCAGCCGAAACACGAAAAACCTTACTTTGTTTATACAATGCTATCTGGTTTTCTGGCACTATCCCTACCTCCTGGAAAGAGGCTATTATTATTCCCATTTTGAAAGAGGGTAAGGACCCTTCTTTAGCTTCAAGTTATAGGCCTATTGCACTTACAAGCTGCCTGTGCAAAGTCTTCGAAAAAATGATAAACTGCCGATTCGTACATATCCTTGAAACAAACAATTTGCTCGACCCATTTCAGTGCGGGTTTCGAGAAAGTAGATCCACCACAGACCACCTCGTTCGTATCGAGGCACAGATAAGAGACGCCTTCGTCCATAAACAATATTTTCTCTCTGTGTTCCTCGATATCGAAAAGGCTTATGATACAACATGGCGTTTTGGAATTCTAAGAGACCTGTCCCACCTTGGCGTGCGCGGAAGAATGTTTCAAATAATTGAAAGTTACCTGTCAAACCGGACATTCCGTGTCCGAGTGGGCACGGTTTTTTCCCAAATATTTGTCCAGGAAACAGGCGTGCCACAAGGTGGTGTACTTAGCTGCACACTTTTTCTCATCAAAATGAATTCCTTGCACTTGTCCATCCCCCGCAATATGTTCTATTGTACATATGTCGACGACGTCCAGCTTGGCTTCAAGTCATGCAACTTGGCAATGTGTGAGCGGCAGGTTCAGCTGGGTTTAAACAAGGTGTCCAAATGGGCAGATGAAAACGGATTTCGACTTAACCCACAAAAAAGCACGTGTGTCTTGTTCTCTCGAAAGAGAGGCATGCACTCGGAACCTGACATTCGACTGAACGGGCAACGTCTGTCCGTCAAAGCCGAGCATAAATTCTTAGGCTTAATCTTGGACAACAAGTTGACCTTGGTGCCACACATAAAGTATATAAAAACAAAATGTTTAAAAGCCATGAATGTTATAAAAGTGTTGTCACGTACTACTTGGGGTAGTGACAGGCAATGCCTCATGAATCTGTATCGAAGCCTCGTTCGCACTCGCTTAGATTATGGGGCCGTTGTTTATCAGTCTGCGACTCAAAGTGCTTTGAAGATGCTGGACCCCGTGCATCATTTGGGCATCCGCCTTTCTACGGGTGCTTTTCGCACCAGCCCCGTAGAAAGCCTTTATGTTGAGTCAAATGAGTGGTCGCTTCATCTGCAGAGAACTTACATGTCTTTTGTGTATTTCCTTAAGGTGAAAGCGGATAAGAAGCACCCCTCATACTCTACTCTTAATGATTTGTCGAGCTCAATTCTGTTTGAAAACAGGCCTTCAATGAGGCAGCCCTTTTCAGTTAGCCTGAAGGGTCTAGCTGAGGACACTGGAGTGTCACTCGAACACAGTTTAATGGCTCCTGTAGCATACCCGCCACCGTGGCAGTGGCAGACTATAGACTGCGATGTGTCTTTCCTAGAAGTTACAAAACATGCACCTATTGCCCATATTCGAACATACTTTCTTGAACTTCAACACAAATACACACGTCCTGAGTTTTTCACAGATGCTTCCAAGACTAACTCCTCTGTGTCCTACGCTGCTGTCGGTCCATCCTTTTCGGATGCTGGCCCTCTACATCCAGGCACAAGTATCTTTACAGCGGAAGCTTACGCGATACTTGTGGCAGTGAAACACATCAAACAATTACGAATACAAAAAGCAGTAATTTATACAGACTCCCTCAGTGTGGTAACGGCTCTGCACAGTCTTAAAAAACAAAAAAACCCTGTCCTTGTCTCGCTTTACTCCATTTTTTGCACACTCTACACACTCAACCAACATGTTGTAGTGTGCTGGGTGCCAGGACACCGTGAGATCCAAGGCAACGTGAGGGCGGATCAGCTCGCTGCATCCGTCCACAAAACCACTGCCCCTACACCCATATCAATTCCGGTCCTTGATCTGAAGCCGTCCCTCAAACGAAAGCTCGGGGACTACTGGCAGAGCAAGTGGGATAAACACACACAAAACAAACTGCACGTTATCAAGCCACACCTTGGCCATTGGCCACCAGTATGAAAATCACGTCTAACAGAGGTAACACTAACAAGACTCAGGATAGGACACACATACACGACACACACACATCTTTTGTCCGGTGGTGATCCACCATTGTGTGATAAATGTGGTGAGGCATTGACAGTTCTTCATGTTTTAGTACAATGTAAACAGTTAGACACTCTAAGAAGACAACACTTTCCATTACCCTACCGACAACATATACCTTTACACCCTGCAATGTTTGTCGGTAGGGAACCACATTTCACCCATAAATCATTGTTAGCTTTTTTAAGGGATGTCAATTTTTACCATGTTTTATACCCAGGCATTGCGTAGCGTGACCTTTCAAGAGAGGTTGCTGCTGCTGTGATTACATTTAAAAGCACTTGCCTCGCAGCCCTTGGACACAAGGGCGTTGATGAGGCACGTGTGCTAGTGCCAAATATTTTTACATGTGTTTATTATCAAAACCTTTGTCACCCTTTTTAATATGCATATCACGCCACTGTCATCTCTTTAATACTTATGTTTTTACCCGCATTATCGCGAGGAATTTTAAGGCCCCTATACAGCCACGCAACCTATCATTGTCCACATCTCTATACTCATTGAAATGGCGCTCTTTGGCCATCAATTGGCCCTTGCGCCATAAAACCCCCACACATCATCATGATCTTAATACTTATGTTTTTACCCGCATTATCGCGAGGAATTTTAAGGCCCCTATACAGCTACGCAACATATCATTGTCCCATCTCTACTCATCGAAATGGCGCTCTTTGGCCATCAATTGGCCCTTGCGCCACAAAGCACCACACATCATCATCACACATCATCAATCGCCAAGACCTGAAGCAGTCTTCAGCGGCCTGAAGAAGTGCTGCTTCTCGCCAGGGGCGGATCCAACCACTCATTTTAGGGGGGGGGGGGGGGGTGTTTGAAGTAACACCGAAAGGGGGGTGTGGTCATTGTTTTTTTGTTTTTACGAGCACAAAAGCTCTGGCATAGCATAAATATTGTTAACGTGTGGTCAAAGTGGTCCCAATCATTTGTCGTAATTGGCGACAGCAGGTGGACCGCAAGCACTAAAAAGAGGGAAGGGGGTGCCGACCCGCTTGGGGGGGGATCGCACCTACCGCCCCCCTCTGAATCCGCTACTGCTTCTCGCTCAAAAATCGCACTGAATCATAGCCACTCCTGCACCTGGTCAGAAAACGCCAACGGTAACCAGGGGGTGGCACACCGGGCCTGTGTCGTCCCCCCCCCCCCCATTTCTTTTCTTCATGGCATAGAGAACGAAAACTGACCCCATATCAAAGAGGTGCCACAGAAAAAAAATTTCTGGCTACACGCCTGCAAAACACAAAGGCATATTAGGCGCGAAGCATCTTAGAGCGTGTTTCAATTTGATGTGTGGCGGGACCACCCCTATTGTGCATGCGCAACAGCTGACCCAAGCACTGCCAAAATGCGCTAGCGCATCCGGCCTGTGTTAGATGCTAGGGAAGACTCTGTGGCCTCACCTAAAGTCTCGCCCCCTAATACTCTCTCGTCAAGCACGTGATTATGTCAGGGAACGAGATTCTGCACTCGGGCGATGAAGCAGTGCCTAGTCAGAACGCGCTGGAACTCGCTAGCACGTTCGAACCTGCATAAATGGCTGTGTGTAAGAGGCTGTGGCCTCTCCCTCTTACACTCTAGCTCTCAGCATTAAATGCCTGGCGAAGCAATAGATGCCTGGCGAGATTGCACAGCAACGGGTGGAGAAGCGGAAAGCTCGACGTGCTGAGGTGCATCGTAGACGTCAGCTAGCGGACCCCAAGCTCCAGTCTAAGGAAACCCAGCGCAAACGTCAACGTTGACGGAAACTGCTACGGATGAAATGCGGGCTGGACATGCCGAAACGCAATGGCAGCGCGGACAAGTAAACCCGGTCGTATGCAACAATGACGTCGAAGCCAAGTGTCAGCATCGAGCCCACGCGTCGGCTGCAGACAGACGACGTGAGCCCTACGCCAGGGCTTCAACGGCACAAACACCACTAAATAACACTGAATACAGCGTCAACACTAAATATGCAACATTAGAGGAAACATTGATGAAAAATTCAGTCAAACAGATGCAAACGTGTGTATACCACCGGTGCTGCTTTACATCGCCTCATGGTCCCTTTTAGTGGCTGCTGGTGTAATTTTTCATACAAAGCCAGCGAGATCATTCCCGGCGCCTTTGCCTGTTGCCTCTACCAGCACTGCTCACACCGCTTGCCCTCGGGCTGACAGCACTGCGCGCACCAGCACAGGTGAAACAGAAAGGGGTCAGGCGCGGCTGATTTCGACAACTGAAAGTATCTAGTAACGTTGGCAGCTCCTGTCAAAGCCAATGTCAGTCACTTCGCGATCTTCGTCTCTGTTGCCAGACAGTGTGCGTAATGCCAGGAGCACTGGATGAGGCACAGTAGGTCGCCTTTGAGATTGCACGCATGTTGTTGGCGTGTAATATTCGAGGCCTAGACTGGGCGCAGCTCATATCATCGAGTTCGCTCGAGAGCTTTGCGATCGCCAGTGATATCGGCATGTCTCATGAGCTGACGAGGCACGGCAAGGGTGAGGAGGAGAGTACTATGTAATTTTTCGTAGTGATCTTATTATGGGGCATGTCGCTAAATTTGTGCTGCAAATGGTTTGATAATGCTCTAGCCTAACAAAACTTTAAAAACCCATTTCAGGGTCCGTTGAAGCAAAACGTGTACTCCACGAATGCAAAAGAGCATTTTTAGGTAATGAAAAGCTGATATAGGCACGATCCTTGAAACAGGAACTCATAGGCACAATAAATATTTGATTAAAATGGTTCCTTTCTCTTAGTTCATGCTTATATGATAAATAGGCATTTTGCCTGAAGTTCTGGTCTCTAATCATCTCTATGTAATGAAAATCTGAAAGGGTCATTGCAAATCGGATGTTGACATTATTTGTCATTGGGAAGTTTGAATAGTGAAAATTTCAGTGCTAGTTGAATCGAATAGCAAGCACTATTTGAAAAAGATTTATTATTGTTACGTGAAAATGACACGAGGCGTGTCTATTTAAAATCTATATTTAAACTGATGCGTATGGCGTCGGCTAAGATGGAAGCAGCACGCACAACCAACAGACCACTTCCTTGTTGTCGTCTTCTGACTGCTGATACGTCAGCTACGTAGCATTACCCCCCCAGCGGTAAAAGCGCCGTCTCGGTGCACATTAACTACGGTCTTCATTAGGCAGGTGGTAAGGTTTTAGCCTGCTGATGTGCACAACATCACTGGGTGTGGTTGCAGGCAGGCTTGTGGTCTCAGATGCAGGAATGATCTCATAGGTGACGTCGGTTACCTGGTGGATGATACGGTAAGGACCCATGTAGCGAGACAATAACTTCTCTGATAAGCCAACTCGACGAACTGGGCACCACAGGAGAACAAGAGAACCGGGTGAGAAGTGAACGTCAGCATGCCGGCTGCCGTAGATGGCTTTCTGGGTGGCTTGGGAAGCCGAAAGTCTAGAGCGGGCAATCTGACGTGCGTGGTCGGCACGAGCAATAGCGTCGCGGGCATATTCGGTTGACGGCGTTGTAGTGGTTGGAAGTAAGGTGTCGAGTGGTAACGTCGGATCACGGCCATAAAGCAAATAAAAGGGTGAATAACCAGTGGTGTCGTGGCGCGAAGAATTGTACGCGAAGGTCACGTGAGGTAGCGCCAGGTCCCAGTCATGGTGGTCGGAGGACACATACATCGCGAGCATGTCCGTTAGGGTCCGATTTAGCCGTTCGGTAAGGCCATTTGTTTGGGAATGGTAGGACGTGGTCAGCTTGTGGTGCGTCGAGGAAGAGCGCAGAAAATCGTCGATCACGCGGGACAAAAATGCGCGGCCATGATCCGTGAGTAATTGGCGAGGAGCGCCATGGTGTAGGATAACGTCGTGGAGCAAAAAGTCCGCAACGTCAGTAGCGGTGCTGGTGGGGAGCGCTCGAGTCATGGCATACCTAGTCGCGTAGTCTATAGCAACGGCGACCCACTTGTTGCCCGATTTCGACTCGGGAA
The DNA here is from genome assembly GCA_013436015.1 of Rhipicephalus annulatus. NCBI lineage: Eukaryota > Metazoa > Arthropoda > Arachnida > Ixodida > Ixodidae > Rhipicephalus > Rhipicephalus annulatus. The sequence continues at coordinate 101,783 of WOVY01010105.1, read as the reverse complement.
AAGGACCGAGAAGATCTATACCAACACGGAAGAAAGGTTCGGTTGGGATGGAGATCGGTTGAAGAAGTCCAGCCGGGGGCGCAGTAGGTCGCTTCCTACGTTGGCATTTATCGCAGGAGGACACGTAACGGTGAACGGACCGGGCGAGACCGCGCCAAAAGAAGCGGCGACGCACGCGGTCGTACGTCCGTGATACACCCAGATGACCAGCAGTTGGTTCATCGTGAAGCGCGGGCAGCACGGTTGAACGCAAATTTTTCGGCACGACAAGAAGGAGCTCAGGGCCATCTGGCTGGAGGCTACGACGGTACAGCGTGCCATTCAGGAGGACGTACATGCGAAGTGACGTGTCGTTCGGAGCAGATTCGAGACGGTCAATAAGTTGTCGCAGAGAAGCAACACGACGTTGTTCATCACGTATCTGAAGAAACTGGGACATTGACATGACGCTGGGGCTAGGCTCGATGTCTGGTTCGTCGGGCTGATCAACAGGGTTGCGGGATAAGCAATCGGCGTCCAGATGGAGACGTCCAGACTTATAAGCAACCGAGTAGGAATACTCCTGTAGGTGTAATGCCCAACGACCAAGTCTTCCAGTGGGGTCCTTCAGAGAAGAAAGCCAACACAGCGCGTGATGATCTGTGATGACACGGAAAGGGCGGCCATACAAGTAAGGACGGAATTTCGAAACCGCCCAAATAAGAGCGAGACATCCCCGTTCTGTTATAAAATAATTGCGTTAAGACTTAGAAAGCAGACGGCTTGCGTATGCGATTACACAATCGTTGCCCCGCTGAATTGCGGTGCGGGTGCGGCGATGGCGTAGTGGTTAGAGCATCCGCCTCGCATGCAAGAGGTCCGTGGTTCAAATCCTGGTGCCGTGCAGTTCCCAACCGGACTAAAAAAAAAAAATCCGCGTGTTGATGGAACTGCATTAAGAGGCCTGGGGTGCGGCCTCACTGGTAACCACTGCCGGGAACGCACTCCCTCACCAGAGAAGGATTGGCCACCCTGGTGCAGTATCTGGCCACTATCTCCCACATGCATACGTCAAATAACTCACGGCCCTCAGTCCCCAGCAGCTGCGAAGCAACTGACCACGGCGGCGGTCAGATCTGCAACGCAGCAGAGGGTGCTAAGAATCTCTGGATCCGGACAGGCCGCCATTGAAACCTGAACTTGGCAACATTTAATGCTAGAACCTTATCTAGTGAGGAAAGTCTAGCTGTACTATTCGAGGAGCTAGAGGGTGTTAAATGGGATATAATAGGGCTCAGTGAGGTTAGGAGGACAGATGAAGCCTATACTGTGCTACAGAATGCGCACGTCCTTTGCTATCGGGGCTTGGCAGACAGAACAGAACTGGGAGTGGGGTTCCTAATTCACAGAAACATAGCTGGCAACATAGAGGAGCACTATAGCATTAATGAAAGGGTGGTAGGTATTGTAATTAAACTGAATAAAAGATACAAGATGAAGGTAGTACAGGCTTACGCGCCTACATCCAGCCATGATGACGCTTCAGTTGAAAGCTTCTATGAAGACGTGGAATCGGCAATGAGTAAGGTAAAAACACAGTATACTATAGTGATGGGCGACTTTAATGCAAAGGTAGGGAAGAAGCAGGCTGGAGACCAGGCAGTAGGAGATTATGGCATCGGCACTAGAAACGCCAGAGGAGAGCTACTAGTAGAATTCGCAGAACGCAATAATTTGCGGATATTGAATACCTTCTATAGAAAACGAGAAAACCACAAGTGGACATGGAGGAGCCCTAATGGCAAAAATAAGAACGAAATAGACTTTATAATGACTGCACACCCAGAAATCGTGCAGGATGTGGAAGTGGTTGGCAAGGTACGATGCAGTGACCATAGAGTGGTACGGTCTCGAATTCGCCTAGACTTGAAGAAGGAACGACAGAAACTGATACGCAAGAAGTCAATCAATGAGCTAGCACTGAGAGGGAAAGTACAGGAATTCAGAGTGTCACTGCAGAACAGGTACTCGGCTCTTAGTGAGGAAACCAACCTTAGCATAGATACAATGAATGATAATCTGACGAGTATCATTACGGAGTGTGCAGTGGAAGTTGGAGGCAGGGTAGTTAGACAGGACACTGGCAAGCTTTCCCAGGAAACGAAGAACCTAATTAAGAAGCATCAAATCATGAAAGTGTCAAGTACAACAGACAAAATAGAACTGGCAGAGCTTTCGAAGTTGATTAATAGACGTAAAGTATGCGACGTAAGAAGGTATAACATGGAGAGAATTGAACACGCTCTGAAAAACGGAGGAAGCGTCAAAGCAGTGAAGGGGAAACTTGGGATAGGCAAAAGTCGGATGTATGCACTAAGGGACAAAGAAGGCAAAATAACTACCAATATGGATAGGATAGTTAAAATAGCGGAGGAGTTTTACAGAGATCTGTACAGTAGCCGAGACAACCAAGACCTTAATATTATAAGAATTAGCAGTAACCCAGATGACACCCCACCAGTAATGATAGAAGAAGCCAGAAAAGCTTTGGAGAGCATGCAAAGAGGCAAAGCTGCTGGTGAGGATCAGGTAACATCAGACCTGCTGAAAGATGGAGGACAGATTGTGTTAGAAAAACTAGCCACCCTGTTTACGAGGTGTCTCCTGACGGGAAGTGTACCAGAGTCTTGGAAGAACGCTAACATCATCTTAATACATAAGAAAGGAGATGACAAGGACTTGAAGAAATACAGGCCGATCAGCTTGCTCTCTGTAATATACAAGCTATTTACAAAGGTAGTTGCTAACAGAGTAAAGAAAACATTAGAATTCCATCAACCAAAGGAACAAGCAGGATTTCGAACAGGCTACTCAACAATTGACCACATTCATACTATCAATCAGGTAATAGAGAAATGCTCAGAGTATAACCAACCACTATACATAGCCTTCATAGATTACGAGAAGGCGTTTGATTCAGTAGAAATATCAGCCGTCATGCAGACACTGCGGAATCAGGGCGTAGATGAAGTATATAAAAACATTCTGGAAGAAATCTACAGGGGATCAACTGCTATCATAGTGCTTCATAAAGAAAGCAACAAAATACCAATCAAGAAGGGTGTAAGGCAGGGGGACACAATCTCCCCAATGCTATTTACCGCATGCTTACAGGGGGTTTTCAGAAGCCTAGAATGGGAACAGTTAGGGATAAGAGTTAATGGAGAATACCTTAGTAACCTGCGCTTCGCCGATGACATTGCATTGCTGAGTAACTCAGGGGACGAATTGCAACTCATGATTGCGGAGTTAGACAAGGAGAGCAGAAAGGTGGGTCTTAAAATAATCTGCAGAAAACGAAAGTAATGTACAACAACCTCGGAAAGGAGCAGCGCTTCGAGATAGGTAATAGTCCACTTGAAGTTGTAAAAGACTATGTCTACTTAGGGCATGTAATAACCGCAGAGCCTAACCACGAGATTGAAGTAACTAGAAGAATAAGAATGGGGTGGAGCACATTCGGCAAGCACTCTCAAATTATGACAGGTAGATTGCCACTATCTCTCAAGAGGAAGGTATATAACAGCTGTATCTTGCCGGTACTTAGCTACGGAGCAGAAACCTGGAGACTTACAAAGAGGGTTCAGCTTAAATTGAGGACGACGCAGCGAGCAATGGAAAGAAAAATGGTAGGTGTAACCTTAAGAGACAAGAAGAGAGCAGAGTGGATTAGGGGACAAACGGGGGTTAAGGATATCATAGTTGAAATAAAGAAGAGGAAATGGACATGAGCCAGGCATGTAGCGCGTAGACAGGATAACCGCTGGTCATTAAGGGTAACTAACTGGATTCCCAGAGAAGGGAAGCGGGTTAGGGGGAGACAGAAGGTTAGGTGGGCAGATGAGATTGAGAAGTTTGCGGGTATAAATTGGCAGCAGCAAGCACAGGACCGGGTTAACTGGCGGAACATGGGAGAGGCCTTTGTCCTGCAGTGGACGTAGTCAGGCTAATGATGATGATGATGATGCCCCGCTGAATTTGCGCCAAAACTGCACCAATTCCGTGACCACTCGCGTCTGTTCGCACTTCTGTGGGAGCATCGGAGTCGAAATGTGCAAGAATAGGAGGTGTCGTTAGAGCAGTGATTAGCTGAGAGAAGGCGTCAGCTTGAGGAGGGCCCCAAGAAAATGGGACGCCTTGTTTGAGAAGGTCGGTGAGTGGCCGGGCGAGTGCCGCAAAGTTTTTCACGAACCGGCGAAAGTAGGAGCAGAGGCCCACAAAACTGCGAACATCATGGACAGAGCGTGGGACTGGGAAGTTTGTTACAGCGCATACTTTCGCCGGGTCTGGCCGTACGCCGGCAGCGTCAACAAGGTGACCCAATACGGTAATCTGACGAAGACCGAAGTGGCACTTGGAGGAATTGAGCTGCAGGCCGGCCCGTCCAAATATGGATAGAATGGTCGAAAGGCGTTCAAGGTGGGTTGCAAAGGTAGATGAGAAAATGATCACGTCATCCAGGTAACACAAACATGTTGACCATTTAAATCCTTGTAGGAGCGCGTCCATCATTCTCTCGAAGGTCGCTGGAGCGTTGCAGAGCCCGAAGGGCATGACCTTGAATTGGTAAAGACCGTCAGGGGTAACGAAGGCGATCTTTTCTCGGTCCATGTCATCTACAGCAATTTGCCAGTAGCCAGATCGGAGGTGAAGAGATGAAAAGAAAGTGGCGCCACGAAGGCAATCAAGGGCATCGTCAATGCGTGGTAGAGGGTACACGTCTTTTTTGGTAATTTTGTTGAGGTGGCGATAATCAACGCAGAAACGCCATGAGCCGTCTTTCTTTTTTACTAATACCACGGGAGATGCCCAAGGGCTTGTTGATGGTTCGATTACGTTTTTCCTAAGCATTTTGGCCACTTCTTTCTGAATCACTGCTCGCTCAGACGCTGACACGCAGTACGGCCGACGGTGAATGGGCGCAGAGTCGCCAGTGTTAATTCGGTAAGTGACAATTTTAGTCTGGCCCAAGGGACGATCGTCAGTGTCGAAAATGTCACTGTATGAGGCCAAAACTTGGCAGAGGGCGTCGGCCTGGTGAGGCGACAGCTCCGATCCAATCGTGTTTCGAAAAATAGCATGGTCTGATCTGGGTGACCGTGAGACTGCTCTTCGATCAAGAGCAGATAGAGCGACAACACTGACATCGTCCTCTGTTATGGCAGTTAGCTGGGCTAGAGACATCTAGCAGGGCAACACTTGAGGGGTGAAACCAAAGTTAAGGTGCGGAAGTAACACACAGTTGTCCGCTATGGTCGCAATGGTATAGGGCACAGTAACACTGCGCGTCAGCCGAACGTCAGTAATTGGCGTAACGATATAATCACCGTTGGGAACGGGAGGGGTCGATGACAAAGACACGTACGTGACGGCTCGAGGTGGCAGGCGAACGAAAGTGGTTAGGCTCAAGCGGCTGGTGGGCTTTGCAGAGTAGTCGGCAAAGATTGGTAGATCAAGGCTGAGGGTACCAGACGAACAATCAATTAAGGCCGAGTGTGCCGAAAGGAAATCAAGGCCAAGTATGAGGTCATGAGAGCGGCAGGCTAGCACGGCAAAAAGGACCACGGCGTGACGACCGGCAATGCTGACACGAGCAGTGCACATTCCGATTACTGGTATAGTACCGCCATTGGCAACACGTATTGCCTGCGTCGTAGACGGCGTCATAATCTTTTGTAAGCGGCGGCGTAGAGACTCGCTCATAATAGACAGGTGCGCACCTGTGTCAATAAGGGCGGTCACAGGAACATAGTCGACTTGTACTTCAAGCAGGCTATGGTGCGTGGGAAGCGTCAGTAGAGGATTTTCGGCCGTCATTGGTATTGCAGCTTCACCTCTATAAGCTGCAATATCTAGTTTTCCTGCTGCGGTCGTCCAGAGAGGCTCGGCGAGGAAAAGCGCCGAGGTGGCGGAAAGCGGGATCGGCGACCTAGCGGCGACGGGGAGCGAGAACTGCGGCGGCCGGACGAAGGGGCGTCAGGGTAGCGGCGACCGGGCAAAGGGGCGTCAGTGGAAGGCTCGTAAGATGACGACGAATAGAAATTGAAGGGTGCGGCGACTGAACGTCGAGGGGTCGTCGGATGCATGAGCGCCGAGGTAGAGAAAGCCTGACGTGGTTGGTTTGACCAACGGCGGTGGCAATAGCGAGAAACGTGCCCAGGCTGGTGGCAGGAAAAACAAATAGGCCGGTCGTTGGGTGTTCGCCATTCCGAAGGGTTCCGGAAGGGCATTGTTGGAGGTGAACGGCGAGCGTGTCCTCGGGAGTAGGACGGGGCTTCAGGGCGAGTCAAGGGACATGCTGATGGAAGTCCGAGATTCGCAAACTCCTGCCTCACCACAGCATGTTTTAACGCCCCTGACGGCTGTTGTTGGTCAGAGGCGAGCGTTGTGAAAACGGGTGGCTCAAGAGGAGCCGGACAGGCGGCTTCGATTTTCCGACGAACAATGCGTGTGACGTTGTCATACATGGGGGAATGGCGGGCGGCTTCACACGATGAGGTCGCGGCCGTGTTGGGCAGCCGGGTGAATCGCTGAGTAATACGGCGGCTCTTGGCTTCTTCGAACCGCCGGCACTCTTTAATGATGGCGTCGACGGTGGCAACGTTGTTGTAAACTAGAAGATTAAATGCGTCGTCTGCTATGCCTTTCAGCACATGGGCCACTTTCTCCGACTCACTCATGTGCTCGTCAATCTGGCGGCATAGGGCGATGACGTCGTGAATGTACGCGACGTACGACTCCGTCGACGTCTGTGCACGAGCCGCCAGTTGATTCCGCGCTGCGATCTGCCGCCCAACGGTGTCGCCAAAAAGGTCGCGGATCTTCTCTTTAAAGGAGTCCCAGCTCGTAATCTCCGCTTCGTGCGTCTCGAACCACACTCGCGGTGGGTCATCGAGGTAAAAAAACACATTGGCAAGCATAAGAGTCGGGTCCCACCTATAGCTTGCGCTGACCCATTCGTACCGGTTGATCCATTTTTCGACGTCAACGCCATCCTGACCGGAAAATACACCGGGATCACGAGCAGGAGGTAGAACGACGTATGTAGAAGTCACGGTAGGGGCAGGTGGCGAAGACGATGGTTGTTCAACCTGTGACATGGTTGGACCTATGATGATGCGGCCGTTGCGGAGCTTGGTGACGAAGATGGGGAAGTACCCAGCACTTCCACCACAAAGATGTTACGTGAAAATGACACGAGGCGTGTCTATTTAAAATCTATATTTAAACTGATGTGTATGGCGTCGGCTAAGATGGAAGCAGCACGCACAACCAACAGACCACTTCCTCGTTGTCGTCTTCTGACTGCTGATACGTCAGCTACGTAGCAATATTTTGAATATAAAGGGGAAGTTAAAATGCAAGCTAGAACTTTTGCAAGCAAAGGACATGTGAACAACATGATGAAAGTTGTGGCATAAAAATCTTTGTCAGGATGCACGATGTCATAAAGCAGAGTTAGGAGGTCTTTTGAGAAAGCTCTGGGTTAACCCAGTGGGTAGAACACTCGGCTTCCGAGCTTCGGGACGTAGGTTTCAAAACTTGCTACTACCAACGCTTTATTAAGAATGAATTTTCTTAGGTTCTCACGATGTTCGCAATCTGTGCTGAGCCGTTGTCCACAGTCCTGCGTGACACCACACTTTTGAGAGTGAGGATGATCTAGTGTAGTGACGTTGATAAGCAACTCTGCTTTTGTGGCAACAAATAGAACAGTGTCGAGCCTTGATGCATGCATAGCGAACTGAAGCATGTGAACTTGAGTAGCACCTACCCTCTGTTTGCAACATGTGTTGCATGCAAGACTTCATCAGTGCTGCAGATAAGTTTTTTATGGCAAATTTTTCACAGCATTTCCCGCATTACCACTTTGTAATCACACTCAGACTGGCAAGGTTTCGGCTGTTCTAAAGAAAACGAGCGCCATAAAAATTTGTTTTAGTTTTTTTACTTAATCATAATAACATAGTTCTACTGAAGGGCATCTAATAACTGTGGCAACATATTACACAGAGCAAAAAAGAGGAGGGGAAGGGGGGTCACATCAAATACATAGTTAACAAATGTCCACAAACTCGTTATAAAAAGAGTTTCATTGCTTTGACTATTATTATACAGTAACAGAAGTACATTGTACTCAGCTTATTCGAAAATGTGTCATGGTGAAATATGGATGCTATGGGGTCTGGATTGTTCTAGTGTGCAATATTGCAAGACACTGCAGATGCATTAAAGGCTTGTGTGTAACTGAGTGTGCACATGAAACTGTGTCACGAAAGGGTTGGTGATGTGTAGTTTAGAGAACAAAGCAGCAGAAGGTAAAACATGTTGACTATTTATGTGAGCACAGCTGTGAGAAGAGGCCTTATAAAAGTGTTGGCACATGTAGTGCACAACAACTGAGGATTGCTGGCAAGATGGTCTTGTTTATTATAGTTTAATCTGAATGCTCACTTTTAAACAGCTTTGAACATGCACGTAAAGCAATCCCAATATGGCGACTATGTGAATTAAGAGAACGAACATAGGTTAGGTAGACCAATTTTTCTGCACTAAGAGTTGCAAAAAGGTGTTAAGCTGCACGATGAAGACAGGATGAAAATAGAAACACACGAACGCACGCAAAGTGCAGAGGTTTTAAACAATTTTGAAACCATGAAAAGAGTAGCCCGAGACTAACTTGTACAGCATGCCTTGCTTAAGTTACAAAATTTTTTTACATAGATATCTTAGAGGCTTGGTAGCTTTAGATTGGCTGTTACATTCTGCTTATAAATTTCAGTGTCTACAAAAAAACAACAGCAGCAGACTGAGAGCACACTATGAATGCAGGTGACCTGCAATTTTTCATAAAATGATAAAGTAACTGTACGCATGGGGCAACTTCAGGTGGGCAGTTACGATATTCTCTGCTCCAGTCTGTCATGATATTCTCTGCTCCAGTCTGTCATTACCAGTAGTGAATATTGCAATATATTGCACTGTTCCAACAAGTGTGCAACTGCTCTCAATGAATACTCATATTGTGGTTAGTTTTGCTTATCAGCATAGCAAGCTACATACAGTCCATCAAAATGACAGGAGACTCTGTCGGAAGCACATCTGCATCTTTTTCTATTCATAAGCATGGATGCTTAAAACAAATATCGAATGCAAAGGAGGTATTTTTGCATTAAATGAAGATTATACTTCTTTATGATGAGGTTTGGCTGTATCTGAAGAATGCAGTGCCAGTGATATGGACTAGATTGATATGGACAAAAAAAAACTTTGGGTCCCAAAGTCATCTTTAATATGCTGTTTATCTACTTCGAGAAGTCCAGTGTTGGCTGGAGTGTGTAATCCTAACTGAGCTGAGGATAGGGGAGGAGACCATGTAACCCTTTGAAGGTAATGTAATTATTCTATTCTGGCTGCTATTCCTGTTTGTTTAATAAGTCACGTGAACGGGTCTGCACTGTGGTTTGCGGGCTGTTTGGTCAACAAGAAAAATATAGAATAAAGCCCTGGTTCTTCTCGCATTATATGAGCCGCGTGTATCATAGTGCATGCTAAAAGCAGTCTATCTTTCAGGAACATGACGAAAATGACTCTGGCTGTGCTAACGTGATTGCTACTACTACTGTCACCTTGAGGGATGCAAGGGACCTTGTCGCAACCTCCCGACTGTTCACTCAGCCCTTGACGCCAACTCCAACCGCACCCCCACCACCTCCTTCAGAAACTGCCCCGAAAACCGGGGTCACACCGAAATTCACTAGTGGTGAGTTGTGCTTGACATTAGAAGTTATAGGCAAAATCTAGGCTTGTGCGAATAGTGAATTTTGGGTTCAATATGAATAGTGATTTTGGCCAAATAATTTAGAATCTAAATGTAATAGTACATATATCGTATGTTATAAAAAAAATGGGCATATTTGTCATGACCTAACTAACTTGCCCAATATATATACTATTAAAATTGAAACAAGGCCTGTGCGAATGCCATTTTTTCTTTAGTTCAAATGAAGTGGAAGAAGACTTTAAATAGTGGCACAATTTGACTTTTGGCAGAATGCAAGTGATAACCTGTAAAATATTTCATGCTTTAGTATTTGTGATACTTGGAGCATATAAGCCGGTACAACAAGCTTTTAAATGCCATAAGTGGCCCCGCCGCATTGGTCTAGTGGCTAAGGTACTCGGCTGTTGACCTGCAAGTTGCGAGATCGAATCTAGGCTGCGGCAGCTGCATTTTCGATGGAGGTTAAAATGCTGTAGGCCCATGTGCCCAGATTTGAGTGCACGTTAAAGAACCCCAGGTGGTCAAAATTACCGAAGCCCTCCACTGCGGCGTCGCTCATAATCATATAGTGGTTTTGGGATGTTAAACTCCACACATCAATCAATTAAATGTCAAAAGTGATAAATCGATGTGAGGGTGATATGTGCATTTAATCTTGAAGTGGGGCTTCGCAGTAGTGGGGATTCTCTTAAATAGGTTTTTCACAGCTTAGCACCCCCTTTACTGCAGTGACACCACCTTTACAGGAAGTTTCATGTGGACTAATATATATTTAACTAGGTGCTTTCACGGCTTCGCATCTCTACTCTGCCGTAAAACAGGTTTACGGGGGTTACAAGCGGAATATACATCTAATCATTCATTTCTAGTACTTAGAAATTTTCAGTAACTTGAATTCGAATTGAGATGAATTCGAATACTGTACTATTCATTCAAATATTCAAAGCATTCAAATACTCGCACAAGCCTATCCAAATCTCATGACCAATGCTGTTGACGTTTGTCATTAGAATTTTTTAAATTAAAACTACGTGTTTCTGAATTTAGAGCGAGAACAGAAAACATTTCTATTTCACTTCATTGTTAATGATGCATACTAATCAAAACAAACATGTTTTTTTTATTGGGGGACAATTTTCATTGAACTACTAGGAAACTAATGATAACAGAGGTGATTGGCAAAGTACAAAACAAGCACTAACTACGGTTCTTATGGAATCTTTACTAAATATATACACACAAGTATTTCATTCCCTAGTAGCGTGCTGAAAATTTTCCCCGTGTACAACCCACTGGCCCTTACCATAGCTCTTCTATATTGAACAGCATAAGGAGGAAGCCATGATAGGTTTACCCACTGATGGGTAAAACTATGTATGAATGGTATATCTCTGTATTCGCATCCCTTTGAAACAAAGTGCAACACTGGTATTACGAGTTCTTTCTTTTAAGACTTATTGACATAACATTCTGGTGTTTCAGTGTTATCACTGTATGGTGTTACACATGCAACCTCCTTTCAGCTGCTGCGTGTGTAGTAGTAGCATACAGGCATGTTTGAAATCTGTATTTGTGAATGATTTTATACACCTACCAAACAATGGACACAAGGCTATATAGTACGACTGAGACTACATGCAACTTGTACTGTATATTCAAATTTGTTAATAAGTTTTTGAACTGCCCCTTCTGCTTAGTAAGGAAACTCATTCCACAGACCATATTCAGACAAACAACTTCAATTACTGTATACACTCATGTAAGGGCCACACTTTTTGTCCGCGTTTTTGATGGGGTACATTTCAAGAAAGTGTAAAATTTTTTGTTAATATTTCTACCCACGTTTGGAAAAACTTATGTAATCATGCGTATATACTTAAGAGCTAGATATCTGACGTCTAGCTGTGGACATCCTCACTAGATATCTTCATTGGTATCGCTGCTCGTGCTCGGCTCATCGCCGCTGCTCGGGTCGCCGACACGTTCGTGTAATGAATTACCCTCAGTGCCATTCACGGCATTATAAATCCCGTTGACCTTAAAACTGCATGAAGCCTCAAGACTGCTATTGCCATCAGGTGACTCCCATGAAATGCGCTGTATCCGAGACACGACAACACTGCCATCTGCTTGAAATTCGGACTGCCAAGTTGGGGGAGTGGCCCTTAGTCGAGTGTATATGATAGTAACTTAGAAAATTGGCTTCACTCCACAACTGATGATCTGTTTCTTCAGTATTTGTGGAAAATTTCTCCATGATTGTTCAAAACCACTAGACCTGGCAGAAGTAATTTGATGCCAGGCATGGCTTTCATCAGTCGGCAAACTTGCAAAGTATGAGTTGTGATTGCTTTCCGTCCCCACTTGAATTGCTTTTTGTAGTAACAAATGGCCATCTAATAGTCCTAAACCCTGATAGGGCCATTGTGCTAAATTCCAGTGTCTTTGGCAGCACCCAAGCTTTTCTTGGCATTTTGCGCATCTTCCCATCAGCCAGGCATTACAAAACCCCTCAAGTTCACACTGAGGAGTCTGCCATGTGATGATACTTGACTGTTGAGAAGTCTGATGCTTTGGATGGCTGTTGTTGTATAGTCCTCTTGTATACATACTGTGCATTATGGTCAGGAGCACATCTTTTTGTCTTCCCTTTGGCAGCGGTCATAAATTAAACTTGTGCAGTATAATGAAGGGACACTAAAGATAATTTTTTTCGTCATATTACAACTTACTTCTTTATGATACCAAAAATGTCGCGCTTGCTGCCAGAAGTTCCAAAAACTCAGTGGGGGGGGGGGGGGGGGGAAATGTTAGTAGCAGTGCAACCTTGCAGTTCCTGCACCAATTGACATGGTGACATAGTAGATTTTGATAGCGTCTACTTGGGCCTGAGTAGTTCCTAATCTGTAAAAATTAAGTAAATTGTCTGCCAAGGGAGCCAGAGACATTACATACAAGGTTTCAGAAAATTTAGTTGATCCAATTTGGCCGAATTATGCAAAAACACTTTGAAATCTGTGACATCTGAGATTTTGGGAGGTAAATTTAAAAGTAAACCTTTGACATTTATTTCCTCATTTAATAAAGTTATGCTAGTAATATTCACGTCACTGGAGTTTCAGAGTATAATTTATCACTCTAAACTAACTTATTATTTCATTTTATGGTCTCTTGAACAGTGCTGTCTTAATTGCATACCATGGTTTTTCTGTCATGAGACTGGGAATATGAATGAAAAAATTTAACACAATCTCACATTTTGGCTCAACCTTTCGCTTGACTCCACTTACTGCTATTCATTTTCCTTAATCTTACCTCATCGTTTTGCCTGAAGCATCCCTGCCAAGTCTCCCGGATTGGCCGGGAGACTCTCGGATTTCGACCGTTTCTTCCGTTTGTACGGCTGTCATGAAGATCTCTTGGAAATTGAAATTTCTGTGCGTGATCTGGCCGCATTGACAAAAATGTAGCTCAATCCGCTCCAGGCTTTTCAAACCTACCTCATTTTATTATAAATCAGTTCAAGAAGTGCTCATCTAAAGGTACAGTATAATCTCAGTGATGTGAAACAGCGGCAGATATGAATTCTTAAAATTGTCCAGCCAAATTCTACTATTCTCATTAGGCCTCAATTCAAATGTTCTGAACACATTTCCTTATTGCAGAGGGCGACACGAACTTGAGTGCAGAAATCGTCGAACGAAGGCCAAGAGCAGCGTACTCGAAGCTTCGGAAATATGTGTGCGACCGGCGCACGCTCTGTCTTCTACAGTGTGTGTGAGTGTTGTTGCCACAACCGCTGTGGACGAAACCGTGGTTGCTCTTGACACTATAATGTATGGAGACGACATAACTGGCAAAACTCCGAAAGTGTGTGCTCAACCAGTCAAAGCAACGCTGCTTTCCGCAAACTATGCAGACAAAACTGCGGCAGATGCTATCGTAGATGGCATAAAATGACATAGTTTGAAGGCACGTGCGCAGCGTAGCGCACGGGGATTGTAAAATGAACTACCGTTTGCTGCAACCGCCATGCACAAAATCACGGTCGTGGCGACACGATAACTATCTACAAGCTCCGAAGGCATGCAGCAGTAGATTAAAGGCAGTAAATACATGAAAAATTAAATAAATTTACAGTTTTGCCGCAAGGGCGAAGCAATGAATGCTACAGCAACAACTTGGAATGTAGCGCTGAGAACGGCAAGCAGATCGAAATGTGCAGCGTGCTGCTCACACACAAAGGACACACGAAAACAATACTCGCAGGACGAGAGCGAACTAACAATGTTTATCGCTCGACACGTAATGCGCTGTTTAAACAAAAACAGTGCACGATACGTAATCACAGGTAGAGATGAGTACAAACTAACAAGTGACCCAGTTCTTATACCTCGCTGTGTATGAAAAGCGTGCTGTTTTTGCAAAATGGGCCTGTGCAGAGACCAAAGTAACCTTTGTGGGCCCAGCAATAAGCACGCGCACAAGCATCCCTCCCCCCCCCCCCCCCCCATCCATGGGGAAAAATACACGTGAGAGATAAGCACGCGTCGGCGCATCGCGACAAGCTGGGCGCTAAGCGTGGACGGCTTTTTTTTTTTCTTGAGTGTTTATATATATAGGTACGTATACATATATGGTCAAGAACGGTGGCGGTGGCGACGTCTCCATATAATTACTGTCGCAATAAAAAGGGGCCAGACGTGTTTTGGCAATCCTGTAAAAAGAATTTAGTAGTGAGGAAAGCTTTGACCTGCACTTAGTGGCAGCCAGCTGCGCCGTCCCGTCCGTTCACGTGTGTTCCAGGAAGACACACGCGAGTTGTTTTGACCGAAATAGATTCTGCTAGTTGTGTTCATTCTTTGAGACTCTCACCTTAGTGAAAAACTCTATACTCATGTGTTACTCCTAGCCACTATAAGACCGCAACGCTGATGTTGGCACTTGCGATCCCCCCCCCCCTTTCTCCCCCTTTTGTTTTTTGCATTGTTTTTTTGTTTGCTTGTTTGTTCTTTTTTTTTTTGTGCCTTCTCAAGTGCGGGTCATAGCTTTGCTCACTACTAGATTCTTTTGACAGGAATGCCAACTAACTGTTGCGGAAATCTCCCAGATTCAGAATTCTTGAATTTCACCGGTATGCTGAAGTCACTATACGAATAGTCATTTTTCACTAATATCTGCACCTAAAAATTTTTTTGCTCTCCTGCAGTTTTTGTTAGCTGCTACATTGTTTATTGACTTGCAGTCTGAAGGATTTAGGCAAGCAAAGATGTTCTAGGGGTTAATGACTGAAATAGAAAACAGTTGAATTTCATTTAATGAAACCTGTAGAAACTGTGAAAATACATTCCACTTAAAGGAACACTAAAGGCAAATAAAGTAGACACCTTTAAGACAAACTCAAAGGCACCGCGATTGTTTGTTTTGTAAGGCGTTTTTTTTTTATCAGAAGCGCCTCCAAAAAAGGAATGCTAACATGCCAAGTATGCCCAAATATATTGCTTGAAAGCACTGAATGAAGTATACTTATAATGGGGAGGAAAGGGACAAGAAAAAGCATTTATTTGGCTCAGCTTGATAAAAGCTATGCTTTCAGGTAGAGTATTTAGACTAACCTAACGAGCACTTGATTTTGCAAGTTCATAATAAATATATTTATGGTTTAATTGCTACCACATTTTAACAATAAAACTGTAGCCTGATCTTATTTCGACGATATTAAAAAGGGAGGCAGAAGAACAATTTCCCTTTATGGAATGGAAAATTAAGTTGTCTGGCTGTTTACCTTCTGACAGGCTGTTTTTCTGGCTTTGCTATCACTTATGCATATGCCTTTATTGCATACCGCTACCTTGACAAAGCCAATACACGCCACTTTGCTTATGAAAGTCTGCAAGCTTTTCTTTGGGGTTCGGATAATTTCTTATTTTCAGCCCACAATAATTTTTTCGGAACACCCTGCAGCTGAAGATCTCCATTTACGCTACTCACGATCACAAGCCTCGGGCACACACAAAAAGACGTGACGCAGCTATAGTTAGTGTGCAAAATTACCTTCCTTTGTCGTGCACTTTCATTATGAAAATGGTGCATCACAATTTGCTGCATTTCACTGGAAACAGATATGACACGCATAGGCCCTATGCAAAACAAGCAAACTGACCACAGCATGCGCTCAGGCACCATTGTGTGACAGTGATGACAATGCATCTGACTCCTCTGATTGGATTGCAAGTGCTGCATATGTGGTTTTCGTTTCATGTGATGGTAATGTACAGACAATCTTTGTTCTCATTTTTACTTAGATATGGCTTCCCCCCCCCTCCTTCATTTGCGTGTTTCCCTCTAGCTAAGCTATTGTGTTCTTCTGTTGTCTACTGTACTCCTGTTGGGAAACTGAAGAACGCGAGGAGAATATGAAAAGGCAAACACTTTTTGTTGCTTTCTAGGCTGATGAAGCTGGCCCTTTCTCCACCTACAGACTAGGGGTGAGGAAGATACTAGCTTTATGAGGCAACCTTTCTTTTCCGCTTATCTCGCTTTCTTGCTTTACGTCGCAAGTTGCTTTCGATTTACTTCAAGTCTTTGCGCCAGGATTTTTTATTATCTTTTTTTTTTCGTATTGCTTTCTCTTGCTCACCTGAATGCTCCCATCTAGACTATAATGTTCGTTGCGCAGAATCCCTATCCTTGTTGGTCGCTGCGAGAGTTCGTCTTAACAGAAGAGGCCAGTTATGTGGTTCATCTTAAGCAGATTTTTTTTTTTTTTTCATTGAGTCTATGGGAAACCAAACAAACACTCCTGTGTTGTTCATCTTAAGCAAGAATTCGTCGTAACGGGAGTTTACTGTATGAAGTCAACATTGATTGTTAAAATAGCGGTCCAGAAGCCTCGTAGTGCTGCTTTTGTGTCAAGAAAGTGCTAATTTTGAAATAAAATTGCGTGGTAATGGTTCGCACCGCGTTAGCGTGCTTCAAAGTGGACTCTTAGATGTCACTGTTTTTGTGTGCAACGTTGCGCGTCTTTAATACAGAGTCGCCGACACGGGTAGCAGCAGAACGAAATTAGTGGGAGCCACAGTAGGAACAACGGCCATTGAACAATTTCCTGAAATCTCGAAGGTCATAGTTCTGCTTGCTTCGTTCTACTCGGCCCTGCTAGATGGCACCACCCTAACCAGCCGAAAACTGAATTTTCGAAGCACTCGCGCCATTCTGTATAGTGGCAGTTCATTTTTCTATAAATCAAGCAGAAATAAACAAGCAGCATTTTATTACGTCTCTTGATGCACGGAATGTTCTTATTTTATTGCAGCTAGTTTGATTACTAGTGATTGATTGTAGTCGGACACTCTCATGTCATCTGGATCGTTTTGCAAATATCTCACTCGTAGTGCACGTCGTGTGCTACAGTTAGCTTAATTTCTTGATAAGTAAGGCACTGCTGTTGATAATATTGCTGTTTTAGTTGCTGTCATACATCGAGCTTTCACCCTGACATAAATTTTCATTTGCCTTCAGTGTTCCTTTAACAAGAGTTTTGTTTGAGAGATGTACTTGGGGATACAGCGTTCAAATGAAAAACTAACCAAATGAGAGACAGTTCTTCCATTCATACAATAAGCAGTAATCTCATTGATTCCACTCCAGAAGTTAACCTATTACAGTAGAACCTCTGAAGTTTTACTAAACATGATCTGTGGAGGTGGTGTGCGTGTGCCTTTCTTAGTATGTATTTTTAACTAATGCTGTCCTTTTGGTGACGTGGGCATCAAAGGCTCTGCACCCAGCACTCCAGTCGCTCAGCGTCGTGGCGAGAAAGGCTTGGATGCTACAACACCAAGAAGGAGCAATTCTGCTGGGAGGCTGCTTTCTAGGGAGCATATTTTTTGCCCAAAGACTGTTATCAAGGCTGAGAGCTGTGGGCCGTGTGGCAAACGCATCAAGTTCTACAAGACTGCCTACAAATGCAACCGTTGTCGCTCAGTATGCCACATTGAGTGTAAAGATCAGGCAAGTTGTTATCCCTCATTATCCTGTGTGTGACGCCTCAATTAAAGGGTCCCTGAAACTGCTTTGGAAATTGTCAGGGTTTAGGCTAAATTAATGTCAAATAATTCGTGCCACAAAATTAAATGATGCACTTTGTATTAAGGCGGCTATAGACAGTTATGTCGCCCCTCCTTCTCAAGAGTATCTGGCAACTATAGTGCACTTGATAGTTTGAGCTGCGCCACCCTCTCTGTGGCCTCTGCAATCAAAACCAGCTGTGTGCTGTCGTGGACACGGAAGTGTGTAATGTAGCTGAGATGTGCTCCGCCAGGTGCTGCAGCCCTACCAGCTGTTCTTATTTTATTCTCCTGTATGCAGACAATCTGCAAGCTCCAAGAGGTATCTGGACAAACAAAAAGCATTTCCGAACAATCGCCGATAAGTGTAAACTTGCAGTGTGGCTGTCCTCGGAAGAGAAGTTGCGGCGGTAGACATGTGGATCCTGCCATTGATTGGTGTTCACTGCAGCGACGAGCTGAAGTGACTCTTTCTTGCCTTCATTGCCTTGCATGAGGTCGCAGCTTTACAAGTCCCCATTCACCGTATTTGCAGCACACAATGCAGCTAGGGTAATTCATGATGTCTTGAAAAAGAAACAAGATAAACACCGTCACGCAGCTCTCATCGACACTGAGCATGTTCTAACACAGGCAGACAACAATTGCTGTCTATCAGAAGCTCAGCGATTTGGACTGGACTGGTCCAATTGGATTGGTCATCGCTCCTGGAGCAATCCTATGTAGAATGGAAGTGGGAAATTAAAACCTCGTTCAACTGTGCCGCTACCGTCTGTAGAGATTTACATGTCTAGTTATAAATTACTGCTCATTGGAGATAGAGCTTAAACTGGTCTGCAAATGATCCTTTGGCCTTGCTTTACTGGCTCAGTGCATTTATACAAAAAACATCAAAACAGTTTCAGGGTCCCTTTAGTCGCTTTCACGTTCCATCAACAAAACCACACTATGGACTGTGCCTTCGTGCTTCACCCACTGTGTTTAGCCCAATGGCTATGATGGGTGTTTCGCTGCTAATTGTGAGGTTCAATCCTTGTAACGGCACCCATTTCTTTATAAAAATGAAATTCACACATACTTCTATTCTTCGATTTAGCACATGTACTCGTGTCTTAACATGCACCCACTTTTTATAGGCAACTGAATGCCGCTGAATATGATGCACTCGTGGTTTATGAAAGAGCAATATGGCATGTCCTCGTGTTTAATTATATGCTATGAATCTAATTTTCAGCATGGGTTATGTGCCTTCTTATCAGGTGCCCTTGCCTTGTATTCCGGCGAGCCAGACCCCTACACAAGGCGGAACAGCAGGTCGCCACGGCCGAATAATCTCAGATTATGTGCCGCCTACACCGCCAATGGTCCCAGCTCTTGTTATTCATTGCATACAGGAGGTAGAAAAAAGAGGGATGCAAGATGTAGGACTCTATCGGTAAATGTTTTATGTAATCTTT
This sequence comes from Rhipicephalus annulatus, assembly GCA_013436015.1. Lineage (NCBI taxonomy): Eukaryota > Metazoa > Arthropoda > Arachnida > Ixodida > Ixodidae > Rhipicephalus > Rhipicephalus annulatus. The sequence goes on along the minus strand of WOVY01010105.1, from coordinate 82,434 downwards.
TTATTGCATTGCATTGTACTTCCGTACTATTGTTGCAGATGTGTCACTTGTTTGCGTTTTTAGGGGCGAAGCTCCTTAGGGCGTGGGCTGTGCGTCCCCTGTATGTAGCCACTTCTAGTTTAGTTCTTGCAGTGTTCACTAGATGGCGGTACCGTCTCCTGTATGTAGCCACCTCTCGTTTAGTTCTTGTAGTGTTTACTAGATGGTGGTACTTGTAGCTGATGATGAAAAGATGCAAGATGTTATAAACTAGAAAGCGGTACTTGTAGTTGATGAAAGACGCGAGATCTTATAAAATAGGAATGATGTCACATATGGCGCGTGTCATTGGTTGAAGGCAATCGTTCGATTTAGTGCGGTGACGTACGCTAGGGGGAGCGATGTAATAAAATCGAGTGGGCAAAATGTACAGAGGATTCATGGTTTACCAGATTTACCTCCGGAGCTTCGCCCACTCATCATCATTCACTTCGTGGATATGGCGGAATTTTTTTCACTGTACACAAGTTTGCAAAATAATGTTATCTTTGACAGTTTTCCTGCCTGGTTCTTTACCATCATAACCATATGACAATATAATAAACAAAATGTATGTTGTTGCGGCTGACGGCCATCTGAGGTAGTTTCTGTTTTGCTCGTATGAAGCCTGCCGAATGCATATTGCCTGTTGCTAGTTTAAATGGTAGGTATGGCCTTGTCCACAGGAAAAGCGATTTAATTTTATGAAACCAATTTGCCGAATGCTAGATTGAATGCCTGATTGGTGCTCACAAAACCAACTCCACTGTTCAAGGCTTCAGTTGAAACTTGAGACAATATTCACTTCATTGATGTATGTCAGGCACTCCTTAGGTCGAATGGCTTTTCCACTGCTGTGGACAGGATGAGAATACGGTGTTTTTCTACATGTGTCTGTATGACAGTGTGTTGTCATTTTCGTTAAGTTTTCTTACTGCTTATCTTGCACAGAATACCTGGGGCAGAACGAGAAGTGCGTGAACTTAGACAGCAGTTCGAACGAGGCAAGGGTGTACCCAACATGGTATGTTTTTAATTTTCTCTACATTGACAGTTTCCTTCTTCCTCTTCTTTTTTTAAGGCATGCTAGTAGCGTTGTAATTCTACTTCACACACAACTTTTTATTCTAGTCAAAGGCTGACATTCACGCTGTGTGTGGTGTACTGAAGGATTTCCTGCGGTCCCTACGTGAAACTCTCATCGTCAAGTCTCTGTGGAAAACGTTCGTCAATGCAGCACGTAAGCTCACAGGCCTCTGAAAAAGCCATTTGGAAAAATAATTTCGTGACATCAAACTGTAGAACACTCCAACTTCATATACTAACAACTAGAACAAAATCTTGCAGCTGAACTAGTTATTATGGTCTCCCTTTCGAAGTCATAACAGTGCTGCACTTGTGAAGGCTTGTGTATAAAATGCTTTTATAAAACAAAAGTATTGCATGTACTGTTTCACTCGAATCACAGCTGCTGCTTTGTCTCCACATGTGTCATCAAATTTTTATAGCTGAAGGCTTTCTGCTATTGGTTTGGAGAGGTGAAAGTCTGAAGATGCTAGGTCTGTGTTCTGCAACAAAAGTAACCCTTCCTTTTTTTTTTAATTAGTTTGCTGCTATCAACTATTGAAAGGCAGGTTTCTATCCATGCCCTTCCCCCATCATCTCTCCACTTGTAACCAAAACTTATTTGTGTGAGCTGTTCATGGATAGTCAATAACATTCATGCTTTATAAAGCATGAACGCATCTTCAGAATACATGTAATTTTGCAGTAATATTGCGTGGTACAAACGTGCATTGCCATCGGGCATCAGAATAGATTATTATCATAACTACCTTGTAGTTTAGACCTGATCACCCATTACAAAAGGCACTCGCGTTAGTGCACAAATTTCCTCAAGACCGCATAGTGGTGTTAGCAAGTTTGAAAATATATCACGCACGTAATTGCTCGTAGTTTAAAGCATGCTACCTTTTACACAGATTGCAGCCATATGCGAAAGCTCCAGTCATACAAGCCACTTCCAGCATATTCGTTACATTTTAGTAATCCATAATTTAAACTTCTCGAGTTTAAATTATGGTGCATCATACTATAAAAAGTATTCATTCAGTGGTTGAAATGCCCACTAGGGACAGGATATATGGCGTCAAACTTCTGAAGGCGAAGCATAAGCGTTGCTCAGTTTTGGCTCTGATGATTAGTGTCGCTAACATTGCTGTAGAAGCTTGGGACAGTTGGGAACATCAACAAGATGGTAGCAATTGAAAAGCGACAAGGAGAAGAGGGCTGACAACTATGCAGAAAATTTTCTTTCAACTATCGGTTTAGTGTTAAATTTCCGTCAAGTGACATTTCCCTGACATTTACGGTTATGTCTGCCAGTGATCATGCATTCTGCATATACTACCATGATGTGCAAACATGGCAAAGCTGCTGTTTACTTCGTTATACTGAAATTTCGAGGAAATATCCGAAAAGCTCCAACTTGAGGGAAGTGTGTTATTTGCTTGCTGTCTTCACAATTTTTACTGTAGTGGTACACATTGTAGGATGACTATAGGATGACTAAAGATATTAATTTTAACTTTGTGAAATTGAAATGAGCATTGTAATTACAGTTAAGTAACTTGAACTTCATAGAGGAAACTGGTGGTCAGGTCAAGTGAAAAAAAAAAAAAAATATATTGAAGTCCTTCCTGTGAAGAGCCTATTGCCGCTTTGAGATTTACAGAAACCTAACCTCCCTGTCTTTCCGCTTAATCTTTCCTCCAAAAAGCTGCCTCTGGTAATTTTCGTGCGGGGATAAAATTTGGCCATATTCACTGGCGAAATGGCCATACGCTACTAGTAGGCGCAAGGGCGAAGCATCATATGTAATAGCAACAAATTGTAATGTTATACAGAGTAACACTGGCAACTAACTCTCTTGAGTCCGATATTGCATAACTCTGCAAAGGCTCGAACTACAGTGTTTCTGAAAGCGATTGCAGTGGTGTTATTTGTGCTGAATTCATTAGCATATGTGCATCATGTATGCTATCGCAGCACACAGCCCCCATACTCATGTAACAATGTGGATTGATGACTGATATATAACAACACTTCCTCATTTTGGATGCCTCTGAAAATTATGGCAGTTGTGCTCCTTGATGTTTGTTTTGTTTTTGCCTGCTGAATTGCCAACTTATAATTCCAATTGAAAATGCACTGTGACCTACCATCCACTCCCTTTATTTTCATTGTGTGAAAAGGGTGCACGAGACTGTAAGTGTTGGAGTACTTATTTACAATAAGCACATTACAGAATACAACTATTCGGGGGTGAGAGCTAAAGGCAATCAGCCCGACAAAGGCCCCTGTCCCTCGGCAGTTCATGGCAACCTTCGATATGAGCACAGTCAAAAACAAACATCAGTACATTGGTTACATAGAACTTGACTACAAGTAGCTTGCAAGTGTACATACAAAAATTCACTCAGAAACAAAGATAATAAGTCAACATAGCTCATTTGCAAAATTAGACATCACTCACCTAGAGATACGTAATAACCAAGTGAAATTTACAAAAACGTTCCGACAGTGACGAATAGAAAGTGCATTCGGATGCACCGAGATTAAACTGTACAATACTACAGTCAAAATACAAATTAATAAATGATTTAAAGATTGATATCGGCATGAAACTCCACTTAATAGTTTTGATAATGTATACCAGCGGTTACTAACAAATTGTCTGTTTGTTTTTTGAAGGCTGCTTGGCTTGCCTTAAAATTCAATTTATCTGCAAAGGCATTTGTCACGTGAGGTGTTTGATATGCAATACATTGTTTTCCATAATTGGTTCTTGTTTTGAGTGCTTTCTTCCTTTATTCTGGCAAATGGTAGTGTAATGTTTCAGTACAACTTTCCTCGTATAACTTGTCCTTTTGAATTAACTGCAGCAATTTAAAGTAATATAATTGATCCACCTTGAGCATGGGATGTTTAATGAATAATGGAGCAGTTTGTAAGTCTTGTATGTTTTTCTGTATTTTTCAAAAGAATGCAGTATTTTCTTTTGTATATTTATTAGCTTTTGGTAATTTCTTTGCGATGTTCCCCAGACTAGCATCCCAGAAGTCACTTTGGAATGGAAAAGCTTGCAGTACATGCTTTTTTTAACCTTAGTGGAATTAAGTACATTGTTCTAATGAAACAATCAACTATCATACTAACGCAGTAATTAGATGGTTCACATGTGTGTTCCAGTTTAATTCTTCCTGAAACCACACGCCAAGAAATTTTTGTTCCCCAACATGTGCGATGCAATTTCCTTCAAATTTTACAGTTATGTTAATGATAGGTTTATTTATAGGCCGGAATATCATATGGGTTGTTTTTTTCTTTTTTCTCATTTAAGCGCAGGTAATTCTGCTTTAACCAATTTGCAAGGTGGCTTAGATTGTTATTTACGCTTACTTCAAGTGATAATAAATTGTCTGATGTAAAGAAAGCATTGTAACGTCAGCGTACATAATAAGTTTAGGGGAATGAGGTATATCGACAATATTATTTATATAAGCAAATAGCAATACTGGGCAGTAAGGACCCTTGGGGCAGTCCTTGGTTTAATTTTATTTTTGTAGATATTGTGTTGTTGATTTGTAAAAACAGGTAGCGATCTTCCAAGTAACTTTTTAACAACTGTAGTGCGACTCCATGCACCCCATGCCTGGATAATTTATTAATCAGTAGTCTGAATTGTATGGTGTCAAATGCCTTCTGAAGATTGAAAAAGAACCCAAGTGTGTATCTTTTTTCTATATTTTCGGTTATCTTATCTTTGATATACAGTAGCGCTTGTTCAGTTGATTTATTTTTTACAGCGAAAGCTGTTATGAGAACACAACTCTGGTCACGTGCCACCGACAAAGTGGGGCTCGAACCCGGATCCACTGGGTGCCAGCCCAGTATTTTACCACTGAGCCACTCCAGTGCTTGGGACTTGTTGGCAAACTTTATTTAGGCAGGCTTGATGTGGGGAAAAGCAATTGCATTAATGTGACTTATAAAGCATTTGAAAACAGTGAAAGAACAACCTGTTGTTGCATAATGCAAATAGCATAACGAATGGGTCGTTCAATGCTCCAACCCATTGCAAAAGCTTTTGAAAGCGTTTGAAAACAGCGAAAGAACAACCTGTTGTTGTACAATGCAAAAGCATAACGAATGGGTCGTTCAATGCTCCAACCCATTGCAAAAGCTTGTTCTTGTTCACCCATTAACTGTGGCGCATGCCAAGTTCAGCCATAATTCGTCATCGTCGTTAGCCACTCCATGAGCAATTGGCACAAATTTCCTTGCAACTGTTTAGTGGCTACCACACTTCTCAGAAAAATGACGAAAAATGGCATAGCGAATGCTAGCATACTACCAAAAAAATTTTCTTTATAATGCCATAGTGGGTATCAAGCAAGTGTGATTGTAGTAGTATATACCTAATGAGTGTTTACAAAAGTCTCTGAAAGGCCACTCTTCTAGCTTTCGCTGTGACTGTGCTGCACCTTATGCGCAGGCCTGGCATTTTTTGAGAACCATACTGACTTTTTGTTATTATTTGATGCTTATCAAAAAAGGATGAAAGTCTATGCGAAATTATCCTTTCAAAAATTTTTAATATTGGAAGCCCAGAAATAGGGTAATAGTTCGCTTAAATATCTATATCACCACCTTTATGTACTGCAGTGACTATTGCAACCTGTGGCTGCTCAGGAAATATGCCGTTAGTGGGGGTGAAGTTTATAGTATAAGCCAACACATCGAAATGAGCGGTGATATCAATTTCAACTCGACAGAACCTATTTCATCGGTTCCTGATGCAACATTAATTTTAAGCTTACCTATAAGCCTTGTAATAATTGCATGGTTGTAACAGGTTATTATTATATTAGTTCAATAATATCCACTATTACTGAATATTCAGTACTGTGGGCTTCTTTAAAATACTTTTGCATTTTCACCTTCCCAACTTTCCTAGGCTGAAGCACTCAACATTTTTTTTTATAAAGCGGGTACTAACGCAATACAAATTCTTGTCTGTAAAAATACAAAAAGCTTCACCTTATTCATTTTCTATGTTGGCAAGTTCATATAGGCTAATTAATAAAGCTGTGGAAATGCCCGAAATTTGAATGCTTTTTAAATATTATTGAATATTTGATTTGCACTGCAACATTACTATTCAAACTATTTGAACTTCCCAAAGACAATTAGTCAACGTCTCATCGGCAGTGGCCCTTTCAAAATTTCAACATGCTTCGCCCTATTACATTCTCGTGTTGCGGCAAAGCTGCCTTTCAAGCTCTGCTACAGTCGCAAGTGCATTGATGAAAAAAAATTAATGTGGCAGAGATGAGGGCTCAATTTATGCTTATTTGAATCTAAATTTGGGCAGGAAGTTCAGAAATTTAACCACCGAAACTATTTAGCATCCAAACTTGTATATTGGCTTTACAAAGCAGATTTAGAGCTCTGGACTCGAAGGGAGCACACCTTCTCCACCACACCAGTTGAGCTTCCGCAGAAGCTGAAATAGAAAGAGAGCCTAATAAATGTGTGTCTTTTTTTCTTGCTGTCCGTGTGTAGTTTTGCACTTTCTATGAAGATCGAGAAGAAGAGGTTGAAAAAATAGCATCTTTGCATTTCATGTGTGAAGTGTTGTCGGCAACACTTTGGTTGCACCAAATCGTGTACATATATACAATTCAGCCTCTGCATGGCCTCATTCTTGATAACTATAAAACACCAACCCACCAGTGCTTGATCAAGCTAGCCAAAAGAAACACTTTCATGTTGCTATCTCAATAACATATGCTTTGAATCCTCTCAAACCTTTTTTTTTGTAGTTTTACTTTGAAGTATTAAAAAAATATTTGAGAAATATTCAGTTTGATTCATATTTTTTTCTCTGATCCAAGAGGTTAGATATTCTCATATTTGCCCAACAAACTTGGTTGTACTGGTATGCGGATGCTGATGTTTTTTTTTTTTTCTGGGCGGCACAGAAGTGGATGACGGAGACCGCGTGTGGGCCATGTGGCAGGCAGTGATGCAGCTGCCACAGCCAAACAGAGACACACTGGCTGCCCTGGTGCTCCACCTGCAGAATGTGGCCAGCCATCATCAGACAAAGATGCCTATCAGTAACTTGGCACGTGTCTTTGGACCAACTGTTGTGGGATTTTCTTCAAATGATATGACTGCAGTGGCCAACTTGCTGGCAGAAACTGAGCAGCAGGCACAGGTGAAACTCTATAAAGGCTAATTACTTTGTTGTAATTATCTGTAGAAATGCATTCTTTTTGCAGTAATTCCTGCTGTGCATGTTTTCTTTCTTGTTCCCGTTGTGCAGCTCTGAATATGCAATGTGGGGTGGCAGGGCGTGAAAAAAGTGTGATGGCCACATTTTTATCTTCCAATCATTTTATGTAGCAGCACTGATATATGTTCATTGCTATAAATTTGCACACGGTTGTTCATCAGCACTTGTGTTGTCTCTTACCTACCTTCCGTTTTCATGGTCTTGGCGCCGCAGTAACTCAACACTATATTAAAGAGGCCCTCCAACACTTTTTCAAGTAGCCATAAATGAATTTAGTAAAGGAGTTAATCGCCTCAGGAAGTGACCGCCACAAAGATTTTGGGGATTCGCCCTGTACAAGTCGAATTAAAGATTTGTCGCACACTGCAATGGCTTTCTCTCGTCCCGACGAAAGAGCTAAAAGCTAAACAGGGAGGCTTGGCACGAAGGAATAAAATGCGTCACGCGTGTCTCTTGACCATGAGCACTTTTTCTATCTCTCTCCTTTTTTCTTTGAACATGCGGCTTTACAGTGTGACGACGCGGACAGGTCGTGCCTTCTGTGGCGGCCCCAGTAACTCCCAAGCACACCATGCTCAAATCAGCTAATGGAATTCCTAGAGCCTCGGACACAGCGATCTTTAAGTATGCAGCATCATTTGTCGAAAAAAAGAGAAAGCGATATTTTGCTGATTTTGATGAGAATTTATTGTAAATTTCAGGACATGTGCTGCGCTAAAATATTTGGCTCGTGTGTTTTCAGGAGCCTTGACTACCTATCGGCAGCGTTTCCTGACCAGGTTCAAAAAAATGTTGCAGAGTCCCTTTAAAGATCATGGGTAGACCTGCCATTCCAAACTGTGCATAAATGGCAATCGGCATGCACAACGTCAAATTTCGCAGTCTTATCGACTGAGCAACAAGCGTTGGATACAGAAAGGATGTAGCCGAATCCATATCCCGTGTAGTTTTGGTCATGTCGTATTTCGGCTCATGTATTGTTCTCACACCATGCATGGTCTTAATACCGTGCACCAGTCTTGCACCTCGTGAAGAAAATGTGTGAATCTTGTTAAGGTGGCATTTGTGTGCAGACCTTTACACGACTCTATTTTTTAACAGTGAAGCTGTTAGTCAAAATATAAGGACAACAGTGGTGTTGCGAAAATTTGCTGCACTTTTGCTGAGCAACCTAAGATGCTAGGGCCCTGTCAGACAGTGCACGTCTGCCTTTTGCCCTTTGTATCCAAGACATTTTGTCTGAAATAAGGAGCTGAATGAAGGGATACAAATGAATGAATGAATGAAAGAAAGAACCATCAAGTGCATCACACGCCCTGCAATGGAGATGATCCAACTTTAAAAACTGAAAGAAAAAAAGAAAGCTTCACGGCAAGGGGTAGGCAAGGAATGCAATAGCAATAAATTGTAATGTTATATGCAGGAATGCTGACAGATAACTCTCTTGAATTCGAGATCGCGTTACTCTACAAAACACTGGTGTAAGAGAATACAGCTGCTCCAAGGGGAAATGCTTTTTTTCGCTCTCTCCACATTGAGAGCTTGGAATGTACAAGGGTGTACAAGTGGCACACTGATGGTTGGCGAAATAGCGTGCGTGCCTCTGATCACGACAGCTGCTGCTGAAGGGGCGAGTTTCCTCTCTGCATGAGCATTCAACAGCAGGTCAAACAAGCAGTTCGGCGGAGGGAGGGGGGTATTGCATGCACATACCCCCCCCCCCCTCAATTTGGCGCGTCTAATCTCGCCGTGGCGAGTGTATTGCTTGTCTCTATTTTGCTTGCGGTTCTCATGTCAGATGTGGTGCTTTAATGACCAGAGCATAAGCTTTTTAAATTCATTTTAGAGACTTATCGGGCTTTAAATGAAGGTAACATTTAATAGCTCATCTCTAGTCTTCAGTTGCTGTTCCTGTGAGATGCAGTGTTTTATTCATACCGTATTTACTCGCATAATCCTCGCACTTTTTTTGCCGGAAAACCGATACAAAGTTGGGGGGTGCGAGAATTACGCGGGGAAAACTTTCCACGAAAACGTACAGAGCGTAAAAGAAAACAAAGTGGCCGCAAAACTGGTTTCTCACACCACAAATTAAGATATACTAATTAAGACTTACCTCAAAATAAAAGCAGAGGTTCAACACAAGGCAAGATTTATTTGAGACACAAAAAGTGGAAGCAAATAGTCGAGAATTAGAATGCCATACACAAAGCTTGTGGGCGTTGGGGGCGTAGCGGTAGTGTTTGTCGCTCAACAGGAGCCCTCAAAAGGTGAACGTAGGACGTCAATATTCGGTTGATGGCCATTTAACATAATCGTCCGCAGTTTCCTTCTGAAGAAATAAAGTTTACCATCAATCCCAGTTTTAGACATACGGCGGGCACAACGCGTCTTGGTGGCTTTCAGCTGCCGTCACCAGTAGCGAACACAAAACTCGTAAACTCTGAAGGGCCTAACGGCGGCCCTGTTGCCGTTGTTTAGTGCATGATCTATATTGCATTTCCGATGGAGGCAAAAATGTTGTAGGCCCGTGTGCTCAGATTTGGGTGCACGTTAAAGAACCCCAGGTGGTCTAAATTTCCGGAGCCCTCCACTACGGCGTCTCTCATAATCATATGGTGGTTTTGGGACGTTAAACCCCACATGTCAATCAGTGCGTGATCTATCACTTGCAACTTGAAGCAGCCGTGTAGCTTTAGTATCGCCCCATAACGTGCCAAAATTACCGACACAACATACAAAACACGCCGCAACGCGCACTGGCCACTTCGGCTTGGCTTGGATTCAATTGAAAATCCATGCAATAGTATGCTTGATGCTTAAGAGATGGCGCGAGATGGCACGCGCTGTCATTATCTTTGGCTGGAACGAGCAGACGACTTTATTGTGGCAGTTTTCGGGGGTGCAATAATTACTCAAGGAAAAAAAAGAAATCGTATTTTTGTTGGGCGATGTGGGGGTGCGAGAATTATGCAAGTGCGAGGATTACGCGAGTAAATACGGTATTTCTAATGTTTCATTATTTTGACAGAGTTTTTATTCATCCGAAGTGTGGTATCTATCTAAAGCATCGATTGTCTTGTTTTCTTTTAGTTAGTGCACTTTCAGCTTTGATGTTATATATTTATAAATTTGGAATAAGTCTGGTTGTGTCATCAGTATAGAATTCTTAGTAGAAACCACAAGAAAGAGAATGAGATGCAGATACATCCAACTCCTGGCTAGACCCATGTTGGGACGAGGAGGCCGAGCCTCTTCGCCCTCTCACGGGCCTTCCGTACAGCCAGGAGCTGGATGTCATAGCTTGGGTGATTGGTAGCAGCGGTCCACCAGGCTACTTGACAGCAGTCATGCAACGCAGGGCATTGCCAGAGCATGTGTTTCAATGCGCTAACTTGTCCGCAGTTGGGGCATGTTGGGTCCATCTCCGCATGTACCATACTCGAGAAGCTTTTTGAGGGGTAAGAATCCGTTTGGAGCATTCGCAGCGTGACAGATTGGGCTCTATTAACTTTATAGTGAGGAGATGGAAACCCTCGTCTAATGCCCCTGTAGTGCAAGGTAATCTCGTGAAAGGTGACGTGCGGACCGCTGAACTCGAGTTGTTCTGAACCATTACAGTGCTCCTACAGTGAACCTTGATCCCCACGGCATATGAATCAAATTTTAATTTACAGTGATGTGTGTCGTGTCCCTAGAAATCTGCTTGAAAACTAGCTTGCATGTCTCCAAAACTCCCCTTTTATCTCTCCAAAGGCACTCAAAACTGCATTATTCTCTCTCCCTGAGCTGCTCCAATAGACTGAAGCTCGCTTCCACCCATGAAAGGTACAATATTGCTCTCAGATGCGATGTCCACAAGGCATCCAAGTTTAAAAAATTTGCTTCTATTGGTCAACCTTATACCGATGTATTGAAAGCGTAATGATACACTATCCTTAAATCAAATTCAGCAATCTATGCTCGGCGGCAACGTTCCTTCACAGCACCGTAGAAGCTACAGAACCGAAGCGCATGCCTGCCACTGCACTAAAAATTAGTACTTAGGCTTACTGATAGTTTTCAGAGTGCCCTTGCTGAATAGCAACTGCTTTATTCATTACGAGACTCAACAGTTGCAGAAAGTCATGGGTAAAAAATAGTTATTATTCACTTTACAAAAATGCCTTCCTTTCAATTTGTTAGACAGCGCCGCCTTTTCAGCACACCAGTTTTCCAAGTTGAACACTGCATCTGTGACGTAGTGGTTCAGTATATGGCCGCAAACATGCCGTTTAGTTGTCCAAGAAAAAAATACTTGCAATATAACACTTAAATGTACAATGAACAGTCAATCTCTCCCATTCACGTTTCTTAAAAGGCAAACACATCTTAGACATTTTTTTGTTTATTTCTTCAGGGATCTTGATAAAACTGCACAGGATTATGCAGTTGCTGATTCCAAATATTTAATTAGTTTTTCTGTAACTCATCCAAGAAAAATATACTTGTAATATAACACTTTAAATGGACAATGAACAGTTAATTTTTCCCATTCACATTTCTTGAGTGGTCAACTCATCTTAGGCATTTTTTTGTTTATTTCTTCAGTGACCTTGATCAAAATGCACACGATTATGGAGTTGCTGATTCCAAATATTTAATTAGTTTTTCTGTAACTCATCCAAGAAAAATATACTTGTAATATAACACTTTCAATGTACAATGAACAGTTAATCTCTCCCTATCACATTTCTTGAGGGGTCAACTCATCTTAGGCATTTTTTTGTTTATTTCTTCAGTGACCTTGATCAAAATGCACACGATTATGCAGTTGCTGATTCCAAATATTTAATTAGTTTTACTGTAACTCTTCCAAGAAAAATATACTTGTAATATAACGCTTAAATGTACAATGAACAGTCAATCTCTCCCATTCACGTTTCTTAAGGGGGCAAGCTCATCTTAGACATATTTTTGTTTATTTCTTCAGTGATCTTGATCAAAATGCGCAGGATTATACACTTGCTCATTCCAAATATTTAATTATTTTCCTGTAACGCATTCAAGAAAAATATACTTGTGTAAAGAGGTTTATTGGGCGAACCTAACAGGCAGGTGGAAGATCGGAGAAAGCCACAGGACGAGGAAGATGGTGGAGCTCGAGCGCCGATCTCGTAGTGCCTTACTCTGCGATGATGGTTGTTGTTCCCTGGTGTTGCCATCATTCCTTCATTAGAATTGCCCCTGTCGAGAAAGATAAAGCCATCCTGGCTTCATCTTTCAGGTGGGAACGAGCAGGTCAAAGCACGGCTTCAAGTAACCCACGGGAATAATATCGTGTCCACGCCGACGATTATCACCGAGCAGTGTAAGCGGTTCAATGGCGTAATTGACCGGCGATGTGCGCTCTACCACGTGGTATGGACCATGGTAATTTGAAAGTAGCTTCGTAGACAAACCATGTGCACAGGGGGGTACATACAGCCATACAAGGGTTCCAGGGGCAAACTTTGCGGCAAGAGGGTGGTCGTCATCGCGGGCCTTTTTCTGGCGTTGCTGGTCAGCCATAGTAAACTGCTTCGCTAGTTGGCAGCATTCTTCGACATGACGTGCGGCTTCGGACATGGTTGTGCACTCAGATGCATCTGGTGCGTACGGCAGCAAAGTGTCAATTGTGTGCGATGGTGAACGTCCGTATAAAGGGAAGAATGGGGAAAAGCCGGTGGTGACTTGGGTAGCGGTGTTGTACGCGTAGGTCACAAACGGAAGAACCAGGTCCCAGTTCGTTTGGTTAGATGCCACATGCGTCGCGAGCATGTCACCCAGGGTCCGATTAAACCGCTCAGTCAGGCTATTCGTCTGAGGGTGGTAAGCAGTACTCATCCGGTGTACAATATGGCACTGGCGGAGAAGTGCTTGGATTGCGTCAGATAGAAATACACGGCCCCGGTCACTGAGGAGCTCGCGAGGAGGACGATGATGCAACACAAACCGATGGAGGATGAAAGCTGCGACGTCCTGAGCCTTAGCTGAGGAAGAGCAGCGGTTTTGGCGTACCGTGTCTGGTGATCTACAGCAACGATAGCCCACCGGTTACCTGCTGTGGTCAGTGGCTGTGGTCCATAAAGGAGGATTCCGATGCAATCGAATGGGCGGTCGGGGCACGCAAGCGGCTGTAGTGGAGCTGCTCCTGGAGTCGGTGGTTGTTTCCGTCGCTGACACTCGTGGCAGCCGCGAATAAACTGTCGAACAAAAGTAAACATATCACGCCAGTAGTACCGCTTCTTTAAACGTTCGTAGGTCTTGAAGACACCGGTGTGAACGCATTGCGAGTCGGAGTGAAATAATGCACAGATTGTAGAGCGCAGCTTTCGGGGCATAACGAGCAGCCACTTCCTAAGGCATGATGGTTTGTAACTACAGCAAACATGCGGCCATATAAGTATGGGCATAACTTGACAATCACCCAAAGTATGGCTAAGCACTCTTTTTCGGTAACACTGTAGTTTACCTCAGCCTTGCTGAGCGTTTTGCTAGCATAGGCGACAACGTACTCGGGGGTCCAGGCTTGCGTTCAGCGAGGACTGCACCGAGACCGACACCGCTGGCGTCTGTGTGGATCTCAGTTGCAGCCGTGGGATCATAGTGGCGCAATATAGGCGGCGATGTCAGGAGACGGCGAAGAGTGGTCAATGCGTGATCACACTCGAAAGACCATGATGAGATGTCGTTGGCACTGCTTAAAAGTTGGGTCGAAGGAGCAATTATGGAGGCAAAGTCGCGCACAAACCGACGAAAGTAGGAGCATAATCCTACAAAGCTGCGTAACTTTTTTACAGTCGTTGGTTTGGGAAATTCGGCGGCAGTGCGTAGTTTAGACGGGTCGGGAAGAACGCCATCCTTTGATACGACGTGACCGAGAATGGTGAGCTTCCGAGCAGCGACATGGCATTTCTTAAGATTCAGTTGGAGCTGCGCATTCTTCAGACACATGAGGGCATGTTTCAGGCGAACAAGATGTGCTGCGAAATCGGGTGCATAGACGACGATATCGTCGAGGTAGCAGAGGCATATGTTCCATTTCAAACCCCTCAGAACCGAGTCCATCATGCGCTCGAATGTGTCCGGTGCATTGCAGAGGCCGAAGGGCATGACATTGAACTCATATAGGCCGTCCAGTGTCACGAAGGCTGTTTTTGGACGATCAACATCAGCTAACGGCACCTGCCAATACCCCAAACGCAAATCTAACGACGAAAAAAGCTCGGCACCCGGCATCATCAATCCTGGGCAAAGGGTATATGTCTTTGCGAGTGATCTTATTTAAGCACCTATAATCAAGGCAGAAGTGAATTGTACTATCCTTCTTGACAAAAATGACAGGTGATGCCCATGGACTTTGGGAAGGTCGGATAACGTCGCGCTTGAGCTTATCGTCAACCTGTTCGGTGATAACCTGACATTCCGCGGAGGAAACACGGTATGATTGCTGTCGTACTGGCGCGTTGGAGCCTGTGTCGATGCAGTGAAAGAAACTGGGAGTTCGGCCAAGGGTAGGTTGAGCAACGTCAAAGGATTCACGAAACTGGTAGAGCAGCTGAAGAAGCTCAGAGGGTTCAGATGGCGATAGTTCGTCGACGATCGATGAATTGAAAAGCTCGGAAGGTGGTGCATCAGAAGGGTTGAGGGCACTGATGGCGTCGTAGTCGCCGGAACCGTCTGGCGGCATGGTAAAAACTTGTTCTTTATCAATGGCATGCACGTGTCCGAGAAATTCGCCTTGAAACAGTTCAACGGGATACGGAAGGGGATTAATGAGGCAAAGAGCACTGTTTCCTTAAAAAATGGAGAGGGGTGAATAAGGCAGACGAAGTGATTTTCGACTAAGCAAGAGGCTTGATGGTTCAAAGAGTGCATCTTCATCCATAATGTCGACACACAACACGGGGAGCAACACAGCTGCTGTCGGAGGAATTTCAGTGCCTTCTTTGACGACAAGTTTGTGTGCGGCGGGCTGAATGCGGTCGGTTAGTTGGTCGTAAAACGGAAAGAGTTCAAGTTTCGATCTGCACAATCAATAACGGCGTGGTTACGCGATAAAAAAAACTCATTCAAGTACGATGTCACGTGAGCATGACGAAAGGACAATAAACTCAACATTGTAGAGGTCCTTCGCGATGATCAGTCCGACAGTACAGGCGGCTACAGGCTGAACCGCTGTTTGTAAGGACATCATATCAAGAGGCATAGTCACTTTTCGGAGCTTGCGGCAAAGTATAGCGCCTATCACGGAAACGGCAGCACCGGTATCAACTAGAGCATATGCTCAAGTACCTTCTACAAAAACTTCGACAATATTCGACGGCAACCTCCGAGGACTTGAACATT
Source organism: Rhipicephalus annulatus (assembly GCA_013436015.1). Lineage (NCBI taxonomy): Eukaryota > Metazoa > Arthropoda > Arachnida > Ixodida > Ixodidae > Rhipicephalus > Rhipicephalus annulatus. Next base: position 66,683 of record WOVY01010105.1, on the reverse strand, counting down.
TCGACAGCGCAGTTCTTGCCTCCTAAACTGCGGCGGTTAGTTTCTCTCGTGTTCAGGAGCTGGCCAACTACGCATCGGTGACAGGGAGCGACGACAGGGTGAAGGTGAGCGACCAGACATAGCACGCGGACATTCCTGTGAAGACGAGCTTGACTGAGAATCCGAATTTTCCAGACAAGATTGAGGAAGGTCCATGAAGCTGTTCTGTGTCCCGGCGTCTGTGTATCTCGGCACGCGACGACGGCAGTATCGGGCGATATGGCTGGGACCGCTGCACGCAAAACAAATGGGCCAGTTATCGCACATCCTCCAATTATTGGCGACGAGGGGAGCAGCCCGTGTGGCGGATGGATAAATTGAGGCTGTGGGAGGAGCCCAGGCGGTGGACGGCTGAGTCGGGGCTGAGGTATGCGGCAGGCCCTGGAACGGCGGGGGCTGGTGTAGCTGCGGCCGCTTTAGTGCCTCAGCGTAAGTAAGAGGCGCGTTGACGGGGGACTGCTGCAAGGGCACCGGCATAGCCTCGGAAATCTGCTCCTAAACCACATGTCGGAGCATGGGAGCCAATGGTGGTGGGTGTCGCAGTGGCTGTTGCTGCGAGAGCTCCTGGCGTTAAGCAAAAGGCAGTAGAAAAAACTGCCGAGCCACTTCCTCTCCCATGAAGTCTTTCATTTGTGCGAGAAGGTTTCTCTGGTCAGACATGACGTCTAGTGGGATCACTGGTTGGATTGTCTGGAATGAGCGTCGCGTCTGAGCTCGTTGCTTCCGCAATTCATAGATCTGACACAGTCACTACTTCGGCCTGGTGCTAGGAGACTTCGGGAGAAGCATCTGGAAATGTCATCGTCGACGCCCTTCATAATGTGCTGTATTTTTGCACTCTGGCTCATGGAAGCATCGACGCGCCGGCAGAGCTCGATCACATTTTCTATATATGAGGTGAAAGTTTCACCTGGCTCCTGTGCCCATGTGCGCAGACGTTCGGCGCGTAGCTTTCATAAGGCAGGGCGACCAAAAACGGCACATATCATCTCCTTGAAAGCGGACCAGTTCGCGAACTCGGTTTCGTGGTTCGTATACCACAGCTTGGCCACATTGGTGAGATAAAAACTGACAGTGCCCAAATTAGCAGCATCATCCCACCTGTTGGGTCCACTGACTTTTTCATATGAAGACAGCCAGTCCTCGACATCCTGGTCTTCGGTGCCTGCAAAGATTGGGGGTCTCGCTGGTGAACCAGGCCGGGGCAAGTAGCAGCCGCGAGAGGTACTGTTTGTTGGGCAGCGTCAACTTGCATGGTCGACGGCAGGGTGCGGGATCGGAGTTCCTGGGTGGAGGCGATGTCGTTACCCAGCACGATTCACCAAACGTAAAGAGGTTTATTGGGTGAACCTAACGGGCAGGTAGAAGATCCGAGAAAGCCACGGGATCAGGAAGATGGTGGAGCTCGAGCACCGATCTCGTGGTGCCTTACTCTGCGATGATGCTTGTTGTTCCCTGGTGTTGCCATTATTCCTTCATTATACTTGTAATATAACACTTAAATGTACAATGAACAGTCAATCTCTCCCATTCACATTTCTTAAGGGGGCAAATTCATCTTAAACATATTTTGTTTATTTCTTCAGTGATCTTGATCAAAATGCGCATGATTATGCAGTTGCGAATTTAAAATATTTAATTAGTTTTTCTGTAACTCATCCAAGAAAAATACACTTGTAATATAACACTTAAATGTACAATGAACAGTCAATCTCTCCCATTCACGTTTTTTTTTGTTTATTTCTTCGGTGCTCTTGATCAAAATGCACAGGATTATGCAGTTTTTGTACGGATTTCAAATATTTAATTAGTCTTCCTATTACTCATCTAATTCTTAAAATAAATTAAGTTCACCTGTATTGTTTAAGAGGAGATGCTACTCGGAGACACTTTTTTTTTAATATTCACCCTAGAGCAATGAAACTTGATCTGTCTATGGAACTTTTTATGTTGATTTCAAATATATACATAATTGGTTTTCTTGCAAGTTGCACACTTTTAGCTCTGCAACATGACAAAGTGAAAACCTTCACCCTTTTGCCCCCCCCCCCTCTTTTCATTCCAAAAATTCTGTAATTTTTTATCATTCATAGTTCATTATGCTTTGAATAAAGTGTAGAGTGCAAATAACTAATTAGGAAGCACATACAAAATATGTAATATGCGTGAAAAATAATAGACGTAAAAAGTCTATATTTCACCTACCCCAGTAAAGGTATACATACAATTTCTTTATTATACAATAAAATATTGAAATCTAAACTAGATAATTGCATTTGTCATACATTGGAAAAAATTTGGGCAAAATTTCATGCAGATCCGAGCACTAGAAGTGCCCGAAAAAAGAGGGGCACATTAGAAAAAATGGCAAAATTTGTGTTTTGAGAAAAACGAGTTTTAAAGTTAAAATGAGTTTTTATTTATGAAAAATACTATTAAATCAGATGAAATTTGCACACCAAAAGAACAATCCTTCTTGTAGTGGCCACTGCGACTAAAGTAAGCCAGCACCACGAGTTTGTCCCCCTCGGATTTTTCGAGCCAACTCCTCAAAAACATTTCGCTCACAGACAGGGCCACGAAACGCTTGCCAAACTTCCTCTCCATCTGGCAGAGCCTTGTGCAAACTGCAAGCTAGGAAGAAGTTCGACAGGACTGCGAAATCTAAACTAAGTCCAGTGTCATGCCATTTTGCAACCATGCTTGTGCCACATACCGTCGTACATAATGGCAATGTCGTCCCAGCTAAGTTCTCTCACCGCAAGCTCTTTCGACCTCTCAAGATTAACGCTGACGTCATCTATTCCCGCATCAAGAACTTTCCGGCTGACGGGTGTGAATGACTTTGCATGCATTGGCTTTTGCAAGCCAACAAGTGCCGCAAATCGAACCAGCTGCTCGTAGCCTATTCCTACAGAGCGTGCCGCACAACGGCTTTCACTTGCAAGCGTTGCTTCTTTTTTTTTCATTCATAACGGAGATAATTACATGAAAAAAAAACATTGTTCAGCTGCGCTGCTCGACAAGACATGGACCCCGCAAATAGGTTTCACAGCACATACAGGCGCGCAGCGGCCAATGGCGATCCCCGATTCGTACCATGTGATAAGCCAGTCGCGGCGCTCAAAAAACATGCAGAAGAGTGCTTCTTTTTATTATTTCTTGCGCTGCATTAGCGAGAGAGACTGTTGGTATTTGAAGAGTGAGGCTCGAATCATCGACTCATGCGATGGCGAGCGGAGGCACATTATCGGCGGCAAGGTGCTCGAAGACTGCACACTTTAAACCTTTAATAGGCACCTTGTGCTCTTTAGATGCAATTTTAAAGCATTTACAGTTAGGTCTCGACCTGTATTATTTTTTTCATAACAGTAGAGGTATTAATCTTATCAAAACAGGCAAAAATAAAAAATCCATAATTTTGAAAAACAACTGGCAATTTTCGACCCGCATCTCCCCTTAAGGCCAGCATAGAAAAACTAAGTGTTTAATTAAACATGATGTTTGAGATATGCCAACATAGTATAATGACTAAAGATTGAAAGCATGTAAAAGTTTTTGTTTTTAGGCTTTTCTTGGTTATTTTACGGCAAAATGAACTATCCAATTTCAAAAGCAGTTGGAATTGTGTTACAATTTTGATGAGTAAATAATTAAAAAAGCTTGGGCTCTAAATTCTGCTCCCTTACTTGCATTCTACACACATACAGGTTTCTATTGCAAAAGGAATTATTGTTGTGCCTGACCTAGCTGCAAAGATGTTGAGGCCTCAAAATTGAAGAGTCCTAAATTTACTTTTCTGAGAAAAATGGAAAAAAACTGGTAACACCTAGTTTCTTCAAAAAACACCATTCACGGTGTGCATGTTTTGCAATGCTCATAAAGGCGCTCTTAAATTGGTAAAAGAGTTTGACACAAGGTGCTGGTTAATTATAAAGAAGCCTTGAAGTAGGTTCCCCATTTTTTTAAGGTTCTGCATTTTGTAATGCAGCACCTGCATTCAGAATGACATTACAAAAAAATACCACTTCCTGGTTGGTAAAAATTTGCATAGAGATAGAAAAATACTCTCAGAAATCAAATGTGTCAGTATGAAAAATTATGAATTTTTTTGTCACTTTTTAGTCACAAAGAACAGTGTGCCCCCTTAAAACACATCAACAATGTTAGCGAGCATTGCCGTAATCGGCTGTGAGCTGCCACACTACTTGCGGAGCAACGCGAGTGTGCGGAAGGTCTGCTTTTGTAGCCTTCGCTCCCATGTCAAGATAAGTTGTTGCAAAGTATAACAAATTTTGCAAGTCACAAGCACTTGGCTATGAAGGCATTTTGCATGGTACAGGCTTTTGAGACTCGCTGCTTTTCATGCTTTCAGGTGATGGAAGCTCTCATGACTGTGCCGGCAGACTATTGGGAACAACTGTTGGATGTGGACTCTGATGAGGATATTGGCGCCCCTGAGATAAGAGCTGGCAAGTTAATTATCAGTAGTGCAAGCCTTCTCATTTGTTAAGACTCTAAGTGAATATATTGGGCAAAAAAGTGTGTCCTATCAATGAAATATATCTCGTTATTGCCTCTGATTACTGGGGCATTTTAGCAGACCCCTTTACAGTAGACTCGTGATAATTCAAACTCTGATAATTTATACTTTTAGTTAATGCAAACAAAATTCAATTTTTTGGTTGGCCCTCTATTCTTTCAATGTATTTAAAAATCCTTCTAATTCAAACTCTGCCATTTGTTTAATTCATACTTCTTGGAGTTCCATACCAGAAAACATCTGCTGCTTTCCCACTATTATTAGAAAGTTTGTGCACTTATGTAATCTTAACAGTCTGAAAATGAAAAATAAGTGCCTGAGGCCTTCAAGGAAAAAGGCTTCGCTTGTAAACAAAAGTTTTAAATGAAGCACACCCATGGTAAACTGTGATACAGGGTGTTTCAAGAAATGTGTCCGATATTCTTTAAAAATCGAAAGGGGGTATCTACGTTCTACTTGCAGCGTTGCCTTCCTGTGACAGAAGGCATCTTCAGAAGAGTACAAACATTAATTATGGCAGTAATCATAAAATTAAGACAAATAACTTTTTAACCAGTGGTGATAGCCGGTGGAGTCCAATGGGCCAATTCAAGCCCTTCCTACAAATAGTTCATAGCCACTTTGAAATTTTGAAAAAGCGGCCACTGGTAAGTATCGCGGAGCGATGCAATGAGCCTAATTTAGCTGGCGAAACCCAAATCGACGCACCAAACAGCGCATCTATCATTCACTTCGACAACATCTTCAGTGACGACACTGTTTCCCTCGCATTGGAGGCGAAGAATAAGCTAGCGCTGATAAGCAGCCTCGAAGCGAAATGTCTAAATTGACGGTTCATAACGGCGACGGAAACAGTGTCGTCCCTGAGGGCCTTGTCGAAGTGAATGGTAGATGCGCTGTTTGGCATGTTGGGTTCGGTTTCGCCAGCTAAATTGACCAGATTGCATCGCTCTGTGGTAATTACCAGTGGCCGACTTTCCAAAATTTCAAAGTGGCTATAGCCTATTCGTAGGAAGGGCTTGAATTTGCCCGTTTTTACTCGACCGGCTATCACCTCTGGTTAAAAAATTAATTGTGTTAATTTTTATATTTACTGCTGTAATTAATGTTTGTGCACATCTGGAGATGCCTTCTGCCACAAGAAAGGCAACGCTGCAAGTAGCATGCAAATACCCCCTTTCGATGATTTTGAAATGATTTAGTTCCTAAATTACTCAGTCTTGTATTTACTGCATAATTGGGAGTTCTAATAAGGTCACTGATGACTAAAAAATTGACAACTAATATTTGTGGCTGTGTAGGATATTTCTGAAACCCTCGGAAACAATGAACAAAAACTATATGCCTTTTTTTTTCTACTTCCACTCGTTACTGCTTTACGAATCTCCCAAATTTTAAGGTAACCAGCTTCGCAGATTCACATTTGTACTTGCAGTCTGTCAAAGGATTTTAAAGGTGCTGCTAATGCTAATGAGAGTTTTATCATTGCTTACTCTGTGGGCAGGTTCAAATTAGTGCTTTTATTTAAATAGCAGTGCTCATAAGCACTGTGCATGATTTAGATGATATTGAATTGTATGTATAGTCAACCACAAAAGTTTGCAAACCACGAAAGTTTGGCACGCGAACGCGTGCCAAACCACAGTGCTAGGCCGGAAATGACCACAGTGCTAGGCCGGAAATGGGTCTTGTTGTTCACTGGCCCTTCAATTAATTTTCTACTGTGGCGTAGCACATTGTTTGCAATTTTCACGTGAAGCGCTCATCTGCAATATGACCTTCACATTTCTATTTTCTTAGCAGGATCAAAGCTATCACAGCGTGCCTCAAACGGAATTTCATTGGCTAGGTGTCACTTTCTGATGAAGATTGCGACTGATAACAGTTATGCTCATGAACTGCTCTCGAGGCAGAAGCACATAGACAAGAAGTGCGTTGCATTAAAAAGTGAAAGGCAAAAATAATTTTTACCCAGACAAAAAAGAGACAGGCTGTAGATTAAGGGAGAGGTGCTTCTTGGGCACTGCGGTGCTGTCGACCGCTGCTGGCGTAGCGGAAGTGTCGCGAAGAGGCTTTTGGCCGTGTGTTCGCATGGTCCTTAAAATTTTCTGGTAGAGTGTATATATTTTTGTTTTTGAAAAGCAAGCCTTTTTTGTTATACTGCTCCAAATTTCGAATTTCGTTATAAAAACTAGAATTTTTTTTCTGTTACCTGTTTAAAATTTGGATTTTTGTGCTCCAAAAGCAACATTTTGCTGCCCCTAGAATTACTCCAAGTCCAATTTTGGCTGTTGCGCCCCTGATAGTGCATACTCGTGAAAGGTCTCATCACTCTTGGTGGCATTATTTATTACTGGTTAGCCTTATCACCTCTTGGTAGAGTCTCTTTGCATTCATCTGTCGCTGCCTCTGTCATCCGGCAGCATATGACAGTGCCTGTTGTGCTAAGCAATTGGCAATAGCCACCATATGAACTCGCTGCGAAGTACATCAGGGGATATGTAGTGTTCCTAGCAAGTAACCTTTGTTTCGTTTGCTTCCTTAGTTAAATTCTACGACGTAGGCTCTTTCTGTAGCTCTTGCTGGCAACTTCAATCGCATTTTGATTTGTCGGCTGCAGCACAGAAGTAATGTTCGCCGGCAGATACCTCAGTCATCTAGTTTGCCATGGCCTTGACAATGGTCCACAATGAACAGAGCTTTCCTATTATCGTTGGCCATATTGTCATCCATGGTGCAAACGTATTCGTCAGAAAGAGCTGCTGTTATCCACACTCTTTTATTGGCACGACAGATCACTCCATTTGGCAGTTGTGCATTTTGAAAGCAGCTAGGCTTTGCCAATTATCAGTGAAGGCAGCTTTTCATCACTTGTTGCATTGGCTTGGAAAAGGACAATAACTGTCCTTCTGCTTATTCCCTCCTGAACACGTTACACCCTTCTGTTTGGAAGTGTGCTTTTTTTTTTTCTCGTAAAAGTGTTTTATGCTGGCGTACACCAAAACTTCACCGACGTATTTTTGTCACTTATACTATGCAAAATGTAGGCTTGTGCAAATATTTAAACGCTTCAAAACGAATTAAAATACTGCAATATTCATTCAAGTATTCTGTTCGAATTTAAGTTATCGGGAATTTCAAAGAATTCGAAATTAATGAATATATATGTTACATTAGTCTACACGTAACCCTTTGTAAAAATGGTTTCACGGTGGTGGAGGTGTGCTAAGCTGTGAAAACATTTGCCCAAATGTGTATATGTTCACATGCAACTTTTTGTAAAGGTGGTTTCAGTGCAGTGAAAGGGTGTGAAGCCATGAATACACTTATTTAGGGAAGATTCACTCTGCCACGAAGCCTTATTCAAAGTTAAATGAACATATTACGCTCGCATCGATTCATCATTTTTTAAGTTTGTATTTTTGTTATACCGGATTATATGCTCCAAGTATAGCAAATTTTAAAACTTTACTAATTTTACGTTTTATCACTTGCATGTTTTACAGGTCATCACATGCTTTTTACCAAAAGTCAAATCCTGCTACTATTCAAAGTTGTTTCCTCTTTTTTTGAACCAAAATGAATGGCTTTTGCGTAGGCCTTGTTTCAATTATTAAAAAGTATTGTGCAGGTTTATTGGGTCATGACAAATATGCAATATTTTTTTATAATGTGTGATACATATACTATTCGATTTGAAGTTATTCAAACCAAATCACTATTTGCTTCGAACCTACAATTCACTATTCGCACAAGCCTAGTAAAATGTCCATGAACATATGACAAAAAAAAAAAAAAAACTTGAAGAAAAAGTTACGTTACCAAAAATCAAACCTATAATCCTTCGCTCCGCATGTGGCACTAAATGATCCTGCCACAAGAACGCATATGTTCTTCAGAAATCTTTTTATGTATGCCATTTTGCTACTGGCAGTACTCGAACCTCATACTAGGTGTTCTCAGTTTTTTTTTTTTTTCATTTTTCTCACAAAAGTAAATTTACAACTGTTCAATTTTGAGGCCTCAATATCTCTGCCACTAGGGCAGGCACAACAATAATTTTTTGTGCAATGCTGCAACGCTCGTTAACCTCCCTACCGTTCTTTTCCTCCTATTTTCCTTCCTTTTTGCAGTGGAAACCTGTACCTGTACAGAATTTAGAGCAGAAGCGTTACTAATTAAATACTCATCAAAATTGTAACGTGATTCCAACTGCTTTTGAAACTGGAAGGTTCATTTTGCTGTAAAATAACCAAGAAAGTCCTAAAAACAAAAAAAAACCCTCTTGCATGCTTTCAATCTCTAGTCACTATACTATGTTGGCATATCTGAAATATCATGTTTAATTAAAAGCACTTCTTTTTTCTATGGTGGCCTTAAACACTAGGGGGTGAACTTAAGTTATTTCAGGAACAAAATGAGTTACGGGAACAGTAATTACATATTTGAAATCTGTAGCAGAAACCACATAAGCCTGTGCGCTTTGATCAAAATCACTGAAAAAATAAACAAAAAAAGTCTAAGATGAGTCTGCCCTCAAGCATATAGATATGCATTTTTTTGTGTCGATTTTAAAAATGCAGAGATTTGCTTAGAATAAAATAATTATTTAGATAATTGTTAATTACTGTTGTTTGGTGGCACAATAGATAGTAATAAACAGGGCAGAACGTTATGCTTAATGCATGAGTCAAAAGCAGAATGAATAAGGATTCAAATACTGGTGGCAGTTTTCAAAACTTACAACAATTAGCAATTTAATTTGCATCCTATTCAAATTCAGCATTTGCTGTACAGCTACTAATGATCAAGAAGAAAGGCACGTTAAAAAAATTGTAGAGTCTGCTTGAAGCAGTTCAAGCTTTATGCATTTAGCTTCATGCTGCAAAAGATGTTGCAGCTGTAGTTATCCTAGAGCTCGAGAAATTGTCGCATCAAACAAGCATTGCGAGTAAGAGCTTGTTTTTAGAAAATTCAAGAAAACAGATAAAGCTCGTTTCGAGCCACATGTAACAAAACATATTGCAGTATTTTTGTTAGATGATTAGTCCGACTGATGCACAAAATTTATTGTACCTTTTCTCAAAAACCAAAAACTGTATGATCGTGATATTTGGCGCGCTTATTCGACATGATATTGGTATTAATCTGAATCTATAAAAAGTGACTCTTAAATTTATGTCGAAAAAAAAAAACATGTTGCCCTCAGTTGTCGGATGCCAGGAAAGAGACTTTCCCCATCAATCTTTTTTCTTATTTGCAAATTAAACAGCTTTTCAAAGATTTAGCCTCAAACTATCTGGAAGGAAATTAGGTATATTATCAGAAAATTCGAGCACAATTGCTTAGGTAGTTCTTCATGAAAAGTAGATCAAGTTTGGAAAATTTTCAAAAAAACTGATTGTGAGAAGAATGGGCCTTTGTATAAGAAAACAGGTGAAATGGGCTCACAACCAACAACAATAATTCTGCTACAAATGCAATATGGTGGGAGATCTTGCGATCAAGAAGTATGAAAATAGTAGGAAGTGAATACATTGAACCAATCTAGCCATAGTTACTTTAAAAAAAAAAAAGCATAAATGCGGAAACAATGATGGAAAAGAGTCCGCATATCTATCAGGAGATGCGATCTCTGGTACCATTTTTAAAGGGCTTGAGCATTATAATGTGCTTGCCAAAGCATGGGTTCACTCCTCGGAGTGTGTATTATTTTTTAGTAATGAAATAAAAAATTTGCTTTCTTAGTCGACCTACCCTGCCATACTCCTTTAAAGGGCTCCTAAACCACCCAGAGGTCGAAATTCAGTTGTGGAGGGAAACTGTGGATGAGTGTACGACGAACACGGAGCCGTGAGAATTTCTGAAACTGTGCCGGAATAGCGGACTTGGAAACGTTTGATTATTGAAACCGCAACAATCACTCCTTTTTCTCTCTCCTTCGCTACCCCTTCATGGTATCCTCTTGCCAAGCGCCCCCCCAATCTTACGTGGCATACATCATCGCTGACACGCTGCTTGAAACACTGCCGACTTGCGGCTGCTGCCACTCCGTCAGCTGCGTGCTTGTTGGCGAATCGCGACTGCCATGCCGGTACGGACCCTGCGTTGCGCGCACGCCTTCAAAAAGATTGCCAACATGATGGACCTTACGGGGACAAGGGCCGCAGTAGCTCTAGCATTGTATGTCATAGTGTTTATCTACCAAATCTGCTGATAACCGCAAGGGTGTATTTAGAATGTTATTTCATGTGCTATTTTAATCAACCAGTATTCTGTCTCTTTGCTATGAAAATAGTCATTGAACAAGTTTTTACAGAATGCTCAACAGCATGACCTTATTTTTGCATAGTCAACTGAAATAGGGAGTGCTCCTAAAATGTTTGGTTCCATAAGGTTTGCAATAAAATGAAATATTTCTAGCTCTGAACAAGAGCCCCAAAATAATTATTCATGTCCTTGAATGTACGGTAAATGCAACTTGCTTTCCTTCAGGATGTGAAGTTAGCTGCTCCGGATTGCTCCAAAATAGAAAATTTTGCTGCCCCAAAGTGCTCCAAAATGCAGATTTTTCTGCTCCAAAATGTAAAAATTTTAGTTCCAAAAATTCTTCCAAATCAGCAGACCTCGGTAGCATCACTGTATTTGTTTCTAGCAAACTTATCCAAAACAAATAAATTTGCTCAAGCAAGAAAAATTGGGTAATGGGAAATGTAATGGGTAACGAGGCTTTCAATTACTGTTTTGCTTGTTTGCATTTTTTGTCCAATGTTTGCTGCTGTTATGCAGTCTGCTTGTACAGGTATATAATCTATACATATTAGTATTCATCCCACAGGAAATGTGTGGTGTGCGCAAAATGCATTCAGTCATTCATTTTTGGATGTTTCAGAACAATTGTCATTTGGCCTAGTTATAATTACTAATGCATTTTTCAATGGGCGGCGCAAAAAAAAGAACGGGGAATTACGAGTATTACACATCACACAGCGCTGTGTGGTGTCTAGTACTTCCAGTGTCCTCGCTTTTTATACTGCCCATTACAAAATGCATGGAGATGTGTCTTGCACCACGAATAACTGGTTCACAGTTGGGCTAGCAAAGTTAGTGGACTTTTTGTTAAGGCGAGTCTAGCGTATCCTCGAATTGGTTTTTCTGTTCTTTTCTTAGCACCAGGAAGCACATTGCTTGGTCCAATCTATGGTTCTCTCGGTAGAAAGAACTCTCAAACGACACCGAAAAGGTAAGCATTTAGTACCTACTAGTATATTGTGTGTTTGTATTTGACTTCACCTAGATTATCCAAATCTTAGTTGTTTGTGACACGCCGTGTTTTTAATACTTTATTTGCATGATATGCCATAGTTTCTCACTGCATCATTCAGCGGGAAATCCAGTGCCCCAGTCGGTGTCATAATTTATGTTGTACATTTCTGGGAACCAGACCACGAGCTGTAATGTTAGTGTGAGGTTTGTGTCCCTTGATAGAGTCCTGAGTAACCCTTTAATTTATAAATATTGTGTTGGTTTAGTAAGGAGCTATGAATATATTGGCCAAGCTCAGATACAGGAAGTTCGTAGAGATAAGTGGTATGTGTGAATAGCTCAAACTTCTACAGAGGGCTGCTACTTGCAGTTTCTGAAAATAACAGTTGACCGGTGTTCCCATAGATTCCAGCCATACGGTGAACCTTGCACATTACTTCTTGGCCATATTATTTCCCACTGAAATGATTTGCTCTGTCCTTGTAAGTTTTAATGACCCTTTTTCTAACTGAAGTTGTTTCATCAAAATAGCCAAAATGTAGACTTGGCTACAAGTTAACCAGTGAAGACAGGTATTGTTAGTCCATAAAATCGCAGCGAGCCGATTGAGGAATTTCACAGTTTAGCACCAGCAGTATTTCATTTCTGAGTCGTCTTTGATTTAATCTGCTTGTATAATTCCTCAGTTCACTCAGAAGTACTGTTAAAGAATGCATTGCACCAAGCTTGTTACACCTTTATTATTGGGATCTTCCATGATGAAAAAACAAGAACATTCTTATAATAATCGACTCTTGATATATGTGCTGCTTTTGCTTGTCCTCATCTTTTTAGCACTACTGTCAAATTTGTTCATATACTGTCAATTTGTTCAGCCCAGGTACAACGAATTCTGCTTTATATTGATATTTAAAGCTGTAGTATCATTATTTATGTGAAATGTACATTTTGTAATGTTCTGTACTTTAGATATATTGAATTTACCAAATCCATGAACACAGTTGTAGACAATGACGAGTTTGTCCGTCTTTGATACGAAATCGCTGGTGTTCCTCGCACTGATGCCCTGAGAATTCACTGAGAATTCATTGTCGATGAGGAGGTAGCAGGGATGCAAGTCGGCTGGATGTGAAAATTGTTGCTGACGGGTTGGTTTCTGGCGACATGGAAGACAAATAACTGCCATTTGAAAACGTCACCTGCACCCAACATTTGCTCGAGCTATCTCTGCCTCCACATGTGCTGCAACACTTTGTTGATATCCAAAATAATGGACTTGAATTGAGAGTTGAAAATACAATCAGCATGGGTGTAGCAAGGCACACAGTGCAAATCAAGCTAACCTGCAAATAACTGCACATTTCACTGTACTGACTGTACCATTGTGGCAGACCAGCTAGCCTGAATTTCTACCTTGGCCACTCTTTTCTTGCTCTAATGTGACTTACAAGGTCCACCTTGTACAGCCACTTAAAATCCACCACAGTGACATAAATGCGGCAGAAGCAGCTACCACAGCTGAAGGGAACTAAAGAGCCGAGAAGTTGCAAGCTGAGTAAATGCAACAACTTGATAACAATGAATATTAACCCATGTCAACGTTAACAAAAGTGTGAAGGTACGGCACTCATTTGGATGAAAAATTCTTGAATAGGAGGTACTGTTAGAGGCAACTTTATTACAAATGGTCTTTTTTTTTTTTCAAGGCAGCTGCCCTCAAAACGAAGACTGGAAGTCAAAATTTTGGCTCTATCGACACCCCCTGTTCAGATTTTTTATCACTTCAAGCTTTTCTTCGCCTCGACTACAGCCTTATTTGCGCTCGCACAGTGTTTCAAGACACAACTAGTGATAGTATATTTCAATCTGTGACTTATTTTGTGTGAACAACTCATTTGCATAAACTTAGTCGAATGCATTCAGTTAGTTTGCTCTTCCGGAGCCCTCCACTACGGCGTCTCTCATAATCAAATGGTGGTTTTGGGACGTTAAACCCCACAAATCAATCAATCAATCAGTTAGTTTGCTCACAGAAGGTACCATTTTTTTTTGCTTTAAAATGCCCAAATATAGCATATTGTTTAAACAATGGGTGTAATAAGCTAGAGATGCATGCATAGTACTATTGTGTTGAATAATAGTTGGTACATGTATGATGTGTTTGGAGCTCTCTCGGCCAGTCTGATAGCACACATTCAAGATTCATTTAAGAGCGGAAAAAATGAAAATGTTTGCAAACCAACAGTGCCCATAATCCCCTCTTTTCTGCTTTCTGTCACCCGATTCTTTTTCTCGAAGTGATGCTATTTTTCCGCTGAGCTGAACAACATTCTTTCCCTTTGGCTCAAAGGGCTTTTTTGTAAAATACTGCAAGCAGCCTTTGAACAAGATGATGAAGATCCACTGTTTAGATTTTGGTCCCCTTTTTCATTTTCACTCTGTACTATCTCTTTTTGTATGGCTTGCAAGAACAGAGGAAAGCTAGTACAATACTTCATGGTGATTTTTTGTCTGTAATGCTACATTTTTATGAGCCAGAAGTGGAACTAAGGAAATTGATGTTTATAAGTCTTATGAAAAGTTTTCTTCTATTGCATTCCACATTTAGGATAAAATTTCCTTAAAATTTTGCCTTCATTCATACTTGCGCGGCACAAATTTCAGAAAGAACTTCAGCAAAATTAACCACAGTCTTTGGCTTCATTTTTGGTTGGCCTTGCATGGTTGTAGTAGTACAAGGAAAGGGCCAGGACACTGAACAAAGAAGTAACGTTTGTAAAAACTGATTGCGTTGAATGCCCTGACCAAGCACTGTGCAACTGCTTACTGTGGAGAAGCACACTGGAACACATGATTGCCAGGAAGAAAATGCGTCCTCATTTGAAGTCACTGTTTATCCAAGCCACGCCAATTGCTCTTAATTGCAGCGAGCAATCATGACATGCTCCACACTAGGAAATGTAGCTTTATGCTGGGTTTTTACTCTCTGAGAAAGACTTCTGTGGAATAGTCAAAGCATTGTCTTAAACCCTTTCATATGTTGTCTTTGTTCTTTCCTTCTACCTTTTGTCATTCCGATCAGGTAGGCTTCTGTCGTACTCTAAACTTTATTGTAGTATTGTTCACAAAAATTTAATGTGGTGCCAGATATGACAGGTGGATTACAAAAAAAAAAAATATTGTGTAAGAATGTGTAATGTGTGACAGAATGTTACTCTATCAGAAACTTATAATCACGCATTTGAGTTGCATATTGTGGTGGTTCGGGGATCTCAGACACGGACACAAAATATATATCGACTGGAAACAATCACAAACACTCTGATTGGCCAAACACTACAAACATCACGAAAGCCCTTACCCTATGCTTTTAACCTACACAAGCCTGACAATCCGTGCATCCTGAAATAATTGTTTGTCAGATATCACTCACAGTACCAGGAGCTTGACGAAAGACGCACGAAGCGGTAGGATCACTAATCGTACCCATGTGCACAATGATGTCTTGCGTCGAACGCACGAGCAGACGTCGAACTGCTCATTTCCCAACACTCGGGCCACGTTGCACGCGACGTGGTACCGAGGCCGTGCTTCCAGTTCTGGCTTGCGACGGACCCGCTTGTATGTGGCACCATGACCACGATCTCCGCCGGTTGTGCCGGAAATGCTTGGATGTGGCACCGAGACCACGATCCCCTCCAGTTGAACAAACACAGCTGCTCGTCGGACGAGCGAGTCTCTTGACCCGGCGTCGCAGTGCTGCTTTTGCGGTGAGAAAGAGAGCAGCTGTTGTTTCCGTTCAATCGGCGGAGATCATGGTCTCGGTGCCACAGCCAAACGGAGCTGAAGCTGAAGCCCGAAGCTGAAGATGTAGCCTCGGTGCCACGTCGGGCGCAACGTGGCCTGCATGTTGGGAAACGAGCAGTTCCACGTCTGCTCGTGAGTCGACGCACGATGTCATCGTGCACACGTGTATGACTCGTGATACCACTGCTTCGTGCGTCTGTCATCAACCTCTTGGTACTATAAGTGACATCCGACAAACAATTATTTCGGGACGCACTGATTGTCGTGCTTGGGTGGGCTAGGAGCATAGGGTTAGAACTTTCGTGAGATTTGTAGTGTTTGGCCAATCCGAGTGTTTGTGATTGTATCAAGTCGATAAATGTTTCGTGTCCGTGTCTGAGGGCCCCGAACCACCACACATATATTTCAGTTTTTGTTCATATATTAAATTTTGGCTTATCTGGGGAGGTCATCCGTATTTGTGCAAATATGGCATTAAAGTGAAAACACCTTTGGTTTAGTATATTTCTCATTACTTCATTTTTAATTTTTTATCAAAATGTCTAAATGAGGATCTACTGTACATACTAGAATGTTTTAAGACTTGAAGAATGCAATTTTCGGGAGCTTTCAAAAGATTTAGAAACCTTTTGCAAACACTAGCAGACTAAAAGGTACATTACACCACATAGTGTTTTTAAACGATAATCCACGTCATGCTTCAATCATGTCAACAGTTGTTGTTGAGAACCATTGAGATAGTATGCATTCCGCAGGGCTACATTTTTTTTTTTTCAATTCTAAGGAGAAAGGATAATTCTGGAGTTAACACAGTGCTATTCTTGCAGAAAGGCCATGTCTGCATGCTGTACACAGTGATATGGAGGGCACACAACTATTTTTGTCAATCCTAAATGTAGCCTTCTGGGTGCCTAATTAGCTATTGCTTTCTAAAACGAAAAAAAAAAAAATATGATACTGCAGCATTGAAGGCTGTGCCAAACTAAGTGTTTGTGTGTTGTGTGTGTGGTATACAGTTTTTTTTTCTATCTTTTGTATTCAAGACCGGCGCCATCTAGTTGTAGCAGACTTGCAAGTAGCACAAGTGCCAAAAAGCAGAGAAATCTCGCCAAAGGGTTAGTGCAACTTATTCTGTCTGTCTCGATTTTCTTTCTATTCATTGTCTTGCATGCATATTTTGGGGAGGTCACTGTGCTGTGGAAATTTAATCTGGCAACCTTACCATGAAAGTACTGGAAAAAAAAAAACTGAGATAGACATGTTGTACAAAAAGTGCCTTTATATTTTGTCATTGTGGGTTCTTGCATCTTAGGGCAACTGTAAAACTGCTGTTAGTATCAAGAAAACTATTAATGTATCGAAGTGGGTAGTTTTTGGAAGTGTTTGTTCTCTTTACACTCTGTCAGAGAGCTACACTTTTTAAGCTAAAGATAACAAATCTACATGTTTTTATTGCAACAGTTACCGAAATGAGAATAAAACTTCGAAGTATTCGATTCCAATTGATGAGTATAAAACATGTTTGTTGCAAAATCTTATCTAAATGTAGGAAAAACTAATGTGTCCTTTAGACCTTGTATGGGCTCATAGTTGCATAAAAGAAACAGCAGATATCAATTGAGGTGTATGGCAGGTAGCAAAATTGTGTGTGAAAAAAAATTTATGGAGCATCTTTAACATTACCGAGTAAATAATTCATTTAGATCAAACGGCAGCGGTGTCAAAGGAAAAAAAAAAACCAGCACACAAATATTATATAAACTGAAACTAAACAAGTTTTATTGCGGCAAAAAAATGTAAAAAATGTATCTGATATTCAACATTTATCCGTTCTGAAAAAACAGTTTCTTGTATTCCGAGTCATCGAATATATCATCGTTCACCAATTACCCAGTCAGTACATATTAAGAATGGTAAAAGCACACTAAAAAGGAGGACACAAAGAGGGCACACACACACATAATTTAACTTGTGTGTGTGTGTCCTTGTTTTTAGTGTGCTTTTACCGTTCTTAATCATGAAATACGAACGTGCCTCAGTACATACTGGGGGAAATATTAGTAGTCTGTCTTAATATCTCCATGCATATCTGTTTCAGTATGTGACAATAGTCTGTGTCTATTATAACTGTCAAGTGAGTTAGTGTTTAGTATTCAGCCTTAGGCTCCTTTTGCAATGCATGAAACCATTTCATTTATGCGCCATTTCGTTCTTTGCATGCCTTGTCACGCAGGGCGCATGGAGCCCTTTGAGAAAAGTTTGTACAGTACTTACGGATTGAAACAGGACAATGTACGGCTAAGTAACCCACATAATTTCCTTTCCACCGTCTTCAGTTCGGGTCATATCGGCATCTTTTCAACTCGAACGAGTGGACCAGAGCCAGACTTATGCTTAGAGAGCAGATTGGTCGCAACGGTTATCATGAGCAATAGCACATACAAGTCATGATACCAATGTCTGGTTTGAATCCATGAGTGCTGTACATCAAGCGTGCTGACTGTTCCGTCACCTGCTGCTCGTTGGCACGATGGGAGCACCTAACGAAAAAAACTGTCATCGCTTGTTGGCTGTTATTAAATTCCAAATACTACACATACCTGAACGCACCTGCATGTATCTCTACACATGATGTGCAAAAGCAGTGGTGCAGTCAGCATAGGTATTACTGTGTACAGGATGTAGCCGTTAAACAGCATGAGAGTTGTATCATGCCGATACGTGCAGCCAAAACATGCTGTCATGATCAATGTCGGATGGCACACTGACTCTCTAATTATTCATTGATTACTTGTTCACAAGCTAAACAATTATTTGTTCATGATTGGGTTGAACCAAACTACAAAGAAGTGTTATAGTGTTCAGCTATATAGATGTTAATGTTATTATCATTGACAAGTCATGTGCTGTGCAATTAAGTGAGCGCATTCTAAATGTGTCTAAAGCAAAAGGGATGGGACTAGAATTTAATCGCAAGGTATCTTGCTTTGATAATTTCCAGTTTCATGACACATCCTTTTTAGTTTCACTGCGAGCATGTTTGTGGGCAGTATTCTTCTGGTTCTGCAAAACAAGTTTTATTTCCTGTTGGCGCATTCGAATAATGTGAAACGAGGGGAAAAAAAACTTGTACGCATAAGATGAGCATTGTTTCTAGCTACAAATTGATCATCTCAAAATGGCAAGGTGATTCATACGTGTCGTTGCATCGGTTTGTGAAAATCTGTTTGCATGGCAAAAAAAGATGAATACGGATGTTCTCCACCCATGATAAATGAAGAAACTGGAAATATTGCAGTTATACCTTGTATGTATAAGAAGTTGCATAAGGACTGAGAAATGGAGGGAAGCGATGTGGGGGTAAGGTTGTGTTTTCTGCCCCAAATAATCTTAGTCGCATTTGTTCCATAGTGCACAAAAGGACTCAAGGGTCTGCATAGGGCAAAATAAAATGGGGTTAGAGGCGTGCCAATAGACCATTTCAAGCAATACCAGAAACCCCCGTGGGCGCGCAAAGCATGATGGGAATAGTCTGTACATTGAGTGCGCCGGCTGTTCTGTCACCCTCTGCTTGTTTGTGCTGGGAGCGCCGAACGAAAAATGCATCACCTCTTCTTAACTATTATTAAATCATAAGTACTACACATGTCTGAAGGCACTTGCATGTATCTCTGCGCATGAAACTCGAAAGGAATCATGCAGTGAGTGTAGGTGTAACCGAGCGTATGTATACGGCTTGATACGCATGCGAGTTGTCGCATGCCGATACATGCAGTCAAAACGAGCTGTCGTGAGCAATGTGAGCTGTAACACCGAATTATAATTATTCAATAATTACTTATTCACAAACTGAACAATTAATCATCTGTGATGAGGTTTAACCCAACTGCAGAGAGGTGTTGGTGTTCATTTATAGAGATTATTACATGTGTAGTGGAGCATACGCACCAACGCGTGTACGCCTTCGGAAGAGCATGAAAAACCCCGTGCTCTGATTGCGCGAGAACCTGTGCCGCCTTTGCCAGACTTGCCGTACGGTCATTTTTCGTCTCAACCTCGTTGCGACTTCTCTGTTTGAATAAACATCATCACATTTGGTGGAGGCTGCTGAGATCCCTAAGCAGACCTGGAGCGCCGCTCTCGCATGTTGGCCGAAAGACCACCGTACAACATGACTGACGCAGTCGCCAACCAGCCCATCCCAGCACAGCCAGCTCCATCGGCTGCCCCGTCGACCTGCCCCGGCGCTACCCGTCAGCGGGACCCACTAATCTTTAGCGGCAGTGGTAATAAAGACGTCGAAGACTGGCTCTCCTTGTACGATCACTTAAGTGCCAGCAACAAGTTGGACGACGACTCTAAGCTCGCCTATGTTATCTTTTACTTGACTGACATCGCTAAGCTATGGTTTACCAACCACGAAACCGCAATCGCCAGCTGGTTCACCTTTAACACCCTCGTGACCGAAGCGTTCGGCCGACCAGAGGTCCGCAAGCTCCGCGCTGACCAGCGTCTACACCACCGAGCCCAGCAGCCTGGCGAGACGTTTACTAGTTACATTGAAAATGTGCTCGACCTGTGCAGGCGTGTTAACCCATCTATGTCTGAAGAAGAGAAAATTCGACAGATTCTCAAGGGCATCGAGGATGGCGCATTCCAGATGTTGCTGGCGAAAAGCCCGACCACGGTGGCAGTCTTCGTAAGCCTGTGCCAGAGCTTCGATGAATTACGTCGTCAATGTTCCATTGCTTGACAGAGTGTCCCACCACCAGATTCGATCACGGCCGTCGCACTAAACCAGATTAAACCACTAAACCAGATTAAAGACTTCATCAGGGAGGAAGTCGCCCGACAGCTCTCCCTGCTGCCGCATAGCAACGCGCCCACCACAAGCCTGCCTTTGACACTGCAGCAGGCCATACGCACTGAAATTGGCAATGCCCTCCCACAGTTCCGGCCCCTTACCCGTGCAGTTCGGTACCACCTGATCTCTCAACTGCCGGCTACGAACCACCTGCGCCACCTTCACCTCTCAGCTATGCAGCTGTGGTCGCACGGGCCCCACCGCATCCAGTCTCCTAATCGGCTCCACCTCCTCAGCCTCGCCTCCAGTTTACAGGCCCCCACCTCGCCTTTTCCATCCATCTAATGAGTGGCGCACCCAAGACAACCGTCCTATCTGCTTCGCGTGTGGCATCGCTGGTCACATTGCACGCTTCTGCCGCCTCCGTCCCACACCTGCACACGCCTACTTTGGAACTCCTGCCTACGCGTCGCAGCAGGCCACCACGTCTGCATATGAACAGAGGCACTTCGACTCTGATCCCTGCCCATCAACTGCTCGTTTCCCATCCCTTCATTGCCGATCGTCATTATCTATGCATCGTCGACCACCTCCTGAGATGGGAAACTAATCAGTGCAGTTCAGGAGGCAAGAACTGCAACTTGTGCGCAATTCTCAAGGCCTCCATTTTTGCCGCAAAATGTTGTCGATGTTGAGGGAGTCGCCACACTAGCGTTAATTGATACTGGGGCTGCCGTTTCTGTGATGAACGCAAAATTTTGGCGGAAACTAAAGAAAGTGACCACATCTCTCTGTGGCATGGTGCTGTCCACAGCTAGCGTGCAACGCATTCATCCCTCGGCTGTGTGTACGGCGCGCGTCGTCATCCAAGATGTTTTGTACATTGTCCAATTTTTTTCTTCTACCATCTTGCTCTCATGAACTTATCCTGGGTTGGGATTTCTAATCACGTCATGAAGCTATCATCGATTGTTCCCGTGCGGAAGTGTCCCTTGTGCTAACATGTAAATTTCCATCGCCTGACCGCTCTCCTGTGCTCTGCAAACTCATTGCTGACGACAACATTACCTTGCCTCCCGAAGCTTCAGTTCCTATGTGTGGCACAACCTGACGCCACGGTGGTGTTAACGCCATCTCCGGTTTTCACTGAACGCAAGGGCATCGTTTTCCCATTTGCCGTTCTTACAATTGCATCTGGTTTAACTGTAATGCTAGTTACCAACCACTGCAACTACCCCATTGGCTTACTTCGTGGTGAAACGTTAGGATATGTACAGCCTGCCGACCATATCGATAATATTATTCTTCCCGACGAAACCCCCATGTCACATTGCCGCAATCACTCATGCGTCAGAGCCATCAAGTTCAGCAGCCTTCGACAATGCTATTGATGCAGACCTTCTCCCCTCGCATCGCCGCCAACTTAGTGCTCTCCTTAACAAGTTTCACTCTTCTTTAGACTTTCAAGAACCTGCTTTGGGTCGCACCACGACTATCACTCATACTATTGACACCGGCTCACATTCGCCTCTGCGACAGCGTCCTTACCGCGTTTCCGCCAAAGAGCATTGCGTCATTACGGAGCAAGTAGATGACATGCTTAAACGTGGAGTCATACAGCCTTCTCAAAGCGCTTGGTCATCACCTGTGGTTCTGGTAAAAAAAAAAAAAGATGGTACCGCTCGATTTCGCGTGGACTATCGCCGCTTAAACTAGATTACGAAGAAAGATGTCTACCCGCTACTATGAATAGACGATGCTCTTGACTGTTTACAAGGCGCCGAGTACTTTACATCCTTGGATATGCATTCTGGGTATTGTCAGGTGCCAATGGCTGAATGTGATCGCCCTAAAACAGCCTTTGTAACGCCGGATGGCCTATATGAGTTCAAAGTCATGCCATTCGGGCTCTGTAACGCGCCTGCGACATTTGAGCGCATGATCGATACCATCTTGCGTACCCACAAGTGGAAAACTTGCTTGTGTTACCTGGACGACATCGTAGTCTTTTCAGCTGATTTCCCGACGCATCTTGTTCATCTCCACAAGACTCTGACATGTCTAACTTCTGCAGGCCTAGAACTTAGCACCAAGAAGTGCCACTTCGCAGCATGAAAACTAACCATCTTTGGACATGTCATCACAAGAGACGGTGTTCTTCCCGGTCCTGATAAGCTTCGAGCTGTCGCTGACTTCCCAATGCCCACATCACTGGAAGCCCTAAGAAGTTTCGTTGGCCTCTGCTCCTACTTTCGTCGCTTCGTGCGCAACTTTGCGTCCATGATCGCACCGCTGACGAGTCTGCTTTCCAACAGCAAAGGTATATCTGCATGGTCCCCAGCATGTGACGAGGCATTTTGCCAGCTGCGCCACCTGTTGACCTCGCCACCTATTGTTCGTCACTACGACCCCACTGCTGCCACAGAAATTCACACCTATGCAAGTGGCATCGGTCTTGGTGCAGTTTTGGCACAACGGAAAGGCACCCAAGCCGAATACGTAGTCGCCTATGCAAGTCGCGCTCTCAAGAAGGCTGAATTGAATTACTCCGTAACAGAGAAGGAGTGTTTGGTCATAATCTGGGCGTTCACGAAGTTTCGCCCATATCTTTATGGCCGTCCTTTTGACGTGGTCACAGACCATCATGCTCTATGTTGGCTGTCCACCTTGAAAGACCCGTCCAGACGCCCGGGGCGTTGGGCACTTCGATTGCAGGAATACGGCATCCGTGTCGCATATCGTTCCGGTCGCAGGCATGCGGATGCCGATGCACTTTCGCGATCGCCATTAACACCAGATGTGGCTTCTCTGTCACCCCTTTTTACCACCTTGTCACCACTCCACACCACTGACATGCTTTCGGAGCAGCGTAAAGGCCCATACCTTGACTCTTTACTCAACTACCTTACCGATCCGTCTGCTGTCCCTTCCACGAGAGCGCTAAGCCTGCAAGCAGCCCACTTTTCCATGCGAGACAACATTCTGAACCGCCACAACTACATGCCTGGTGGTCGGAAGTAGCTCCTTGCTGTCCCAACTCATATGCGCTCTGACATCTGCATGAATTTCCATGCAGATCCCCAAAGTGCTCACGCAAGAGTCCTGAAAACCTACGAAAGGCTGCGCCAACAATATTACTGGCGAGGAAAGTATCGCTTTGTGCAGAAATACGTTAAGTCTTGCACCACTTACCAACAGAACAAGACACCTCCGCGGCACCTTACTGGCATGTTACCGCTGGATTATTGTCTGCATCGATCATCTGACACGGTACGCTGAGACTGCTGCTCTACCAGCAGCGACCGCCCACGAAGTTGCTCTCTTCATTCTCCGCAGCTTCATTCTACGCCATGGTGCTCTACGAGAATTACTCAGCGATAGGGGTCAAGTGTTTTTGTCGGAGGTCATCCAAGCTATCCTCGCTGAATGCGACACCATCCACCGAAAATCTACCGCATACCATCCATAGACGAATGGTCTCACTGAACAGTTCAACCGCACACTAGGCGACATGCTGAGGATGTACACCCCCTCCGACCACACTAACTGGGACGCTGTATTACCTTTTGTTACCTTCGCTTACAACACCGCGACGCAAGCGACTACCGGTTTTTCCCCGTTCTTTCTGTTGTACGGCCGCGAACCTTCCCACCTACTTGACACTATACTCCTGTACCGCCCTAATGCATCTGAGTGCTCCCCGCTTTCGGAAGTCTCCAAATACACTGAAGACTGCCGTCAGTTGGCTCGGTCTCTGACAAGTGAAGCTAAAGGTCTACAAAAGACCCGACATGACGACGTTTACCACATAGCTCCCACGTTTGGTGCTTGCTTTTTTGTGTGGCTTTGGGTACCCCCGCACGTTCCTGGCCTTTCTTCTAAACTTCTGGCCCAGTATTATGGTCCGTACCGTGTCATTGAAGCGACCTCGCCGCTGAATTACATCATCGAGCCCCTAACACAATTGCCAGGTGTGCGCCATCGTGGACGCGAGACCGTACACATCGACCGTCTCAAGCCCTACTATGACCCCCTCATTGTGCCTACTGCCTGAGTCGCCAGGATGGCTACTCTTCACCCCGGGGGTATTGTAGTGGAGCATACGCACCAACGCGTATGCGCCTTCTGAAGAGAATAAACAACCCCGGGCTCTGATTGAGCGAGAACCAGTGCCGCCTTTGCCAGACTTGCCGTACGGTCATTTTCCGTCGCGACCTCGTAGGGACTTTTCTGTTTTAATAAACATCATCACACTTGATTTAATTGACAAGTTACGCTCTGTGTAAGTGAGCTCATTCTAAACGTGTTCAAGAAAAAAGGGATGGGACTAGAATTCACTTGCGAGGTGCCCTGCTTTGGTAATTTGCAGTCTCTTGGTACATGTTCTTGAAGGGACAATAAAGAGGAAGAATGACTTGGTTGATGTTGACAAACTTAACTCTGAGAACACTAATGCTATAAATTTTGCTATCATTAGTTGCATTTTTTTAAAAGAAAATCAAGGTTGAAGTTTCATTTTTCAATTTCGCACTGAAATCTCTGGGCGTTACCAGAGTCCTTCAATGCTTTTCTGGTCACGAAACTCCGCCGTCACTCTATGGGAGAGCTTCATACGCTGCCCAAAACTGCCGCGATGCGGCGCCACTGCGCCACAGAGGGCATCGTTCGGGCTGCTCGCGTACTAAAACAGACTGAAACGCGTGCGCACAGCAAGACAAACTGGTGGAAGAAGCGTGCGTGCGTGTCCGAGTTAGCCAAAATGTTGTGAGACGACGATGCCTAACACGTGTTGCGTGCCGGCGGGGTGCCGTTCCGGCTACAGAGGAACGACCGAGAAGGTGTCGTTTTCTTTTCCACCTGACAAGGACCAGCGCGAGAAATGGAAACGGGCCATACCGCGGCAGGAAAGAGGCGACTTCAACTTTGAGTCCAAATATACACGTGTGTGTGCGAAGCATTTCGACGCCTCGGACATTGTCACTACTTATGATTTCAATATCAACGGCGACGCCGTGTCCCTGGAGCGCGACAAGCCAACGCTGAAGGCTGACGCTGTCCCAAGTATTTTTGGTGGCCTTCCTTCGTATCTCACGAAGCGTAAACCTCGACCTGTGCAGTGCAGTGCAGGCAGTATCAAAGATTTTGCAGCCATTAATTTGGAGAAGCCGAGCTGATTTCTGATAAAGCCTGGATTTCGTCATACAAAAGGTGTAAAGCAATACTAGGCACTCAGTACATCTTTTTCGTTCGGTGCACTTTCTATGTTCAGCACACCAGCACTGTGGAGCAGGCTTCACTTTTGCAACATCAGCAGTCTCTTAAGGAGAATATCTTGGACTACCTCGCTGGATACGTTGCAAAGAAGTTTTCCTCGCTGAGATGCTCAAGCTGCGTAGAAAGTCTGAGGAGTTTAGAACGACCGGCAACTGGCCTGATTCTTGTTAAGTCTAAAGGTTTTCTCCTTGTGCCATCCAGCCAGCTCGTCACACTCCTTCAAACTGTGGAGGATCACATGGAAGCGCACACAGTTGAAAAAACTGCTTGTTCTGGTGTGTACATGAATATTGTGGAGGATGTTTTGATGGACCCTCGGACTGCTTCAGCTGCTGTCGGTTGCAAGTCACATTTTGTGAGCACGACTGCACAAGTTGTTCAGTTTTTTCTCAAGGTGCGTTTGCATTTTTTTACGAGAGAAAGAAACAAACAGATGCAAGCGAAAGGGTGCGCTTCATGTCCAGAAGTGGGTGGTAAAAAACCAAACACTCAAAGGTAACTCTGCACCCAATCCATATCTCACATATGTTGCTGTCCATTCTTCACGTTTTTAATTAGCTTTTCATGAACTGGTGCACTGGTGTTCTGTGTATGTTGTTCTGTGTATGCACTGGTGTTCTGTGTATTTAAGGACTGATATTACATATATTGTACCTAAGGCTCGTAGAAGGATTTAATCGTTCGGTCCAGAAATTTGAAGCGCATAGAACAGGTGTTTTTTTTTTTTTCTTGTCATGAAAAGAAGGCATTCTATGGAAGCATTTCTTGCAGTAATGGTTTAATTGTTTGGGTTTTCTGTTGCGAATAAAATGACACCAGGAGTCTGATAATGTTCACAGTTTAATAGAAATTGAGCGGCCGTGCCGTGCGAACCATCTGGCCTTATGCGCAATTTTGCGCAGTCGAGAGATTTCGCTCACTTCCGGGCGAATGGACGTGTAACAACTCGTATGTTCGCCTCTGTTTACATGTGGCACAGCAAGTGCGTTATTGCGAATGTACAGTGTCTGATTTCAGGCAAATTTTGAAAAGCTGGACCAGTTGCAGTATTGCGACGAACGAGCGGCGCTCCCCCGACCCTGACGGCTGCCTTTCGACGAGGCGAAACGCAAGAGCAGAAAAAAAAGGCGTGCACTTTGATTTACATGCATATAAAAACAACCCCAGCTGTTAAACATTAATCAAGAATCCCCCACTACGACGTGTATCAAAATTATATCATCGTTATGGTGCGGCAAACCCCGAATTTTTGTCATTTTCGACTGCGACTGCCGCGAGCTGCTTGTCCAGAGCTGTTAGTTTCTTTTCTCCCAGGTGCTCATTTCAAGGCAGACGGCGCGTTCACGCAGTCACCGACGCACGCTGAATGTTCCAAGTAAATGAGGGAAAGTGAAACGACTTTTGCAGAAGTTTAGAAAGCTTGGAAATCAAAGCAGACCAACACACTACCGCAGCGGTAGCAGACGGCAGCATGCCCTCACGAGCACAGCTGCGCCCCTAGCGGCCAGTGCTGGCTCCATATGAAGCTGAGGCGGCACTTTCGTGACCAGAAAAGCATTGAAGGACTCTGGCGTTACATTGAAAGTTTCCAAATGTACTTTCGTATTTTCACTACATTGGCTGGCCCCCGCCGCCATGGTCTAGTGGCTAAGGTACTCGGCTGCTGACCCGCATGTCGCAGGTTCAAATCCCGGCTGCGGCGGCTGCATTTCTGATGGAGGCGGAAATGCTGTAGACCCGTGTGCTCAGGTTTGGGTGCACGTTAAAGAATCCCAGGTGGTCGAAATTTCCGGAGCCCTCCACTATGGCGTCCCTCATAATCAAATGGTGGTTTTGGGACGTTAAACCTTACATATCAATCAATCACTACATTGGCTCAATGAAATATTCTGAAACTTCATATTCTGGGTCTATGGCAACCACAGATGGCAATGTACTTCATTTTTATCGATTAGAAGCCACATAGAATCCATTAGTTGCCTTCAAAATGAATGACACCGTGATGGCTTGGTGTGGGAATCTCAAAGTAGCGTCTGCACCCGTATTTTCTTTTCGTGCATTTTCTAGCTTACCAAGCCTCATGTGCTGTAAGAGTGGGGTTTCGAGCATTGTGAAACTGTACTTTACTAATGCGTGGAAAATCGTTTTGTTCTTTATTATCCCTTTGCTTTACTGTGAGCATGTTTGCGCCCCTATAGTCCGAATACAGCGAAACCACGGTGTTTAATTTTACACCGGCTGATCTGATTGTTGTTGAACGAGAAACTGTGGCGTCATGCTTACGCACGGCATCGGGGGAAAGCGCACATAAGATAAGCATTAGTTTCCAGCTGTGAATTGATCGCCGCAAAAAGGCAGGGTATCCTGCGTATTGTTGCACCAGTTTGCTGAAATTTGTTTGCATGGCAAATAAAGATAAGCACTGTGTCTGCTGCTACCAGTAAATGATGAAACAACTAGAAATATCGCAGTTATTCAATGTATGTGTAGGAAGTGGCACAAAGCGAAGAATGTATACTGAAGGGACTTGGAAATGTATACAGAAGTGTTTGTTTGCCCAGATAAGTTTAGTCACATTTGTTCCGTAGTGAACACAAGATCGCAAAGGTCTGCAGTGTGCAAAGAAAAATGTGGTCAAAGGCACGTCAATAGTTGTGCACAAGTTAAGTGCAAATATCCTTCTTTTGCCCACATCACATTGACCAGGTCGATGTATTAGCACGCACCTCAGCGAGCATCTAAGTCCATTGAATGGAGCCTCTGATCTTGCTTCTCTAAGTCAATAATGCAAATGTAATCCTATCTTCGAAAGCAGTGATTTTGTCACTGTGCTTTAAACAACGCAAGAAATTTTGGAGGCATATCTGGTCACAAATAACGCTGCAATCTGTCCAAGTCTAATTTCTTGTCATGTAATGATAGAGAAGGTGAGCTTCATTAATCAACTGTAAGTGCGCAGCTTGGTTGTTTGACTTTTATGCATAGGGGTGTAGCGTGTGTCATAAAGACGCACTCTGCACCCCCATTTTTCAGATACTTCTCTTTTTTTTTTTTAACATGTGCAATACTTTCTTAGTTGTGAGTGGGTGCTAGATGGTGTGTGTATTCTCGTACTTGTCCGGTTTCTTTATTTTTCCGCTCTAAGTATTATTCCAACCTGTAACTGTATGTACCAGAGAGGGGCAGTATCGAAGATACATGTATTTGAAATATTATCTTAGATACTCTTTGAGTATCTTGTATCTCATATTTGGGTGCTTGTTAAAGAACACCAGGTGGTCTAAATTTCTGGAGCCCTCCAATATGGCGTCTCTCATAATCATATGGTGGTTTTGGGTCGTTAAATTTATATCAATCATATATTCACATATCAATCAATGAGTATCTTGCATCTGTATCGCGATACGTCTCTCAAGACAAGTATCTGTATTTTCTTTACATTCGATAATGTATCGTGTATCTTAAAATACAAGATACAGCGGTTGGAACGCTATACCTTGCGAAACATTAATCGCTGACCTAACTAGGCTGCTCAGGTTGGTGCTGGTGCCATTAAGTCACCTGAATAAAACCAAGGGCAATGACATTTAATCTTTTCGTCCCACTCCGACAGTCAGGGTAGGCGATGAGGTGTGCGCATCTCTTTCGGTGAAGCAGGGCTTGCGAAGTCTTTTTGTTTTCAAAATTTCTTTCCTCAGTAGTTGCGTCAAAGCCATGAAACATAGCCTTGGCCACTTAAAAGCACCGCATACCTCAGTGCGTGCGGTGATGACAGCACCAATTCTGGTGCCGCTCTCCAGCGTCGAACTATAGCACTGCTGGCACTGATGATGTATCTAAAATAACAAGCACTTACCTATCAGACGATATGTTGGCAGTCTATGCCGCTTTCCTTCTGCTGTTTCTATTCAAAGAGCTCTTCAAATTATAATAGGATTGTTACCACAAGTGCTTTCTCATTTGTTCTTCGCTTGCATCTCGTATTCACCTAGTGTTCTAAACTTTTTTTTCCGGTCTCGTGATTGCAATATGCCTTTTGTAATGTAAAGGCAATATATTATCTCTGTTTTATCCTTAAATTTATTGGTCAGCTTTTTTGTTCTACTACTTATACATTTATATTCTCTCAAGTTTGCCCTTCTGACAAGGCGATTTGGGAAACAAATACGTCTTTATGTGGGCAGGCGTTATACATCACCGAACATTCTGCTTAATTCTTCATAACATGACCAAATTCAGGTAATAATATTAATGGCAATAATTAGGAGCTACCGGAAAGATCTTGGAAGAGGTATTCGAGAAACACTGTTAGGTCAAATTGTCCGTTTCCTATGAACGTCCGAACAAGTTATTTCAAGTAATTTTTGATAGGCACTGATTTCTTTATTGTCTTACTTTAACAGGTGTGTTGACGATTGGTTAACAGGTGCTTTTCGTCCCACTCCGACAGTCAGGGTAGGCTATGAGAAGTGCCACCTGTATCGCGTGTCTCGACTTGTTCACCATAACTGCTTGGAACGAAACGGCTTCTCTATTTTGATTGTAATTGTTTTCCTTTGATAGTCCACCCTTTTTTTAATTTTACTTTTTATTCTTGTTATTACTAACTGCCAGGTAATCATAGCTACGGCGGCTATGAGTGGTATCGTCCTGTGACAACGTGTGCAACTATGCTGCCATGTGCTATTTTTTTTCGTTTCGTTGTTATCGGGTTTAAGACACAAAAAACTTATGACCGCTGGGTGTAAGCCGCCCGCAATGTTTCGTAAACTTTGAGATTGTCGCAGATTGTGCTGCTAAGATTACGCGTAAATCTTGCTGCGACAGCCGCATGTTGATAGAGGTGAAATGTTAGAGGCGCTTGCACTTCGATTTCATTGCACGTTGAAGAATACCACATGGTCAAGTTTTCTGGATCCCTCACTTCTGCAGTCCTCACAATCATGTCGCAATTTTTGGACATAAAAGCTGAACAATTATTTTTCAGATTACGTGTACTACGCGTACTCTTGCTAATTCACGAGCTTACGTGTGCAACAGTGATAACACTGGAAGGTGCAATCACTGCTGTATAAATACGAGACGCGTTCTCCCGATAATCATATTACCAAAGGCCAACAACACTTAATGTTGCTATCAGAGTACAGTGAATTTCCTTTGTACTTTGAATTGCATAGTTTTCTGGGAACAAGTCAGCTTATGGGGATATTCATTTTTACCAGAGTGACTGGCGCTTTATTCAGAGTCACCATCACGTGACTACACAATAGGTCTGAGGCGTTTCTGAGGTACGCACGTCCTTTCGCTCAAGGAAATTGATTGTACCTTAGTGTGAGTATATAGATAATGAACGATTTATGCCAGCAGATACTCAGAATAAGAAAAGGAATAGCAGCCTCATGGGCTCTATGCAGGCCTCTTTATATATGCAATGTTCCATAAAAAATATCGCAACTAGCATTTTTGCTGCTGTACTTTAGTGATTCGGAATTGCAAGACGGTCATTTATGAACAAGCTGAAACTGCGCACTGGTATTTGCACCATCGTGCGATGCTTCTAATTGAAGCTTGTGTGGCGATCCGCAAGCTGGCTGGCAAGCTCAGCAGCGACTCCCAGAAATTCCAGAACTGACAAGCAAGAAGCACTGTTAGCAAAGTGTCTACAGAGAAGGGTGGCAGACCGGGCTAGTTGGTTCTCCATATTCAGAAACATAATAGCGTGGAAGCAAACAAAAGGGAAAAAATAATAAGTTCCACAGAAGTAAATTTAACTATGGGACGAAAGTTTTCACATACCAACAAAAATTTTATTAAAATTAAATTGGGCACATTTCAGAAGTCTTAAAGCGATCGTTTTTGTGCACATGTGTTCGCTACTAGATTCTGGGGGTCTCAACAACAAATTTGCGTATGTATTGAAGTATCTTAAGATACTATTAGCAATTATCGTATCCAATACAATATTCGCGGAATTATCTTGTAACTGTATCTCCAATACTTTTTGTCCGAGTATCTTGTATTGTAGCGTGATACATTTTCAAAGTATGTTTGCCCAGCTCTGTGTAGTACCAACAAAGGTTAGTAAAGGCTTATTGTTCATTTTATACATACTGTAAGCCCTCGGTAATTCGAAGTTACTGGGACTGTTAGTCGAATTAACAGATGATACAAAAAGTGGGATGCAAGGAACTTGAAATTATTCAAAGTTGAATCAGTGCTCGCCATTTGCTGTGCTGATTAGTTTGCGGCTCCAAAGGTTATGTTTTCCAGCAATATAAGGTCAGAGTTTTGCTGCAAACAAGGGGGAACGCCGAGCCTCACTGTTGCAATTGCAAAAAAAAGAAGAAAAAGAAAGAAAAACATTGTCGTGATGAACTGAAATGTGTGCCTGCGAAAATTTATACATTTTCACTGCAATACAGTGGTGACACGCAAGCAGCGTGTCACCCACTTTTCGGTGCATCAGCACGTCATGATGCGACTGTTCGCCGATTCTTTCTAGTAAAATAAAGAATTTAATAATAGGCAGTGTGATGAAATTCACTATGTTTTGGCTGGAAAACATGATCGTTGAATGTTTCGAACAAAGTTTCCGAAGTACGCGTAGGAGGCAAGAACTCTGCCAGCACTGCAAGTGCGCGAATTGCTGGAGCAACCGGCACTCGGATGTTTGCATACATTGTGAATTCTGCCAGACTGTCCTTTAATTATATTCCCAGAAAGAATGGGTAAATCATGACACGCTGACGTTGTGAGAAGCATGCGATATGCTTCCCACGAGTCATCGTTGTGTTGCAGTGAAGCACATCTTGTTTTCGGCAGGCGCACATTTCAGTTGATCACGAGAGGTTTTTCTTTTTTTTTACAGTTTCATTTTTCGTGCTGAAGTATCGAGGCTGGGGTGCTTCAGCTGCTACTCAGTAGTATCACTAAGTGGCTCTTAAGGGCTGTCGTTTCTGCAGTTCTGTGGCTAAATTGGGATCGGGAATCGGTACACTACATCCAAAGTTTTCAAATTAACTGAAATGGTTAATTTCGCTTCAAATTGCTCGCTCAACCTTACATTGAAAATACGGGATCGCTGAACTACTTCGAATCAAGCGGGATTTTGAAATAACCGAGTTCGAATAATGAGGTTTCACTGTAATTTGATCAATGCTCACACTGTTCAGTGAGTGTATCTTATTTCACTAAATGCCGACAATACTTTCTAGCATACTCTTTAAATATCAGAACCTCACTTTGTACTCATCGACAGTGTTGATGGACGTTGATTCCAAATTAATGTACGAATCGTAGACCACTCCTGCAGTTCATAGGCAAATGGGTTGTGTATTTGTGTTGTAAGACACACACACACACACACACACACAAAAAAAGGGGCGGCTGACACTTCTGAGACACTCAGCTGGTTCGACAATGGGACTGATAAAAATTGTTGAGAGATATCTCAGCTAAACACTGAAGTTTATGACTGAATCGTGCAGTGATGTGTTGTACCTTGTAAAATTCACTGTACTTAAAAAGTTCTGCCACGGCGCAAATGCAAGGCTAAAGCGTCAGCCCCGCGCGCTCATTGTGACCATTTCTGTGGCATACCCACGATTCTCATGAACTCGATTCTCATGAACGATTCTCATGCCCGTTGGTGGCGCTCATGTGCTTGAACATGGTCTATTGTTTTACCAGTTATTGTGTTGGAGTTAAATGCCAATTTCTCTTTCGTTCGCATGTGCATTAGCCAGTCTGTTTGATGTATTAATTGAATGGAGCCGACGTAAAGCACAATAAATTTGCACCATCAACCTTATCTGAGAGAAATTTCAGAGGTGATATACAGTGGCCGTATTTATAGGCACTACGAAATCGGGTTTTTAGGCACCAAAAACAGGCACACAAAACATAATTTTTGGCCCCCAATATATTAAACATAGCCGCAATAAATTTTTGCAATAATTCCAATTTTCGAAGAAATATGTTCGGGACCTATGTCTACAACTGGAAAGCAACAATGCTTTACTTTATTATGGTGAAAAGTTGCAGTTTAGCATAGCTGTGCTTTTTTCTTTCCGCAGTGCTCGCAGAACACGATCTCTCCTTTTATTGTCCAGCATGGCTAGTTCAGTGTCAATCGTCGATTAAACACGCTTCCTGGGTGTCTTTATTTTCGACATGGCTGAGAAGGGCAGCAGGAGCAAATAACCAGACCGCTAATAGGCCAGAAGGATCTTGTAGCACCGTATTAACTAGGTATGATCGCACACGATCAATTTCTCGTCTGTGTGTGAACACATTAAAGGGCCCCTCACCAGGTTTGAGCATTACGAGCAGGCAAGAGAAATACATGCACTGGGCACTCACAGTGTCATCTGCCAAGATTTGCACCACTACGCGCCCCGTAAAGAGGTAAAATGGCAGACTCCGCAAGGAATGGTTCTCCGTACATCAAAGTAGTATGTGACACTGCGAGAAATATTCGATGCTACGCGTGTAATTTGTAGAATCTGTTGCTTGTATAGAAGTATCAACGTTGATAGAAATATTAAAACATACAAATGAAATCTGTGCACGTAATAATTTTTACCTCTGTATTGAGCGAGATGTTAGACTAAGCTGCCTCCTTTTCGTTTGCGTTGGTGTTCTCGTCATTCTCGCATCATGCTAGTGCCTGCTCTGACAATTCTTGGCGTGTTTCTGGTGCATCGTCTCTTAGAGCAGTTCTAGCGGTGCGACGCTGTGTATCGTGGTAAAGGTACATGGTCTATGCCAGCCTCTCCAAACATGTACGCATAGAGGGATTAATTCCACATAAACAGGCAGTACAATACAGAGAACACTGAAACAACACTGCTTGTGTGCACGACCTGGTTCTGGCATGCTTTGCGAACGTAACCTTACAGGCGCATGAAATGTTGATGCGTCTGTGTCATGTTATCTTCTGGCTCCGCGTTGCTTCGGTACCAAAGTCGGCAGGAAAGGTATTTGGCTTGCAAAGCGTATCAGCACCGAGTGGCAGTTTTCAAGCTCACCTCCTCGCATCCTGCTTTCGCAGTGCGTAATGAACCAGTTAAAGAATTCTTGTGGCACAAAGTTTTCCTTTGGGCATGCAACAACGTACACTGTCTTACTAAAATTTCTCATGTGACCTGTTCCTTACACATGAGAGCAGACGCCAAAGAAGTGCTGATCAGGTGACGCGACACAGATGAATACATGTGTAGAGGTTGATAGGCTTTCCTATTGTCTAAGGAGCCTTCTAGCCTTGACAGTGCTGACAGGAGCTTTAAGATGGAGTATAGGTTGCACCCCATAGAGTTCTGAAAGGCCTATTTTGCCTGATAACATGAATACTGGTCTCCCTATACTTGAAAACAAAATTCAAAATCAAATAATCCTCATTTAGGCATCGAATTGCAAAATTGCGCATTTATAAGCATTTATAGGATTTTAGGCACAAAACTCAAAAATAGGCATTCATAGGCACTATAAAAATGCTAAGAAAGACCTTCTTAACCTCTAATTCATGCTCATATATCAAAGTGGCACAATAGAAATGCAAGAAACGAAATAGGCATTTGCTTATATTCCGGCCTCTAGCGATATATTATGTCACATATAACGCCACACTTTGTCACTTTGTATAAGTCTACCTTCTCGGTCGTTACAAGACATCAAGTTCAATATTAATCAACTTGAAATGTGCACCTTGGTTGCTTAAATTTTTGTGCCTCTTTGACGCATATGCTGAACCCTCCCCCCTCCTTTTTTTTTGAACATGCAATAACCCTTCAGTTGAGTGACAGCGATGGTGTGTGTATTCACTTCTTTGTCCTGCTTTTTCTTTTTCGCTCATAGTATTATTTCAACCTATAGTTGTTGTGCTAACGCAGGTTAATAGGCATTTATCGTTCGTCACGCATATGGTGCGAGCAGTGCACATGCCGATTAGTGGATGTATTTTATTTTACTAAATGCAGACTATACTTTCTAGAGTACTCTGTTAATATACACTTCACATTGTGCTCATCGACACTGTCGATGTAAGTCGCTTCCAAATGCATCCACGAATCGTAGATAGTTTTTCTTTTCATTTATGCTGTAAAGCACTGGCACCAAAAAAAAAAGTATTCTCTGAGCTGCTCATCTGGTCCTACAGTAGGACTGATGAAAATTTTTCAGAAGTTGTCTCAGCTAAACACTGAAGTTTCTGGTTGAATGCCACAGTACATACTAAGTTGCACCTTTTCAAATTCACAGTCTAAAAATTTTTGGCTTGGCACGAGTGGCAAGCGAAAGTGCAAGGCCCATGCACTCATCACGGTAGCTGCTGCGGTGTACACACTTTTCTTATGAACGCTTGCGCACCCGTTGGTGGCAATTGTCTACTTTAAGAAGGTATATTGCACTAGTTGCCAACTAAAGCTGTGAACATTGGTCACTGAGTTGAAAATCTTCTTGCTGCATTTCTATACAATGTTCTAAACTACTGCTTTTAGAGTAAGTTATCACTGCAAAGATATTCCATGGGTGTGGGTGTTTCAATGCATAGATAAATTATATAGCATTGCCTTTATTGTTTTATGGATACCATCCAGATGTACTCTATGACAGTAAAGGTATATTAACTTGCACTCTAATAATTGTGATCAGATGGTGATAGCTAATGCTGCTATGTAAATTTCAACCATAAGATCCTAAGTTTCAGTTTTTTTAGCTATAGTAATATCGTTGTGAACTTATTGAACTTCTAACTACACTTCTATTATTGAAATGAGACTTCGTGGTAACAAACAGTCGAATATTTTCAAACAGGGCCTCAAGGCGCTTGGGAGATATGTTCCATTTTACAGGAATTTCGTTTACAGGGACAGATGTACTATAGGTGTACAGCATCAAAATA
The DNA here is from genome assembly GCA_013436015.1 of Rhipicephalus annulatus. Taxonomy (NCBI): domain Eukaryota; kingdom Metazoa; phylum Arthropoda; class Arachnida; order Ixodida; family Ixodidae; genus Rhipicephalus; species Rhipicephalus annulatus. The sequence continues at coordinate 30,050 of WOVY01010105.1, read as the reverse complement.
CAAAGCCAGCCGAATTGGAAGCGGTCTGTCCTCTGTTTAACAAGCTCCTTACAGTTACACAGATTTCACTGTGATTGAAAAGTATCAGATTCTGTTTACTCTGTGTTGTGGTAAACATAGCTGCTTAGCAGAAACATCCTAGATAAATGCCATTTTAAGATTCTGAAAGCTTGCAATGCCTACGGGAACAGCACTGAATATACTTTCTGAGCTCTGCAAGTGCACAGTGTTTTTGAACACAAGATAATGCTGATCCTTGCTGAAAAAATTGGCTCTCCACGTTCAGTAAGCCTATGGGATGTTGCTTTTTTTTCTACATATTTAAACTACATATTTGAGCCAGCTATTGGCGAAATTTTTTTTATTCAGTTGATCATGCATTTTCAGAGTTGCCCTTCATTTTACTAAATGCGGGTGCACATTCGGTTTTGTTTAAACAATGCATGTTTTGCATCGCGCTGAAAAAAATTGGACTGACAATGTTTTGATTGGCTTCATTTTATCATACGACTTCCATTGCTACCTGCTTTATTAAAGTGGCTGCGATGCCTTAACATTGACTGGTTGTTTCCTCCAACTTTCAGGACTTCGTCGGGGCCAAAGAAGATAAGTTTTTATTCACCTATCATGAAATGACCTGGGCACCCCAAGAGCCTGCATTGACTGTGTATAAGGACCGATGCTATGAATCCGTGGCTTTGTTTCAATAAAACATGGCATCAACAATTTTCCCTACATTATCAAGCAAGTGTTGGAACTAGGTCGTGCCTTTTTTTTTTTTTCACATTTGCTATCTTCAGTGTTATATTACTTAGCAATGCTCAATTTAATGGTCCATCAACTGGTGCGAAAAAGGCTGTAAGTTAATTATCAAGCCATGTATTAGCATAATGAGCATGTTGCTGAAGGAAAAGCACCATATTGAATTTTAATTTTCATGGCTTTGTCTGTAGAGTTCAATAACCCAGCACCTGTGTTGATTGTATTGCGTGGCTTATGGTCTTCAAATTTTGAAGTCTAGCTCTGGCAGGACAGTTAGTGCGCAACTACTTTATATTAATTGCAAGGGTAATTTATGTCAACCTGTTTAGCTCTGCACCAATTTAGCCCCCGTTAGAGTGGTGGCAAGCTTCTTCGTCTTGATTTTTATGCAAATGTTTAGATCACCAGGGCCTTTCTTTAGAAGAATCTATTTCATTTTTCATTCTTTTTACCACATGTAACTACACATGTTCATAATGTTCGACAAAAAAAAGAAACATCTTGAACAATCTTCAGTCTTTAAACATGAGTGCAAGAAACTAGCTGCTTGTGTCCAATGAAAATTTCATTTCCATCAGAGTGGAATGTTCCCTCAGTTTATTAGCTTCCTCACCTTCTTTTTCTTGTTCTCTCTTGCTCTCTCTCTCTTTTTTTAAAGGTATACCCTCTCGCTCTATGACCATTCTATCCTATATCGAAGAGCTGAGAAAAAGTTCAGACTCTTGTACTTGTTTTCTAATAAACTTGTCAACTAATAAATGGGGGCATTGTTATGTTCTGTGAATAGTAAGAAGTAAAAGATCTTTTTATTAACTTTTCTTCATTTGGTGCCATATGAGATACATGTACGATTTTTTTCTTCTACTACAAATATTTTGGGGCAGTGTTACTAATATTGCAGTTTCTTTTTGAGAGATGGAAGATAGTCAAGTGCACTGGTCAGTACTCGGTTGTAAAATTACGCAGCTCTGATATTCATTTTATGAGTGCTTCAAGGCTTATATTTTATGCAACAAGGATGTCTAGGTTCCCCTGTTTGCACAATTTCATGGAGAACAGGGCCATTAACTACAATATTGTTTCCCAGTAGCGCAGTCTGGTGTGCGAGGTGCCAGTCATCCGCTGCTGGAGAAAGGCAGGAATGTACTTGAGGAGTGTAGTGCCCAGTGGCATACCAACTCTTTCGCGAGTAGGGGGAGCGAACCTACCCCACTCGTCAACCGGAATATATATATATATGAAATGACGCCATGATGACTAGGAGACGTGGCCTGGCTTATTCGTCATGTGTTTATTCTATTGCGATTCTTCCTTCTCTACTTCTACCATCAGTTACCACCTTCCTACTTCACAGGATTCCCCCTCCCCCCGAAAGAGTGCACAAGCTATAAACTATAAAACATGAACAAGTGGAATCTTACAATCGGAAATAAATCACAGAAAATGCAGTAGTTCCATGTCACATGAGAGTTACATAAACTTGCACAAACATTTCACTGGAGAGGGCAGCAGTCTGGTGATATCTAGTGGAGCTCTGGTGGGCGAGGCTGGCTGTTGTGTCCTGGCCAACAGAAGCACAGCTTGAATAGAGAAATTGGTGATGACACAACAGTTCTGGCGAGGAATAAACTAAGGTGGCACGCTTTGGTACACTCGTAGCTGGAGCTTCGCAGACGTCGTGTTCTTTGTCCTGAATGGTATGCATCGGGCACTACCAAATTGCATATTCGTCTGCTGACGTGGCGATGCCTGTCTTTTTCCGAAAAACGGGGTGTGGTTTTATGCCGTTTGTGTCGTTTCATCTCCTGTTGTTCCAATTGCATTGATTATAGGCTCCGTTTTTACCTCTGCTGAAGAAAACTTGCTCTACATCCCTTGCGAAAATGTCCTGGGTTTGATGCTTTCTTTGCCGTGAGCAAGACATGTTGAATATGTCGTTGCTTCACTTGACTCGCTTGCAAATGTCTTTCCTTGAGCTGCGAGTGATCTTTCGATTACTGCGGTTGTCCTTGTAGGATAACATGTCGCTTAACCTGGTCAATTTGTTTATGCTGACCTTGCTGGTGTTGTGAAAAATGCTGAGGTGTCAGCCCTACTGGAAGAGGACATTATTTTTCTTGAAAAATGGACGTAGTGCTCAGTTTATAGCCATTGCAATGCTTTTCGGGCAGTGAAGTTAGTAGGACACACTTTACTACAGGAATATCTGTGGTGCCTGCGCCACCGTTCATTACGGAAGCTTCTGGCACTCGGCACCCTGTAAGGGGTGGTGCTTCCTAGCCTCTTGTGTTTGGATTTTTGGGTGCCTGTGCACTGAATGGTGATGCGCACTAAATGGTGACACCGCAACAGGCATCGTTTGGTCAAATTTCAGTTGAGAATTGCTGTATTTTTGTGCAACTAATGATTTGAGCTGCTCTGGCGCATGAATCTGGACGGTAGGTTCAGGGCTTGACTGAGTATTTTTCGATTTGGGCAGCTCTATCTCAACTGTAGTTGGCGTGTGAGATGTCAGGTGGGCGTTGTGAGTGACGGAAGAGCCAAACAATGGAAAACCAGAAGGTGGGTCAAGAGTGTGAGACTGGGAGTGAGCTGTTCCAATGCGTAAAGACTCGTTTCGACTCTTCGAGTCGTCATGGCATAGTTCGGTATTTTCTCCATGCATCAGTTCGTCTACTGTGAACAAGGCTTCCTTATGACATGAATGGTGAGAGTTAGCAGCAGTTGAAGAGCTGCTGCATGGTCAGTCTTCAAGCCGGACTATGTATGCGAGACGAAGCATGAAGGGCATCAGTAGGGTGAGCAACATCGGTCAATGTTGGAGCTACGACTGACAATGCCGACTTTCGTGCAGAAGAGAATCCTGATGGAAAGCTGTGTCTTTTAAGGGGAGATGCTACTCGAAGACACTTTTTCTTTAATATTTACCCTAGAGCAATGAAACTTGAGCTGTTTATGCTGATTTCAAATATATAATTAGTTTTCTTGCAAGTTACACACTTTTAGCTCCGCAACATGACAAAGTGAAAACCCTAACCCTTTTGCCCCCCCTCTTTTCATCCCAAAAATTCTGTAATTTTTTACCGTTCATAGTTCATTATGCTTTGAATAAAGTATAGAGTGCAAATAACTAATTAGGAAGCACATACAAAATATGTAATATGCGTGAAAAATAATAGACGTAAAAAGTCCATATTTCACCTACCCCAGTTAAGGTATACATACAATTTCTTTATTATACAATAAAATATTGAAATTTAAACTAGATAATTGCATTTGTCATACTTAGGAAAAAATTTGGACAAAATTTCATGCAGATCCGAGCACTAGAAGTGCCCAAAAAAAGAGGGGCACATTGGAAAAAATGGCAAAATTTCTTTTGAGAAAAACGAGTTTTAAAGTTCAAATTCAGTTTTTATTTATGAAAGATGTTATTAAATCAGATGAAATTTGCGCCCCAAAAAGAACAATCCTTCTTGAAGTGGCCACTGCGACTAAAATACCCCAGCACCACGAGTTTGTCCCTCTCGGCGTTTTCGAGCCAACTCCTCACAGACATTTCGCTCACAGACAAGGCCCTAAAACGCTTGCCAAATTTCCGCTCCATCTGGCAGAGCCTTGTGCCAACTGCAAGCTAGGAAGAAGTTCGACAGGACTGCGAAATCCAAACTAAGTCAAGTGTCATGCCATTTTGCAGCCACGTTTGTGCCACATACCGTCGTACATGATGGCAATGTCGTCCCTGCTAAGTTCTCTCACTGCGAGCTCTTTCGACCTCTCAAAATTGGCGCTGACGTCATCCATTGCCGCATCACGAACTTTCCGGCTGATGGTTGTGAATGACTTTGATTGGCTCTTGCAAGCCAACAACTGCCGCCAATTGGATCAGCTGCTAGTAGCATATTCCTACAGAGCGCGCCACACAACTGCTTTCACTTGCGAGCAATGCCTGTTTTCATTCATAACGGAGATAATTACACGAGAAAAGCATTGTTCAGCTGCGCTGCTAGACAAAACATGGACCCCGCAGATAGGTTTCACAGCACATACAGGCGCGCAGCTGCCAATGGCGGTCCCCGATTCGTACCATGTGATAAGCCAGTCGCGGCGCTCGAAAAACGCGCAGAAGAGTGATTCTTGTTATTATTTCTTGTGCTGCATCAGCGAGAAAAACTGTTGTTATTTGAAGAGTGAGGCTCGACTCTTCGACTCATGCAATCAACAATGGCTAGCGGAGGCGCATTATTGGCGGCAAGATGCTCGAAGACTGCACACTTTTGACCTTTTACCAGGCACCTTGTGCTCTTTAGATGAAAATTTAAGGCATTTACAGTTAGGTCTCGACCTGTATTACTTTTTTCATAACAGTAGAGGTACAAACCTTATCAAAACGGGCGAAAATTTAAAAATCGGTAATTTCGAAAAAAAAATCGCGTTTGCGACCCGCATCTTCCCTTAAGAAAAGAGTGTGAACTGTGGCGGCTAAGTTGGATTGTCTCCAGATTGTTGGTAATAAGGAAGTACTTGTAGTCGTCAAAACAAGCAATCATCTCATATCTTTACCCATGCTTTGTCGTTTTCAAATATGTGCGTGAGGTAGAATTTGAAAGCTCTGAAGATGTAGTCAGTAAAGTTGGTGATCATTTCTCATTCCGACCAAGGTGCAGCGGTAGCGAGGAGCTCTAACAGGTCGAACCAGTCTTGTACGGGTCGATCGTCTGCTGCTCCAGTATACTTGGAAATGCTTGTCATTGTGTGCAGCTAGGATATGCTTTGGTAGGCCGTGTATTGTCTGGGCGTCTTGTTGAAAACGTCGTCGATGATGTCGGCAGAAGAAGTGGCCGGCAGGTTTTCGTCCTGACGGCTTATATGACACTATGATGACTTGGGGACATGGCCTGGCTTATACGTCATGTGTTTATTAATGTGATAGCGTTAAAGAGCTCGTTTCGCAGAAATTCCGGCGTCAGCACCGATGGCTCTGAACGAAAAATGATCATCTTATGCATGATCGAAAAATCGAGAACGATGCAAATAAAATAGATAAATTATCAAAACTCCTGGAGCAGAGCGGGGACCAAACCAGGGTTGTTTGGGTTCAAGTGGCTACCAAACCCTGGTCGTTTGCATGGCAGGCAGATGTTCTACTACACAACCATGCCTCTGCTTGCGAAAACATCGAAAAGAACTTGCTCTGCTTAGTAATGCAGTGAAATTAGCTCTCATGCTTCACAAATATGCACATCCTATACACATGCTTCGCAATGCAACATGAAAGTTTTCAGAAATAATGCATGGTACAAGTGTTTATTGCCAACGGGCGTCAGAATATTTGATTATCATAATTTCTCCGTGGCTGAAAGCCAGTAACCCACTACAAAAGGGACAAACGCTGCTGCGCCTATTTTCTTAAGGCCACATAGCGGGTGCATAGCAAATTCGAAAAGGTTTCATGCACTAAGTGTTTGAAGTACGCACTAGGAACAGGATGTCAGTATCGCGTTCAATTCCTAAAGGCAAAGCTTTAGGGTTCCCTAATTACTTCTTCCTTCTCTACCTCTACGATCAGTTACTGCCTTACTGCCTTCCTATAGGTATATATATATATATATATATATATATATATATATATATATATATATATATATATATATATATATATATATATATATATTTAGCATCGAACGCGTAATTCGAAGGTCGTAGGTTCGATTCCTGCTCACAGTTGGTAATTTTTTCATCCACTTCTCTTTCTTCTTATTTACATTCCATTGGTTCTAATAACTTCCCCTGTACATTCCTTGGCATTACTGTCTGTTAAATCTCATTAATATTGTGTTAAAACACGAAAAAACGAGCCCTTAGGTATACACTTCTTTCCCTTATATATATATATATATATATATATATATATATATATATATATATATATATATCAACACACTTTTTTCATGTGATTTTTTATACCCAGAGCACTTGTTCAATGGCATAAAAAGGGAGTCGGTCTTTAGCAGCATGCACTGAGACAACAACATATGCACGTAATGCATGTAACACGCAATGCTTTTTATGCATTACCTCGCAACTTTTTGCATAAATACAAATATATTGATGGCGGCCTCCCCAACAGTACATATTTGTATCATTTAATGATTTTTTAATGATGACTTATAGTAGCTCACTAAGATGTGTTTCTAAATGCAAAACAGTCCTTATAAAACCACAAAATACTTTGAGCATTTCTATCCCTCTGCCGGCCAGACGTCTTGGTGCTATCGTAGCTGACTCACCACTTTAGTATAGACCAAAATCGGTCATAGAGGGTGCAAGGGTATGAGAATATGCATATGATCTTGATATAACATGAAAATTACGTTTGTGCCATGAAACTCTTTCTTGTCATGTGTGTCACATACCCTTATACCACAGGCTGTGGTATGTGGGTATGCGCCTTAAAGTTTGTATCTATACCTATAGCAACGGCGACAACAGACATCGGTAATTTACGCGGTATCGAATCCCGACTGCGGGGACTGCATTTCCGATGGAGGTGGAAATGTTGTAGGCCCGTGTGCTCAGATTTGGTGAGAACCCCAGGTGGTCGAAATTTCCGGAGCCCTCCACTACGGCGTCTCTCATAATCATATGGTGGTTTCGAGACGTTAAACCCCACAAATCAATCAATGACATCGGTAATTTAAATGCGACAACTTTTTAAAATATGCGGCATCGGCAGCGTTCAGCCGACGACTGCAAAGAATAAAAATCAGGATCCCAGCAAGAATAGAAACCAAGTATTTTGTGCAGCAGTCAAGTATTCTACCACAGAAACATGCAAGGTATTGAATCTGCTTTGGAAAAGGTACTGTGCAGTCATCAAGTCAGTGCAAAGTGATTATGGTGACAATGCTAGCCATCTGACTTTATAACAAGGAGATAAACATTGCATATGTGCTCCTGTTATAGTGTTGCACGTCATGTCCGGTTGACATCAATTGTAGCTTCAGCGTCAGCTTCACTTCTAATAACTTCATAAACATTACATACACACTCATTTGACTCGGCAAGCTATAACCAAGTGTTGCTCAGCAATGCAGGAATGGACTAATGAATGATATTCACATCATCGCACAATAGCAGGTACTTTGTTTTTATCAAATTCACATCCGTGCCAGAACGTGAATGTTGAGGTTGCATCACGTCACCACTACTACTCTATCTACATGAACACACCGTAATGCATGTACGATATAAAATAAGAAATGTGGCATAGACTCGTTGACAGCTTCAAATGAAACTGATTCCCACAGTTTATGGGATCTGTCAAATTTTAACGCGGAACACATAGTATGCCGGGGTCCACTAAGACTTCAGCGATGCATTTCCATCACGGAAACGATGTTGAAAAAATAGACGCAATCACGTGTCAACGAAAAAAGTTCCTTCAACGGGCATCTTACCGATCGCCTCTCGATCCGCCACCACAAGTTCCAAGCACCCTATCCACTACACAACAGCCACAGATTGTAACTGCTATGCGAACGCATCATATATCTCGCACTTTCTTCCTAAAGTTCTCTTCTTTAGCGGGGTAGTGTCACCCACTTGCAGCAGTAAAGTAAGTCATCATCACTGTGGCCTTTGCAACTAGCACCTTCAAAGCCTACAGCTGCCCCATCTGTGCCATTCTTCCGTCCCATTCAACATTAAATGGTGCTGTAGCTGTCAACCATTAAAACAGACATTTGGCAAAACCTCCTTTATGAAGGTACAATAAACATTCAATTACGTCTGTAAAGCCGCGTTTTATTTTCGTGCTATGCCAATTCCTATGACGGGTGGGATGGAAGGATCAACCATGTTATCTTAAATTTAGTGAATGACTGCTGTTATACTTTATTTTCATAATGAGTATTACACTTTTTCACATATATTGAGGATTGTGCATAAGATAATTTAGCTTGTTTACTAATGGTCCAAAAAGTGTTACTGGTGCATGCAATTATTAACATTATTATAATGCTCTTATTACCCACATCTCATTCAGACAGCTGTACTCACTCCATGTTAGGAGCTCTGAGGAAACAGCCATGGAACTTCTGTAAGACCGTCTGATGGCTCCTGCAGGATATCCGCTGCCGTGGCAGATTATTGACTGCGAAGTATCTAATGTGGTAGTTACTAAACACACACCTACTACACACATCCGCATGCACTTCCTGGAACTTCAACATAAATACGCTTGCTCAGAATTCTTTACAGATGCATTTTATACTGGTGTGTTCCATGCAGCTGTTGGCCCATCCTTTTCAAATTCTGATATTCTGCACCCCTAAACAAGCATTTTCACTGCAGAAGCCCATGCAATATCTGTGGCCGTTAAGCATATCAAGGAATTACAGTGACAATGCGTAGTTATATACACAGATTCCTTCAGCATCGTAACGTTAAAAACTCTGAGAAACATAACTTTTTCCTTGTGTCCCTTTCTTTTATGCACGATCTACGCCCTCAAACAACATGTTTTTGTGTGCTGGGTGCCAGTGCACTGCGAGATCGCTGGAAACGTGGTGGCGGGCCACCTATAGCTGCATCTGCGCACAACCACGCACCCACCAATACATTCATGGTCGTTTCCACACTTGACATGAAACCTTTCCTACGGTGGGTGCGCAGAGCATGCTGGCAGTACTTATGGTATAGGCAAACGGAAAACAAACTATATGTTATTAAACCGATACTTCGAAAGTGGCCACCAGTATCTAGATCATACTACACAAGAGTAACACTTACCAGGCTACAAATAAGAGACACTCAACAAATTCGTATCTTTTGTCCGGTGGATCTGCCATTGTGTGATATACTTTGGAGAACCACTTATGGTTCTCCACATCCTCATTCAGTGCAATGAGTTAGATACGCTCAGAAAGAATGAAGCTTTTTTATTTCCCTACCGACAACAGACACCCTTTCATCCATTAGTGTTCATCCGTAGGGAGCCACTTTTGATGATGATATGTGGGGTTTAAAGTCCCACAATTACTACATGATTATAAGAGACGCCGTAGTGGAGGGCTCCGAAAATTTAGACCACCTGGGCTTCTTTAACGTGCACCTAAACCTAAGCATACGAGCCTACAACATTTTCGCCTCCATCGAAAATGCAGCCGCCAGAGCCGGTATTCGATTTCTCGACCTTCAGGACAGCAGCCGAGTACCTTAGCCACTAGACCACCGTGGCAGGGTGCGGAACCACTTTTCTCATGTAAATTGTTGCTGGTATTTTTAAAAGACATGCGTACTTTTAATGCCATATACCCAGGCACTCCGTAGCACAACCTCTAAAGAGAGGTCGCTGCTGCAGTGGCTATACATCCCCACCATTGTTTGACTATGAACACTTTTCGCCATTCACTCTCGCTGCACATCTTTCATGTCAGTTATGATTTTAATACTTCTATGCTTATACCTGCCTTAGCACAAGAAATTTTAACGCCCCTATACAGCCACGTACCGTATCATTGTTCACATCTCTATTCTACTGAAGTGGCGCTGTTTGGTCATCAAATGGCCCTTGTGCCATAGAACACCACACATCATGATACCATAGTTTTATAGTTTTTTTATGCACACCTTTTATGCTTCTAAATCGCGTGTTGTTTTAGGCCTCTATACAGCTGTAATACACCCTGTCATCGCAATCATTGGTCATCGCTTACATCGTATAAAGGATATGGCACTCTTTGGCTACTCATGGCCCTTGCTTCATAGAGCTTCACTAATCATCATCATCATCAGGGCGAATGAAAACTGTATGTGTGTGTATTCAATACAAGAATCATGGGTGTGTATTATTTATTATCAGTGGCTCTTCCACTGCCTGCTTTAATTTTGATCCTCGACTGAGCAAGGTCCTCTTCTCCAAATGTTGAATTATTCATCACCATAAGGGGATGGGGTTTCTTGTTCAGGATTTCACGTTATCAAAAAAAAAAGTATGCTAGCCATGACAATACAAATTTTGATGGTATCTGCTCAAGCCTAATTAACTTATCAATCAGGATGGGCCATTTGACCAAATCCTCAACTTGGCAAGCTTCAAAACCTTTGTATGCTGCAATGATCTGAATACGAAAAAGATCAAGTGCTAGCCTACTTTGAATTCTATTACATTGCTTGATACCGATTCTGGGACAACGCATGAAATTATTCAGCATGTTCATGTGAACTTTCTCTTCCAGTAGTGGGCTTATTAATGTAAAATGAAAAAATGTAGTTTTGGAACAATAGTTTATCAGAATAAGACATGATTTAGCATTTCTAATTGGTATTGCTTTCAAGTTTATACCATCCGACAAAACTATCCCACTTTAGGGGCTTAGTTGCTATGGTGGTGTGCTTCAGCACAAGGGTGCAAGTAATCTGATGCAGATATGCGAATAAGCCTCTTTTTTTTAATCGTAGTACAAAAATTTGGCATATCCCACATATATCTTGAGAATCAATGTTATGCAAAGTATGCACCTGAAAAATTATTGTGTTGTAATTTTTCATTGAGTTAAACGTTACAAAGTGGCACTAAAGGTGTGTACAAATGCACTCATAGACGTATGTTAAACAGCCACATATGTTTTATCTAATGAGTTGTTTATAGTTGTGTAACAATGCCAATTTATAGTTGTGTAACAATATTAATAAGAATATTAGCAACACAGCAGTAAGCTGATATCAAAAAGCGCTGTTGCTCGCGAGGGTGGTAGCCCTGGACACTGCTAACTGAACTTCAGCGGATGGCACCTAACTAGAATTGACATTCACCCGACATGACAGCTAGCTGTATCATAGGAGTACATCTAATGTTTATATAATGATATAGCCAGTACTGCAAGCATGCATTTCACAAACTTTAGGGTCTACTTGAAAAGAAGTTTCGAAACCTGGCGTGCAGGCCTCTGGTAGAATACTTATTGCCGTGCGCAGAATGCTGTGGTTTGATTCCTGCTAGGACACTGAAATTGATTTTTTGCATTCGTTGGGTCAATGTTTCCAATGTCAGCTTTTTCATTATGCTCGTGCGTTGAAAATACCTATGTGTGATCTCGCCCTTTCTGGGTACATATTGCCGCATGTTGTTAGGCACCTACTGAAGTCTTGCGCCGCTTCCTGCTTTTATGAATTCTGCCAGACCAACTGACAAGCGAAACGCGCCAAGCTAAACTCGCCATGCAACGCTGGCTATACGTGTCACCACACCTCGCGCTGGGAAAAGTAGGCTGGCGGTTTTTCGAAGTAGCGGCACACGGCGAGACGCATTCGAAGTAGCGGCACGCAGCGAGACGCATTTTTTAGACATGGGTCAATAAACGCCGATTTCCGGCATCCTGGTGTCCGGTTCTCTGAACAACCATGCAGAAAGCAGTCGCACATGACTGTTCATCAAGAACATGTGCGTATTGTCCTTCCTTTCGCCGCCCTGCTTCGTTATACGGCGCTTATCGACGGGACGGTCAACGCTCGCGCATTCAGGTTAGAAAAATGGCCGGCTGTACTTTGAACTGACACAACACATTCACTACTTGGCACAACACAACGTAGTACTTCAGCAGCGGCACTCGTCACTGATCTATAGATGCAACATCTCAACAGCTTCACAAAGCTTCCTAGATATGTTTTGGTAGCCAGAATGCAAAAAGGCGGCACTGGTATGTTCACCACTTTCGCCAGTGTCGGCAAGGGCGAATCGCATCTACAGAATACAGCTCAAAATAACTTCCTGCTTTATCACATTACCGCTCACAAAGGGAATCGCCCAAGTTCGCAACGTTCCGCATGGCCGACGGTTCGAACAGTGCCTCCTCTATCGCTGTTTCGAACCATGGAGGAAGAAAAAATGTTGAAACATTCACGTCGATGGCGTTAGAACTTTCGCTGCAACCGTCTCTTTACCCTGAACTTGGTCATATCTGCTAATAAAAACATTCAGCCTATACGAGTACCAGTGCTACTACAGACAGTATACAAATTACAAAACGCGCAAAGTAAATGCTTCATTTTTTATTTCTTTTATAAACTTATTCCGGTAAAAAAGTGAACAGAAATATATACATTTAGCGTTTGTGTTTGTTAGCTTATCAGTTTGTTGTTGTTTTTTACCACACAACCTCTCCGGATCCAAATTACCCGGATAGATTCTGTGAAGAAATAAGAGGCTGCGCTCATTAGGGGTTTAAAAGCGCAAGCAGTTACATAACTTGTTTCACGCTGATAATAAATATAAACTATACTTGTAAATCAAGGTTTGCGCTTTGTGACCGAAGCATTATTGCACATTAAAAATGAATGTCACAGTAGCAAACAAAATTGTCTGCATTTGTTAGTTTTAAAAGAAAAAAAGTCGCACCACCTTTGTGGACGTGGGTGATGATCACTTTGATTGAGGCTGTCTTCAGTAACTTTTTTCTTTCCAACACTTAATTTTAATGATTTCTTGTTCATCGGGACGGCTTTAAGCTCTCTCATAGTAGAGTACAAAGTACTCTAAGTCGTTACCCACTTTTTCTACCCCCCCCCCCCACCATGCTCTGTATCCAAACACATGCTCTCCCATGGTAGAGTACGAAGTACTCCCAATGGTTATCACTTATTCTTAACACCCAAGTTTACACTCGCTGACAGCTCCGTGTCTTCATTGTCCTTTTGATTCCCCCCCCCCCCCCCCCCTTGAACCTATGTGAACCGCTGTTTGTGCATATAGCGTTCCTGTTTATATAAGCTTAATCATCTCGATGCTAATAAATGTCTTGTCCTTTTTGTACAATTTTTGCATTGTACATCACTGCGTTCGCGAATAAATTATTTTCGCTGTATGTACAGCTTGCACGTATATACGTACGCATGATTTTTCACTCTCTATCTCTCTGTGTGCACATAATTAGCTATGTAATATATATCTGGAAATAAAATTCTCATAAACCAGTTCTGGAGGCCCGCCGTGTGCGCGTCGCTGTCTGACATACAGTGTGAATCTCTACGGCGTAATGTCCCTGATCCAAGGGATGAAGCAATAATGACAGAATTGGAACAGCGTTATGAATTCCGCGAGGTAATGCGATCCGTGGTTGTTCTGGGGAAATGTACGTGGTATGACGCTCTCGGAGCAGCGTACTTGCGCACAGGAGGGTGGTATGTGTTGTGACCATTCGTAGTACACATCTCGAGTCGTAGAGCCCCGATTGCGAAACAAATTCGGAAGGTCACACGTGCCGGGAGTATCGGTGTTAATGAAAGATAGCTGTGTTGCATTTTTTGTCTCGCTAAAGATATGTACAAATGTACGCAGACATGTTAAAGAGTCACATGTGTACTGTTGCGTAACGGTGCCAACAGCGACATGGATGTTCAACACCAGTAGCGGGAAGCTATATAAATGTATAGCGCTTGAGCCGGCGCGGACGGCGGCAGAATACTTGGTTGCTACGCAGAAATATTAGGTTCGATTCCTGCATACCCCGACATTTTTCGTCTATAGATTCGTCCGCTCGACGCAGCTGGCGTAAGCTGCGTGATTCCACGTAAGATCGAACACAGCATGGTTGGTCGACCTCTTGAATTTCATTCAAAATTTTATATATTGCTGCCTGATCTGGGTAAAGAAGATATCTGCAATTGGTTTTGCTGTAAAATTTTTCTTGGAAGCACAGTAAATCAATAATGACGGAGATGGTGAATTTTTTCTGTCTGAATGTCTGAATTTTTTTCGGCAATGAATTTTTCGCTCACAACACATGACGCCGGCACCAACGCCGATGCCGGAATTTTCCCGAAATGAGCTCTACAATAGAAACACGGGAATAAGCACCTTTCGCGAAGCGTTTACGATCCGCAAGACCTGCGTATACTAGCGATTTTCACAAAGACGCGTTGAAGCAACTATAGAGCACGTGCGCAGAACGATCGTACGAGCGGCTGAACGTGCAACGCATATCTCGCCCAAATGAAGATGTCGATTGATCGGAGGGTGAAGGTGCATGCACTTGGTTTCGCACTTGTCAAAAACGCCATATTATGCAGTTCCCTTTCCTCTCTCGGGTCGCTACATATGCGCGTGGCTAAGCGATAGCGATGCTCTGATACAAGGATCTAACAGCATGAAAACAAGACACATTTTATCGGTAATATTTCATTGAACTAGGCGGCATTACTAGCTGAGCTTGGTAGAACGCTCGATACTCTCTAATGTTACGGCGCATGCCACTATTAACAGAATAGTGGATGTGCTACCACCATATACAACTGTCGTGAAAATGCGACACGTCACTCGCTGACTACATTAAAAGAAACCTGGGTGCAGCAGGTGCCCTGTTCTGTTTAAAAGAAATTTTCGACGATTTAGAGTGCGCTAAACTCTACTATGGGGAAGCATTAAGCTGTCTTATTACCCTGGTGAAATGTGTGTTTGGAAGGAGTGTATTGAGTTAGCGCACTTGGCGCTCTACTATGGGAGAGCAAAAAGCCGCCCCAGAACGTTTACGAATACGGTAAAAAGAAACCAATAAGCGTGTGTTTTGACAGTGCTTCCTGAGAGCAACCGAGCCAGTACATTTTTTCCCTCTCCTGAAAAAAAAAAAAAAACCACATTGATCGCCCTAAGAAAAGGGCAGATTGACACCGCGATTTGTCCACAATTTTTCAACAAACAGGAAACGTCATGTCTACAGCTGGTATGTATTTTACTGTGAGCATAGTACCTTTAGTTCAAGTTGATAGCCTTACGTCTCTCAATAGATCATGTCACAAAAATGACCGCGTATCTCCGCGCTTTGCTTAGAATGCCGTCAAAGCAGGAGACTTTTCTCTCCGCAGGCGCTGCGTGAGAAATGGACGCCAGCTGTCCGAAATGTCTGGAAACGAAAGCATGAATAGGATGCTTCCACACTCCAAGTTTGGTCAAAGTACCTTTATCCTTATGGAGGCGGCAATGTTGTAGGCCCGTGTGCTCAGATTTGGGTGCACGTTAAAGAACCCCAGGTGGTCAAAATTTCCGGAGCCCTCCACTACGGCGTCTCTCATAATCATATGGTGGTTTTGGGACGTTAAACCCCACAAATCAAATCAACCTTTATCCTTAATCCCTACAGTAGTCCTAACAACACCAGACAAAGATTTAAAGCTCTTCTGAAAAAAAGCTCTGAAGTTGGCAAACACTTGATAATGAAGTTGGCAATGAAGTCAGCAAACTGTTTAGTAATCGGTGGTGACTTTAACTCTCCACATTCAACGTGGGGACATCACCATAATTACACTCGCAAGGAGGTTGAGCTGTGGCAGGCCACACTTGACCTGGGCCTAACACTGGTCACCGACAATGCCTTCGCCACCAGATTAGGCACTTCAACTTTGTAGAGGCTCCACACCAGACCTGATGTTCGTCAAAAAATGTCACGGACCCGATGTGGAGAAACTCGGCCATAAATTTAGGCAGCGATCATTACGCGTTGAATACACAGTTTCCAGTTCACTCACATCGCAAACAACAAAAAGAATTTGCTTGAACAGACTGGGGTCTCTTTCGCCGAATTAGAAACAACAGAGACCAGTCCTCTCGCTCTCATCGCCGGAGCTTGATGCACGGATAAAACAAATAAAAAGGATGCTTTCAGCTTTACGAAGACTATCAACACAGACCTCCCCGCAAAGAGAATGAATAGCAGACTAGCCCATCTCATTGAAACTAAACAATCCTTAACAGCTAGATGAAAGGGTCAGCGCCGGAGCAGACGACTTCGTAAAAAGATATCTGAGCTTATTAAACACTGAGGAACACTGCCGTGTTCGTAACAAACAGCAGTGGGAGGAAGTTTGCAATTCCATAGATGGCCAGATGCGTAACGGTAAATCTTGGAATCTCCTCAAGCATCCCCTCGACGACACCAATATAACGCGTATTCAGCGGCATCGCCTGAGACGGATTCTCCACTTGGCTGTCACGGAATCCTAAGAAGCCATCATAGATAACGAAATGACTTTGAGAAGGAGAAAAGGAAGAAATAAGCGCAGTTTTGTTACAACCTCTCTCAATGGAGGGCACCTCCACAGTTCTGCGCAGGGAATGGAGGGAATGGGAATTAAAGAGACAGAAGAAAAGGGATAAAAGTAGTGTAGTGAAAAGCATTCGATCAGTCGCCGCACGCACGCGCGCAAGAAAACCTCACGCGGAACACGCAATCGACCGAAAGACTACCGAGAAACCGGGGGTAAAACGATAGGTCCATGAAGGGAAAGAAAAAAAAGAAAAACACGGGACAGGTGGAAAGAGGTTCGGGCGCTCCCCGACCAACAGAGAAGGGGGGAGAGTGTCTGCTCTCACGGCACCACGTGCCTGCAGGGGAGATGAGAAAAAAAAAAAAGCCGTCAGGTATCTCGGAGGGGCGAACATAAAACTAAGTCACGTGGGAGTGTGGCAGCTTGGGCTAGTTGGTATGACACACGGTGGAGGAATATATTCCTCCACCGTGGTATGACATGACGATAGTTATAGCGGGGGAACTGAATGACGACACAGAGACAAGAAGGACACGAGCGCTAACTTCCAACTGAATTGATTGCGCAAAGCGCGAAATTATATAGAGGAGACAGTAAACCATGAGACGAAAAAACATGTGGCACAAAGGGCAATACATGAGTAAGGAAAAAAAACAAAATCACATAAAAAGGCAAGGAAAAGTCTAAAAGGAAACGAAACAGCAAAGTAAAGGTAATATAACTACTTGCGCGCACCGAAACTTTCGAGGAACTTTAGTTCCTTCTCGCACAGAGGGCTTGCTAATGCATGACACCTGTTCGCGTGCCATCTGTGCGGCCTCGTCGATCACTCGGGTGCGCTAATCCCTGTGCTTGTACACCATCACAGTGTCCTTGAAAAGGGGCACACAGTTGCATTCAGTGCAGTGCTGAGCAAGAAAACCATCTTTCCCGTGTCTAACATTGTCAGCGTGTTCTCTCAGTCGATCATTCAGACAGCTTCCCGCTGTTTCTGACATAACAAGCACCGCATGAAAGGGGGGGTCCTATAGACAACTTCCCGGGAGCATGCCGAATACCTGTTTCTATGCTGAACTCTACATTCTGTTGATGACTGCGTTTTCAGGGTGTTTGTAGATTTGGTGAGGCCGATTGATTTGAACGGTGCAGAGAACAGGACACGAACTTCAACTCGTTTTCCGGTTTTCTTGAGCCTGTGTTATATCTGGTGTTTGTATGGAATCACGGCTATCTGAAGTGGCTTTGAAGGAGGAAAAGGGAAGAAAAAAAAAAGCGCAGTCCCGTTACTGCCTCTCTCAATTGAGGGCACCTGCACAGTTATGCGCAGGGAAGGGGGGAATGGGAATTAAAGAGACAGAAGAGAAGAGGTAAGAGTAGGCTGGTGAAAAGCATTCGATCACTCGTATCGTGCACGCGCGCAAGAAACAAACGTGGCAGGCGCGATATACAGAAAGACCCGCCAAGAAGCCGGGGTGAGGAGATGCACCCGTTAAGGGGGAAGAAAGAAAGAGAAAAAAAAAAGAAACCACTGGACAAGTGGAAAGAAAGTTAGGGCGCTCCCGAACTGATAGTGAAGGAGAGAGGGTGTCTATTGAAAGGGCTGAACGCGCCCACGAAGATTATGAAGGAAAGAAGAAAAGAAAAAAAAGAGAGAAAAGGCCGTCAGGCAGCTCGGAGCAGCCCACGTAAACAAGGACACGTGGAACTCCGAGCAGGAACAAGGCATGGTGCGCAGCGCGATGTAGCAGTTGTTGGCTGTATATGTTGTTGACCGAACTATGTTGGCTGTCACCCGTGCAAAAACCCCGTTGTAAGGTGTGCCCACACATGACAACTTCGCACTCCGTAACTAGCAGCGCTTCAAGCTTTACCATGAGAATCAACGAAGACTTCACTCGCGACAGCGCCATTGTTGTGTAGATGCTTGAGTGCTCCACTTGCCACCAGAAATACATCGGTCACACCAAAACGTCATTCAGATTACGCTTCCCTAGTGAAAATCTGTAACTGGGAATCTAACTGGTTTCAACTGGTATTAACTGGTATCAACTGGTCCCAGTTGGGAACTAACTGGTCCCAGTTGATGCCAGTTGCAACTGGTTCCAGTTAGCAACTGGTCCCAGTTGGGAACTAACTGGTCCCAGTTGATGCCAGTTTGCAACTGGTTCCAGTTAGCAACTGGTCCCAGTTGGGAACTAACTGGTACCAGTTGATTCCAGTTGCAAGTGGTCCCAGTTAGCAACTGGTCCCAGTTGGGAACTAATTGGTCCCAGTTGAAACTGGTTCCAGTTAGCAACTGGTCCCAGTTGATTCCAGTTACCAACATGTCCCAACTAACTGGCCACCCACAGGGACCACAGGAATTTCATGAGCATGCCCTTGAACTGGAAGCAGTGCCCAGCTGAAAACCATAAGCAATTCAATTGGAAGAAAATGGTCCAAGTTGTGCCCTAAATAGAAATGCTAGTTTTTTTGGTTTTATGAATCGTTACAGTGAAAGAACAGAAAAAAATTGAACTAGATGTATGTGACACACTGCTGCACTTGAAGGAATTGGTTTATCCATAGGTTTTTTGTCCTACTCATTGTAGGGTACTGTATTACCAGCCTAGTAGTACTTTAAAGGACCAGTATTAGAATAGATTACAATGAGTAACTGTCATCTTGCAAATGGTGAGTTGTGGTTTATAATGAATTATTTTTTTCTCTTTAGATGTCAGCCTCTTTACATTGTTTTACCTCGATATTAGAATAATCTGAACAGTTTTACTTAATCTCGTATTTTGAAAATCCTATTATTGTGAAATATTTCATATCGAAATTGAGCAACACAGTGCACTCAGTCGTACGCTTTAGCATAATTACATTGAACTAATATCAAACAGCTGTTGTCAATCTTTTTACATCCATCACGGCCTGATTGACGCCCGAGTATTAATATTATCATCTTGTTGGAGCATAATAGTCTTGTGTGCAGTACAGCGGTTACTTCCGTGCAAACAACTAAATGTGGGGTAGTGCCGACAGTTATCCCAACTGAGACTACTGCCGACATGCTGCAGACACAACTATATTAGAAGCAAATGGCTTGTGACTTATTGCATGTGGCTGAACAGCACGAAAGGTTTATTCATACAAGTACATTCATCCAAAGGAACATAACCAAAGGTTACCCGATTAAACCCATATAATAATACAAGCAAAGGGATTGCTTGAGTACTATTTTGAGAACAGTAGTAGTGAATTTAATCATTGGGTTCGCCTGGAAAATGTGCAAGTGCCTTTGAAATGGTCCCCATACTTGAGTATTTCTTTACTGCAATATTAATCATTCAGTTTTCTTTGTCGACCTCATAAAAGTCACAATAATACTGATATCAGGACATAATTTTACTGCTGTAATACTGATAGTCACAGTGGCACAAGCTATAACAGAGCAGGCTCACTGGTTCTGAATAACTTCCAGGTAAGAAATTCAATGTTCAAGTTCCATGCTGCTCTATATACTGGAGGTGAAACAGTGAAAATGCGTCAGCTGCAATGCATTTCTTAAGCATGCAGCTTCCTTTTGAGGTTACCGATTTTCACAAGCTTGTTCTCGGTTAATAGTAATGAAGGAATTAATACAGCATTTCTGGCCAGTGACATATTTATTTTGTAGGCAGCAAATGGATCAATACTTATTCAGTTTTCTTTGTAGACCTCACAAAAGCCCCAATAATACATAGGGCAGAAATAAACTTGCAAATCAAAATCTGTTCATGGGCATGCCTTTTGGTTTTTGAAACAATGCTCTCAGTTGTCATGAAGATGAAGACAGTCCCTTGACAGACACTCAGCATATACCCAAGGTAATGGCATCCCGCTGCCAGCCTGACAATAAAGTAGTCTCTTCTCATATTCCTCTCATGCTCTATACACAAAAATCTCCATCAGTAATGTAAACAGTATTCAGGGAAGATCACAGAAAATATCACAGCCATAGAATACATCAAGTTGACCCACATCAAGTCAAAAAGGGCCCCAGTGTGATGCTACTGACCTGCATATGGTCTTTACCACTGACCTAAAGAATGTATTCAAAAATTTTCATAACATTCGAGGAAGTAACAGTCACTTCCTGGTAACATTCAATAATTTAGACACACGAAGTGAAGAACACAAACATCTTAAGTTGTAAATGTGGACTTGAGGCTAGTTGTTTAAAGTTGGGTGAGATTTTGTTTGGTGATAAACTCAATTTTGAGATTTTGCAATCACATGAGAGAATTATTTTTCAGCATCTATATGAAAGTTAGGCCCTGATGGTTCCCAAATAACTTTTTGTCCTTTGAAAGACGTGGCACAAGATTAAAAGCGAAAAGAACGTGTGGTCGAGTTGATTTTGAAAACCTAGCTAAATACTAACTGCAAGAAAATTTATGTGGTGCCACCCCTAAATTTTTTATAGCAAACAGGACAGTGGGTGGTTGTAAGTGCACCACATCCACCCTGACACTGTTTGTTTGTCACATTATTCAGTTATCAACCTTGTAGCGTGGCTATATGTCCAAGAAAGAAGTAAAGTGCACTGCTATGAGCATGCCCCCAATTGTGGATAATATTTTTACATGGTTATAATGGTGAAGGCCTCAAAACACAAGCTATGCAACCAAAACTCTAATGGACAAACTTGTCCCCAAGAAATCACAAGTCAAAGTACAAGGAATGCACCCTGTACACTCACAGTGGTGATCACAGTCATTGACACTCGATCTGATCAACAGTAAAGCATGTTACAAAATTGCAGATTCCTATTCTAACCATTGGTAGCCAGGTAAGTTCCAGAATAAAACTACATTGTTCGAGTTGAGCCCACATTCTTATAAGAACAACCTAAAATAATAGGGAATGTTGGACATGCTGGCATGGCATGAGCAAGGCAGTAGTTAAATGTGTAGCATGTCAGTTACATGCAACTCCGAGTGCGTTCACACTATCATAAAAGTATAACATGACACCTTTAAAATTTTCCAAAAAGCTAAATGCAAACAAAAATCAGGTAATCTTTTTATGGGAAACGATTGGCAAGATTACAAAAAAATTGCCTTTCGTTCCAGTCAATCCACAGGCATGGAGCTGCCTGCCTGTCCACTTCGACGACATTCTGTGCCACCCACTTCTGAACACATGAAATGTGTGTTGTGGCCGAACACAGAGAACTAACATAGCTGTTAGACACAAAATAAATCCTTTTTCTGTCACTGCAGCTAACTGACACAATATGCTGGATCTTAGCATGCATATTGTCTCGCAGTCGTACAGCTGTGCAGTTAGTTTTTTTGAGGCCTTTGATATTGTTCGCTGTGGAACATGCCGTCCAGAGATGCGAACTCTATCATATTCCTCAACAGGCCCTGTGATTTGGTGTGGGACTTGCGCTTCAATAATTCTATGAATGGACTCACTGACAGCTCTTGGTTTTCCCAAAAGGGCCAGCGACTCTTCTTTGTTGCACAAATCAGAGCACAAGAAATTCTTAACTTGCTCACTAGCGGCTGCATTGTGTGCGCCAAACTTTGCTGGCCATAAGCACTCTGCTCATCACTTGGTGAGGCACTCCTTTAGCGGAAGTGACGAGCTTTTTAATCTTTCCTAAGCCCGCCTCAAAGACAAAGCAAGAGTGTGCCAGAGTGGCCCTTGCATTGTAACACTTTTTGCAAGGTGCAACAACAAGTGTACATTCGAAGTCATTTCCTTCTTAGAGTAGAGAACTTGGACTTGAATAACAAATTGCACAAGACACTCAGTGCTATCCCTGATGTCTTTGGCTGAGACAGTATCTCCAAGTAGGAGGTATACAGCTTTCACCAGCAAGCTAAAGTGTTTGTCGGTACTTGCCAGGCAAGATTCTGTGAACACAAACAAGGCTGTAATACAACAGCCACTGTTGCCACTCGCTTGCCTTCCAAAACTTTCTCAGTTCAACAGATCTTGGCAGGCGCGTGATGCATTGAGGAGGGCTTAATGGCACAAAGCCTTTCGTCAACCATCCTAATCAACTGTGGCGACCCTATATAATATGGAGCGCCTACACCAGACATCCACAGCTCCATAAACTGGCGTGTGACACCAAGTAAACCCCATGCATATAATCAGGCGTGAAGCCCCACACAATGGTCAAACCCCACCAAATTAATTAATTGGGGAAGGCCCTTTAACTCCTCGCACATTAACACCAGTCCTGTGCACTTCAGCCATGTCTTGCATCATCCCTTCTTTAGTCCTGTCGGGTGGAGCTTCAGCGCTTATAGGGTACTTGACTGTTCCTGCAAAATAAAAATGATAGAAACAAATTAAATACAAAACTCGGGAGGGTGGGCAAAAAAACCTTTGCAGCAATGAATACTAGATTTTTCTAACTGGTAATAATATTCCTGCAAATGTCAGGTACTCCTAACTGCTGTATAATGATACAGATGTGAAGGCAACCAGAAGCTTTCTAGAAGTTTGTAAAGTAAAGAAGAAGGCTAGCATGTCTTGAATGCACGTTAACTTTTAGTGTGACAAAAATACTTTAAGAAAAGAATGCGTGAAAATAAAATTAAGTAGGATGTAATAATAATGCACAAACCAAATTTCAGTAACAAATAGTGATTGTGAAGCTGATATCCAGGATGTAGTCTGTCAGATATTTTTGTACACAAGTCAGTTTGCTTACCTTCAATGCATTTGCCAGGGTGCAAACACCAGCCACACCCAAAGTATCCATTATACTGGACTGTGTTCTGCATCAGAGCCCTGGCTGGAGCATCGGCTACAGCAGCGAAACAATAGACCTGTAATGTAACAAAAAGAATATAGTTTTAATGAAGAAATGGGACAGTGCTATATTGGTTTTCAAATTCAATCATACTCAAGTCTGGTCGGGATAAGATTTCTCGGTCCCGATTGCCTACTTTGTGCAAGCAGTAGAATGAGGCTAATCGTGGTGTAGAATGTCAATCTGAATCTGGCACAATTGTGAGTTCAAGTGGCTGTGCGACAGTGGTATTAAACTTGGCTCAAATGCTTGTGTGTTGACAATATGTATTTTTAAAGCAGTACCATTATTTGTTGTAACATAATTTTAAAAGAATTATAGTTAAATCAGGCACTTCACCAAAAGTCAAGAATATTTCGTGCATTGCTCAGTTTTTAAAGCGTTATATAGCAGTTAAATTAGACTAAAATGAAAGCTTTTTCATGAAGCCAAAAAAAACTAGTATCACTACAGTAGTAAGTTTTCATTTGCCTTCTCTTTTGCTGTTTCTTTTTTTAGTTTTTGGTTAAGGAATATTGCGGAAGGACACAATATGCATCTAAGTTTGCTAGGAGGAGACTACACAATGAAATAGAAGTGGCTCACTTTTGATTGAAAGGTCTCTCCATCACATGTCCACTCGATACCACTCCTGGTAAGCGAGTCCATTTGCTTCGTGAATGCCTCCAACACCAATGTCATGTCTGGGTGGCACTGTCCATACCACAGTGTAGCAACAGTAACATTTTTCAAACGCAATCCGGGCGGCAACTCATTAATTGTCGTCTGCACGGGCCATATCGAAAACTTGGATGAGTTGAACACAGGACTACCATCCGAGTTTATGGTCAATGTGATGTCCATAGCGCCAAGACCCAGTTCTTTTCTTTGGTGCAGATACAAACTTCCGTCTGTAAAGTCTGTCATAGAGGCGGCGTGTGAACGATGTGCAAGTGCATTTAAAGAGTTTTTAAGTGACCTGGAAGTATCTTGAGACGAAAGAATTGAAGAAATCTGTTGCCCCATGGGAAGGGTCACAAAAAAACTTCCTTGCGCAGTAAGGGTATCTCCACTGTACAACTGTTGGCATTGTGTACATGTTGCATTGAATTCTTTTCTTTTCTTAAGGTCCCCGTCACATTCGCCGAGAAGGCAAATGCAGTTGGGACAATAGAAATGAAAGCCCATGCTATCAGTGGAGACTCCCGCAAATTTCTTAAACAGAAACTTCGTGTCAGGGAGATCCTTTCTTTTCATTAAAAAACTGACTAGTTTCATCAGGTGTTCTACCTGTGTCCACGCCAGGCCAAAGTTAACAGCAAAGTCCATGACTAGGGTCACGATGTCTTCAGCAGATAAATCGGAGTCAAAGGAGCCATCAGTTTCACGATCATCCTCCTTTGCGTTCTCTGCCAGGGCTTCCTCATCGTCGCTCGGTCCCGACTCTTCGCACTCGTCGACTTCATCGTTTGCCCAGACGCGAACTGGCGAATTATCAGCAGGTTCATCTGCAGCAGCATTACCATCAGACATCACGTTTTCCACTTGGCTAGTGTCAGTCGCGAGGCGAGACGCCCTGTACCGCGTTGATCTGGGCAGCTCTTTCCCATCGAAGGATGGCTCTAGATATAACTTCTTCGTCGTTTAGGCGTCCGGGACATGTTAGCGGTACAGAATGTACACTTCGAACTGTGGTAAAATGCCTTCAGTCTAATAAAAAAAATACAAATCGATATGTATTAGCGTGCGCTTGAGTGGAAATCTTTCGATCCACGAAAGCGCAAACGCCATGCAAACGACTTGAGATCTGGATTCAGTCGGCTTTGTAACGGCTTAGCAATGAAGTGAATAATAGGTAATATATTTTTATTTGCATTTCTAGCACCGAACGTTACAGGTTTTTTATTTATATATAGGCCGTTTCTTTAACAACGTTATTTATGAATTTGTACGCGTTTAAATTCAGGCCAGGCCAAGCAGTTTTGGCTTGGTTGGTTGAGCTGAGCGAAGCCGGGCCAAGCTGAGTACAATCCACTTTGTGTCAGGCCCGCGTTACCCACGTGCGCGCTGAGCCCGTTGACTGTCATATTTGGTTCGATATAATGTTCGCGCTAGTTCGCTTTCTAGATAGTGACCATGCACATGACACTCGTAGATATGTTGTGCGAGTGGAGGATATCCATGATTTTCATCCGAAGCACGAGACGGATTTCGATGGCAAGGCAGTGTATGTCGTTCACTGGGAGGATGAAGCAAACGGTGACGACACGGGTGAATATAAAGCCCAGATACTTCGACTTGGCGGTAAGTGCATCCATCTACCCTGATCTACGCGTTAGTCTAATATCCACACTTGCACTTTCAGCCACAGAGAAAGAAGCTCGGGAATCGCCAAAAAGAATTCCGATCCCTAAAATTGCAGTTGAGGAAGGCTCGGACGTTGAAGGAGCTGTGACCAAGAAGGCCACTGTAAGTGCGCACTTGTTCATTCGCAAATCTTTTTTTTTTAGGTGTTTCTCTTTTTTTTCGAATCTATTAAGGAAGTGCGAATTATTTTAAGATATTGGGAGTATGTCTAATCCAAAATTTGCAGGCTGCAAGAATGAAAAAAACAGCTGTCAACCGAACTGCAGCAAAAAAAGACCGGTACGAGCAGATCTTGAAAAAGCAGATGAGCCACGCTCTCCGACAGAACTCGGAACAAACTGTGAGCGTGTATTAACTATATAATACCCGATTTCCTTAAACTTCTTTTCTTCTTTTCACTGTGAAAAAGCTTCAGTGAAGCAAAAAAAAAAAAATGTTTACGCAGCGAAAAACGCGACTGAGTTCATCATCAAGCTCGGATGACTCTCTCGTGTCCAGCTCAGAAGTAACAGAAGAGAAGAAAAAAACCAAATTTTGGAAAAAGAGATGCAAGGAGCTGCGGCAAGACAACATCTTCTTGCAAGAGCAAGTTAGCTCACAGCAGGTGCTGTTAAACTCAAAATTTCTGAGGTGTAAGTACAATAATTATATATTGATTTTAGTTCTTAAAATGAGAAAGTTTTTTTATATGTTGATGACAACCTGTTAATTTCATAGCTAGTGAGCATTTCTTGAATATTTTGACAGTTGAAGACCTGCAGCACAGCAAAGAGGCTGACGTTGAGAGCTGCACTGTACAAGCTAGAAAGGAGACAGCAAAGGCCACAAGCAACCTAGGTGCATATTCATTTTTGTTATTAAATTTAGTGTTATTAGTTTCATATACTACATAGAATTGACAATCATCTGTAGCATATAGCATAAGAGCACTTCTTGAGCTAGAGTACTTAAAGCAGTATTCCCTTCTCATGTAATGGATCAAGATGCATAATCGGTTACTTCATAATCACTAATTATTTTCAGATTTACTTAAAGCACTTTGCAGTATACTATTTGCAGTCCAGTGAGTCAACAAAGCTTGTTCCTGCTGGGAAAGAATTCAAAGGATCATGCATGTTTGATGACTTTTGCCTTGAGACTTGCTAGGAAATGCAATGTTGCACTTCCTTAGCAAATGACATTTGACACAATGAAACACACAAGTAACCAGGATGTTCATGTATTGCTTCCATCACTGCATGAATTGTATGTGCAATAGTATTAAATATAAAATTAGCAAGTTTTGTAAATTGGTGTACTATGCACACAGATCTGATTTTTTTGCATGCATAAATGAAGTAAAATGATGCATGCCAAAAATTGCAAGAGGCTAGATTATTTTCTCAATACAGCCTTTGTAACTGATTTTAAAATTGCAAAAAAATGCAGTAAAGTCCATTCAAGAGACTGTGCCTGGGTCACCGAGTAAGTTGGAGGATGTTTGTCTATTCCTGTGAGATCTAAATTTTGGCTTTTTCACACCAGATGCTGGCAGTCTACACTCACGAAGTGCCATTGATGGTAAGGCTTTAGGTTTATTTCTATTGTATTGCTTACGTGTAATTATAACAATGCAAAATATTTATGCAGACTTCATAGAGGAACCTCCCACTTCGATGACTGGTGAGTTACAGGCTTATGTGTAGTATTTGTGTAAACATTTAGCTTTGCTCCTTGTGTTTCCAGCATGTGCAGCAAAAGAATCTGATGACCTGCCTAGTCCAAGTAGGCTTTTTTACTTGTGTGCTTCTATTGTAGGAAACTACTGAATTTCCATGTTTCACAAATTTGCAACATCTTTTTTCAGGGAAATGTTTTTCATATTTAGAAGATGGCTCTGTGAGTATATATTTTGCACTTTACCTGTGAAGTTCAAGCACACAATGAAATTAGCATAATGTTGCATTCTTTGAACATGATTGATGCAAATGGTCAAAAAGTAAATAATTTCAAATCTATACTGTAGATGCCAACATAAATTGTAGCATGTTATATGTTCACACCAGCAACTATGGTAGCTTGAATTAAATGTGTTTACATTCAGTAAATTGAGTGATTGCATCCCAACTAATTGTCACTTCATTACATTATACTTACATCTAGCTTCACAGCACTGATTTAGTTACAGCACTCATTTGTAATCTTAGTGACCATGATTTACTATTATCTTTGTGCACACAGCCTCTTTTCTAATATAATACTCCTATTGAGGACAGAACACACTATATTCAAAATTTGCAGATCCCTTCACATTGACATCCCGTATAATCATGTGATTTTGGGACATGAAACCCATGATATTATTATAAGCCGTGTGAAACAAACTGCCTGCCGAACAGCTCAGAGGTGCCTCCACAATAACGATGTGCAGCTACTTGGCATGTTGCCAATGACAGTGGTGCAAAACAGCAGCAGTTGTTGGTAAGTTTGTGAAATCTTCTGCAGTACATGTTACATTTTAGCTTCTAGAAAGTACAGGTGGCTTGTATACTTGCCCTTGTCAATTTCGGTAGCTAGATATATTACCAATACCACAGATAATTTGGACATTTAGAAACACTATATGAGGTGGCAAAAGCATGTGCATATCCGAATACAAATCGAATAGTGGCCCTGCGAATATTTTAATTCGTGAATTGAATATGTGCTCTTCAAATTCTCAAATACTGAAAGTCGGCAACACCTACATTATGGAACATGTAATAATTACATATGCCCTAAATTGTAGTATGCATTAATCATCATATATAGGTTGACATCTGGTGTGTATGTCTGCTAACAAAAAATTAAATACAGGGCTACCAAAAATATTGTTTAAAGTACCTGTATCTAGACCGCTGCTGCTGTCTTTTTGCCAAAGTGGCGCGAAAATGCCTCCTCTCTCACGTGAATATCCGATAGCGTGCGGTGGCAAAGCCAAGGAGCATTTCAAATCTCTTACATAGTCCGGTGCTCACCAGCTGGTAAGCATACAATAAACTGCAGTGATGCAAGGCTGCCCCCCCCCCTTCCCCACACAACCTGTTTCACAAGTCAAGTAAACAAAAAAAGAAACCATGCTCATTACCACATTCAGAAAAAAATTATATTGCACAAAAACTTGTAATAATAAAATTTTTGCTATTCAATATTTGTACGCCTGCTAAGTTGAACTTCTTTGTCAGCCAATAATAATTACAGGAACAAGATGTTGCATCGCTCTCTTCCTTGATATTTACAGTTTCATCTTCAAAAGGGCATCTGCCTGACGCCTATTCAGGCAAAAAGAATTCTGTCTCACAAGAAGGCAAGGCTGGTGGTGAAGGAAACGGCACAAGCCATATGGTCCCAGAAAGGGCTAGCGTCACACAGTGTTAAAGGTGGCGTAGCTCCAGGAAGAAGGAACCTCGGCGAGGTTGCAAAGCCTGCGCTGACACCTGAAAAGGTCGCGGTTCTGGAAGGTTGGTCTGCTGTGTATATGTGCTAAATCTATCCTGAGAAGTGCACGTAACATGTCACCTGTTCTTTTACAGAAACACTCAACCATTGGTCGCATGTGACAGGCGTCGACTCGTCCATTGCAGCCCGAAACTTGACCAGCATACTAACTGAAAAAATTCAGGATTGCATCAAGGCAGAGCGACGAAAACCTCCACAGTAAATGTACTGCGAAATGCATTCAATCCATAGATAACCCAACGAAGACCAAAGACTAGGGCTGTGCAATGTTTTTTCTGCATTAATAAATAATCGTCTCATATACACTCAACATAAGTCCTTTGGAGTCTTTCATGTGCTTAGAATGCTCATTTGCACGTTCAAAGTTAAGAACATCTCAACTGGGAATGCGTTCTAACTGGTCCCAGTTGTCAACTGGGAATGCATTCTCAACTGGTCCCAGTTGCCAACTGGGAATAGGTTCCCAACTGGTCCCAGTTGCCAACTGGGAATAGATTCCCAACTGGGAATAGATTCCCAACTGGGAAAAATTCCCAACTGGAAAAGTGTTCCTTAAACCAGTTCAACTGGGACCAGTTGAAACCAGTTAGATTCCCAGTTACAGATTTTCACCTGGGTTGAA